>JANRFK010001158.1:174437-200909 GCA_030068395.1 Apalone spinifera | reverse complement strand
TAGAGGTGAGTGTTGGTAGCCCGTCAGAGCACCAGCTCCTAGGCACCTGCCAAAATTTCAGTTGCTAAATAGGATGCCCCATATGCCTCCTGCTCTCTGTGCCCCTCCCTCTGCAGGCACTGGTCAGCCCTGGAGCCGCCCCACCCTGGAGCCAGAAGGGAATCCTTTCTGTGAATTTTTGTTAGTGTTGTAGATATCTGCAATCCCTGATCATACAGATGTGATGTAAAATAACACGTGACCTTTTAAATTAATTACCATAATAAATATGCAAATAAAATGTTACTGGTCTGCCAAAAGTTTGGGAATGGGTTTGCCAGTCTGTGGTATAAAAAAGGTTGGGAGCCACTGAATTCCACAATATCTAGGCTCTCTAGTCCAGTCCCTACTCTCATGGCAGGACCATGGTAGATTATCTCTGATAGATATTTATCTAACCTGCTCTTAAATATCTCCAATGATGGAGGTTCCACAGCCTTCCTAAGTAATTTATTCCAATGTTTAACCACTCTGACAGGAAGTTGTTCCTGATGTTCCACCTAAACCTCCCTTGGTGCAATTTAAGCCCGTTGCTTCTTGGCCTGTCATCAGAGGCCACAGCGAATAATTTGTCTCATTCCTCCTTGTAACACACTTTTAGATACTTGAAAACTGCTATTGTGTCTCTTTTTAGTCTTCTGTTTTCCAAACTAAAAAACCCAGGTCTTTCAGTCTTTCCTTGTAGGTCATGTGATCTAGACCAACAAAAATGATTAAAGCTCTTCTCTGTACCCTCTCCAATTTTTCCACATCTTTCTTGAAATGTGGTGCCCGGAACTGGACACAATACTCCAGTTGAGGCCTTACCAGTACAGAGTAGAGTGGAAGAATTACTTTTAATGCATTTCTTACAACACTCCTGTTAATGCATTCCCAGAATCAAGTTTTGCTGTGCCTCTTTTTTTGCAACAGTATCACGCTGTTGACTCATACTTCACTACTGGTCCACTATGACCCCTAGATCCCTTTTTGCAGTACTTCTTCCTAAACATTCCCTTCCCAATCTGTATGTGTGAAACTGATTGTTCCTTCCTAAGTGGAGCACTTTGCATTTGTCTTTATTAAACTTCATCCTATTTACCTCAGACCATTTCTCCAATTTGTCCAGGTCATTTTGAATTATTACCCTATCCTCCAGATTAGTCGCAACCCCTCCCAGCTTGGTATCATCTGCAAACTTTATAAGCATACTTTCTTAGGGCAGTATGTCAAAGCTATGGACAGTGTAGGAGATATACTGGGGCTTATCTGTCTTCCCTTGGATAACACTGAATCAGCTTAGCCTTCTTAACACGAAAAATCAGTTAGCGCTGGAAAGATTAATTTTAAATGAAAGCTTGAAGGGATACCATTAATTTGAAAAACTGATCAAGTAGCTTGATTCTCACAAACAGGGGAAATTGACTTTGAGGGATTTCTGTAGCATCTGTATGCTTCCCTGATAAATTAAAGCAAGTTCCCTAGTATCGTGGAAGATTCAACTGTATTTGTGTTCTGCATTTTATTTAAGAAAGGTCAGGTTATGGTTGGAAAACTGGCTGCACAAAAGTGTTGTAACATATCCTTAATGAAAATAGAAGTCTTTGGCTTTTCATATACGATAATCTTCAGTGTTAAAAGTAAGGGTTGGTAAAAAAATGTTCACACGGAACTTGGTAGGGCAGCTTTCCTTTTCTCTGGGACTTTTTTTTTTCTTTCACGCTCTGGTTAATAGTAGTATCCCTATTGCTTCAGCCTAGAAGTTCATTTTCCATGCCAAGTATCTGTGATTTGCAGTTGAGAAGTAGGATTGCATAACTTGTCTCGAGCAGTTTTGTTTAAATCTTCAAAATATGCATACATGCAACATAAATATTCTAGTTTTATCAAACACATGAGGCTCTTTTTATTACTCAAACTAGACATTCAAAATTAATAACCCCATGTGTTTTACAATCTTGCTCTCCAAGCAGCTTGTCCTTCCTGGTGAGCCATTCCTGTCTAGGATAGGAGTGGGCAATTTTTGTTGTGGGGGCCACTCCAAGACCTTAGTAATTGGTTATGGGCTGCACTTTCCTACGATATTGATAGATGATGAGTGCAGAAGGGAGCTCGGAGTAGGGGATCAGGATGCAGGAGGGAGTGTGGGGTTAGTGAGGGGGGTTGGGTGCAGGGAACTGTTCTTATCTGATGGAGTGTTGGGTGGCAGGGCCTGGGAGGGAATTTGGTTACAGGAGGTTGTTGTTACCTGCGGCTAGAGAATGGGTGCCAAGTGCAGGCTTTGGCTGAGGGTGCTTACCGTAGACGGCTCTGGGCAGGCTTCCTGGCTGTAGGGAGGTTAAATATAGGTTAATTGAATAGTCAATTAACCTCATGAATTCTTATAGATTACTCGACTATTCTATTTTCCCTGGGGGTCGGGCCAGCAGCTAGTGTACTCTAGCCCCCACTCCCAAGGAGCCCCCTGTCACTCTGCTGCTGCCTCTCTAACAGAGGCAGCAGTGTGGGGTGCCAGGCGGGAGCTGGTACATGAGGGGAGCCAGTTTAAAACCATTTCCCCTCGTGGCTACCTGTGGCCCCTGTCCAGGGGAGGTAAGTTCTCGCACCCGTTGCAAGCCAGCACTGAGTCAGGTTGCCTGCCCACCTAGCTCTTAATACACTTTAAATGCAGAGCCAGGATGGAGGTACATCCTGGCTGGTGTGAGCCAGGTCTGAGCTGGGCTGCT
Organism: Apalone spinifera; assembly: GCA_030068395.1. Lineage (NCBI taxonomy): Eukaryota > Metazoa > Chordata > Testudines > Trionychidae > Apalone > Apalone spinifera. The sequence continues at coordinate 198,165 of JANRFK010001158.1, read as the reverse complement.
GGCCAGCCTGCTAAAAAACTTACTGGGGGGGGGAGAGGAGGGCAATGTATGTAGTCTATAGCAGTGTTTCTCAACTTTTTCTTACTTATTTTTTTTGTAAAGTACCCCTTTAAAAAAATAAATATATATATATATATGTACCCCAGTACCTACAGTTTTCAGATGTGATGGTAGAAAAAAATTGTAACACATCTGTTTAAAAAACTTAATCGTGGCCTGGTGGGCGATGACATTTTTGGGTGTAAAAAGTACAAAAATAATAAAGCCCTGTAAGACTTAAAACAAAAATTCAGTTTTCTCCAAATTTCAGTTGTTGATGTACCCTCCCCCCCCCGACGTCTCTCGAGTACCCCAAGAGTATTACTCTACACTAGTTGAGAAACACTAGTCTATAGCATTAACTGATAAGCTGTTGTTTATCGGTTAATCAGCTACACTGTTACATCCCTACCTGGCTGCTTTGGCTCCATGTTACTCAAAGCTGCCAGCTGCTGGTTCCAACATGTGCATTTCTGTGTGGCGTGCCCCTGCTACAGGTGCCACAAGGGCTGTGTGTGTGTGTGTGTGTGTGTGTGGGTTTATTCTAGGGTCATACTGTCCAACCAGTTCTGAAGCAGTAGCCACTGTAGCAGTTACTGCTATAGCAAACTAGCTACACTCAACTGGCCAAATTAACCTCATGTGGCTAGTGTGTTGGACACCACAGCTCTAGGGTTAAGTGGTTAAACCTAGTGGTTAATCTAACATCTGTACTGCATATGTAGCAATCTTTCAGCTTCCTTGTATGAAACCTATATTATTTTTAAGAATGATACTGTTCTTTTTCCCACCCACTACTTTTTAGAACAGCTATATTATGAGTGTGTTCTAGCTTCAGCTGGAGGGACTAAGTGAACAGATTCAATCTGTTTTCATGCTAAGGTATTTGGTATTAAGGAGAGGAAATACAATATTGCTGCAGAAGTCTCTTCAAAAAGAATTTTAGTGTGAAGTCTCTAATTCAGTTCTTAAAACTCAGTGGTTGAATCTTAATTTTAATAATTTTGTGTCTTGAAAAGAGAAACAGGGAATAGTTGGCAAATTTCTAATCAGCTTTTAATATATTGACAGTAAATTACATTTCCCAACTAACTGAGAAAAGGCTATTGTAAATTAAGCATATAAAGCAGTGCTAGAGATCTCATGATAGTGTGTTGATATGAGGATTTAGGAGTTTAAAATGTTAGACACTCTGGTGCTTTACATAGTTTCAGGCATTTTCATTCTTTAATTTTATACACCATATTTTTACAACTTTTTGTTTCCATTTTCTAACTTTTTGTTTTCCCCCCAAATGTTTTGGTGATTCTCCAGAACCAACGAAACGTATGCTTTCCTTCCAAGGGTTAGCGGAGTTGGCTCATCGTGAATATCAGGCAGGAGATTTTGAAGCAGCAGAGAGACACTGCATGCAGCTTTGGAGACAAGAGCCTGATAATACTGGTGTACTTTTATTACTATCATCCATTCACTTCCAGTGTCGCAGACTGGACAGGTAGGAGACTTGGAATGTCCATGAATACTCATTATTAATACTTCTAGTCTGAAAAAAGAAACTATTAATGCCATCTGAAGCTATGAGAAACTTTGATCATTCTAGTTAGTTTTGTAATCAAAACTGATATTTGATTCAGTACTTGACTGACAAAAGATCAGGGCACTAATCATAATTCCCCCTCTCTTCCTCTCCCTCCTCCCCCCTTTTTTGGCTTTGTTTATGGTGAATAGCAGCATTGTAGATAACTCCATGGTAGTGTCTAATCTTTCTTCTGGGCTTTTTACCCCACTTTCTATGGAGGTGGTATCTGAGGTAGGTAACTGATGTTCCATGAAATCACGCTCTACTAGGGATGTGTAATTGGTTACACGCAGGGCGGCAGCCAACTCTCCAGGAGCTGGTTTTTGAGCTGGTTCCTGGTACACAACAGCTCTCTTGCCACCTTGCTCCCAGGGAGCTGGCTGCTGTCTCTGTATCAGAGGTGGCAGGCGGTCCCCCAGGACTTGGACTGGGAGCCATATGTCACTGTATAGCTGTTTGAGTAAACAGTAAGTTTGTGCTTATTGGTTACCTGTTTAAATGGCTACACTCTTCTAGTCCTATGCTCTACTATCTTGGTAATGGGAGCCTCTGAAATTAGTCTTCATTTAAAAAGCATGAAAGCATGTTAGCTTTTCTTAACCCCTCTCAGTGCTTTGGGTTTGTGCTCAAACTAACTGAATTGAAGAATAGAGATGCACATGCATTCCTCTAAATCAAGGTTGAGAAGCTAAGGTCCGGCCTTCAGCTTACCTGGATGCGGCCCCTGAGGATCAGGGCTCCTCTCCAACATTGGGGAGCCTGTGCTGGTGCTTCAGCCTCCTCCTGCTGTCCCACTGCAGGGCTGGAGCACACATAATTTAGTAGGCTGGGTCCCCATAGGCTCTGTTGTGTGAGGGGAATGTGGGGAGGAGTGTGTTTCTGCTTCTCAGAGGCCGTGTCAGTGAGGGTTTGGGTGATGGTTTGCTTCTCACGTGTGTGTAGCCTCTGACTGATTTTTCTGAGTCAGCTGCCCCCGACCCAAAAAAGGTTCCCCACTCCTGCTTTAAATTGCTTGTTAAATGTGACAGGGATAACTTCTCTTCATGCCATAAATGGGCAAATCCACCTCAAGTGCATGTATCAGGTGCACTCAAACACTTCTACGTTATTCAGTGTTTCTTCTGGTGCCTCTTGGACACTAGCTGTTAGACTGCAACACAGCATGTTTCCTCTGAAATATGTTCCTCTTTTTGCATTAGTAAGCCTTTGTGAAATTCTCTGTGCCTCAAAGTTGACTCTGGCTTACTTTTACCTTTAAGTTTACATTTTTTTAATGTACCTCAGATGTTTAAAAGCTTGGTAACTGTTCTAGTTATTAGAGGTGTAACTAATTAAATGGCGTGTTCAGTATCTCATCATCATAGTGCCTTGGGATCATTTATGTGGTGTAGAAACAAAACAGTTTCTACACCAGTCCTCCCTGTTAGGTTTTTTTCTGACTTTTCAATAGATAGCATATGTCTAAGTGGATTGGAGAGAGTGCCAAAATCTGCAGATGTTGAGAAATATAAACAGAAGTCTTGTAGCGTGTTTGATCCATCAGGTGTGAGCATAGGCTAAAAGCTTTGCAGAATTGTACTTGCCTCTGACAAATCTGTCTTGAAGAAGCATGTAAAATATGATAATGGAATAGTATTGTTTTGTTGGCTGGGCAGATAAAACTTGCAGGATGGTTTTGCAAAGCTGGCTAGTTACATAGTTGTCTCATGTGGGATTGTGCCAGTAATTCTGGCTTTAGGCTTGCCTGTAAACCCTACCATTGGCAAATTGTGTTTTTGTATTAACCTGTCTAATTTTCTCCAGGTCTGCTCACTTCAGCACTTTGGCTATTAAACAGAATCCATTGTTGGCCGAAGCCTACTCGAATCTAGGGAATGTGTACAAGGAACGTGGTCAGCTTCAAGAAGCTATTGAGCATTATAGGCATGCTCTACGCCTCAAACCGGATTTCATTGATGGATATATTAATCTGGCTGCTGCACTCGTAGCTGCAGGTGATATGGAAGGGGCAGTACAAGCCTATGTCTCTGCCCTTCAGTACAATCCTGTAAGTAACATTCTGTTCTTAGAGCTTCATGCTATACTCCACCATCAAGTGCTCTGCTACTTCAATACAGATGGAGAAGGCTTTGTTTCACATGCTGGTTTGAAGAGTTAAGCAGATGGTGAAACCCTACCCATAGACTTAGTGCAGGTGCTTTGACAAAAAAGTAGTACGTGTCTCCAGGCTGTGAGGGTTTTGGCAACGAGCTCCAGCAAGTCTAATGCCAACACTGGCAACCTATTAAAAAAGGAGTCCTGATCCATTTGGGGGTTCCCAGCTGATCCTGACTCTGTGTGGCATTTCAAATTAGCAGCACAGCATGGACCCCGGGGTCAGCGAGGGACTCTGAGTCCCTCACTGATCCTGGGCTCCATGCTGCACTGCCGCTTTGAAATGCACAAGAGCCCCTCTGGCCCCGGACTGCATGCAGAGTTCCGTATTCCTCCTTTGAAATTTCATTTCAAAGGAGGAATGTGGAAGCGCCTATCAACTAGTCGAGTAGTTGATGGAAATTTGACCGACAACCTGACTAGTCAGTTAGCCGTTACTTAACATCCTTACTTTAAATCAAGATGGATGTGCTAAAAGATGGTTATTTTGGGGAAATTGTGGCCTGTGTTGCACAGTAGATCAGATTAGATGATCACAGTGGTTCCTTATGGCTTTGGAATCTTTGAATGATTTTAGATTTTTGTATTAGTTGATTGTTATTGATGCCTTTGACTTACATGGAGAATTTTGTGAGGAGGCGAAGAGGGAAAAATTGATTTCTGGGTTGAGAATTAGGGATGTAAGGGATTAGTTGACTATCCGATAAGCATAAGCTTATCAGATAGTCGATAGTCGCTTCTCCCCTCCTCCCTCAATCCACTTGCTGCAAGGGGAGGGGGAACAGGAGTCAATGCAGTGCGGAGTTGGCTTAAAAGTTGGTTTCCCCCCAGCACTGTCTCTGCAGGGAGCAGGGGAGGCAGAGGGGTCTTGGGGACCGGGAATCAGAAAAGGCAGAGCTACAGCGGGGTTAGCTCCTGCTGTGGTTCCCCGACTAATCGATTAGTTGATGGAAATTCCATCGAGTAGTTGATTAAATTTAACATCCCTATTGAGAATTGGGGAATGCTGTATTGTCACTAAAGTTCTTAAATTGTATGTCAAAATATCAAACTGACACTTAAAAAATGTGAGAGATTAATATTTAAGGAGGCAGTGTTTCCCTTGGCCAGGTCCATCTGCTTTAGAGACACTGTCATACACGTATCGCCAGGAAGTTAGATTATTTAGTATGTGGGGATATGTAAAATGAATAGGGGTCTAGGATAGTGGTAAGGAGTTGAGCCATAGTAGGCATTAACCTGAACATGTTTTTTTCTTTTGTTACTGCAGTCTGGAAAGATAGATTAGGGTCTGGCCAAAGCAGATATTATCCTTTCTGATGTATAAATATGGCGTTTCCCTTCATTTTTGCATCCTAAAAAAATAAATAAGCGTGAAATTGCTCTTCTTTGTTGTGTCTTTTACCTGCTCTCGCTGGCCCTGTATAAATATTTGAGTTACATTTCTTGTCATCTCTGTAACCTGCTAATTTGGAAAGTTTGTAGCATAGAAAAGTATTGATTTAATTAGAAAATCTGTAAATAGTAATTAGGGGCAGGTATAATAATATTAATCACCTGCTTATTAATAATCATTGTATGAAAGTTAATATACCAAATAAGGTTTTAGAAGAAATGTGTAAATTAACGTATTAAAATAAATAAAAGGGTGGAATTGGTGCCAAATTGTTGCCACTCGGATGTTGTGTTAAATGTCCGAGGTAAATGTGTGTGGACAAGAAAGCAGTTCCATTTACCCTATCCGCTCCTGGGTCGCTTGTTTCTTCTCTAACAAGTAACTTTTTGGTCTGCACTATAGTATTGTAACCTGACCTGAATGAGACAATCTCACTATACAGTTTTTGGGTTTCTGTCAAAAATATAACCTGACCCATTTGGGTCAGGTAGGCTCTGTCACTGCCGTGGCTGTGGCTGCATCCTCCTCTGTTGCTTCCCACTATAGTCTCGCTCTGCTGTGAAGGAATAACGTAGTACTTCTCATTCCTTATCACATATGGTACACTAAGGCCATGGCAGCCAGCAGGAGTAGCACATGTAACAGCTGTCATGTCAAATCTATGGGCAAGGAGAGAAGTAAACCATACCAGGCCAAACCCCAAGGACAAGGGGGCTATGTTGACACAAGTTGGGAGGAAGGTTCAAGTTTGGGTCAGTTCTATAAATGCCTCAACACACACTGGTAGGATTTGCATTGGCTTGTGCTTAGTTCAGTTCAGAGTTTACAATTAAGCCTGAGCTTACTATACATGGTCCTGCTGACTGCAGTGGAACAGTTGGTTGCTGTTTCTGAGGGAAAAACTAAATACTAGGAGCTCATCTGAAGAAGTAGGTTTTACCCACGAAAGCTAATGGTCTTACTTATTTTTGTCAGTCTCTAAGGTGCCCTCAGGACTTCTTGGGTTTTTTTTTAAATACTAGACGTGATGTTTAACCAATAAGCCTTGCCCTTAAAGGGTGAGGCTAAGTGGTGGGGCTGGAGCAGCTCCCCATTTTCCAGGGACCCACAGTGGACAGGAGCTACTCCAGCGCAGCCACTGCCTGTGGTGGGCCTGGGTGCCCCGCAGGCAAGGGCTACTCTGGTGTCCTGGCCGAAGTAGCCTCTGTCTTTAGCAGGCTAGTGCACTGCATTGCAGCCCCTGCCTTCACAGGGAAGAGGGGGGCATTCCAGCCTGGCAACGGGCTGCTCCAATTTAGTCAGAGCAGCCCCCACACTCTCCCCTTATATTATTTAGCCTATTAACTGATTAGTTTAACCATTATCCCTAATAAATATTGGTAAATATTGCTTTGAATAGGGATGTTAGATATCTGGTGATTGAATAGTCATGTAACAGCACAAAATATTGTCAGTTACATGACATGGGGATAGTCCCTGTGGAAGTGGGCCGGCAGCCATTGCGCTCCTGGCCCCACTGCTGGAGAGCCCCCTGCCACCTTGTGCTGCTGCCTCGCTGTGTGCAGGCAGCTGGCTTTTAAACTGACTCCCCTTGCAGACTGGCTCCCACCTGCCACCCTGATACAGAGGCAGCAGTGTTGGGTGGCAGCAGCCCCTGTCTGCAGGGATCTGAACTTCCTGCAGACACAGGCTGCTGCGGGCTGGGGGGTAGGGGAAGTGGGCAAGGCTGCCACTGTGGACAGAGGCTGGCCTGGCAGTAGCTTCTGTCCATTGGGTAGGGGGTGGTCCCAGCTTCCTCTGGACAGAAGCTGCTCCAGCCTTTGTCTGCAGGGAGCTCTGACTCCCTGTGGACAGGGGCTACTGCTGGGGACCAGCACCTGTCTGTGGGTTGAGGAGCAGCTTCCGTCCGCTGGGGGCTCGGGCCAGCTGCGGACTGGGACTGCTTCGTGGCAGCTTAGAGGCAGCAGTGCAGGGGGGCAGGTAGCACCTTGAAGACGGTCCTGGGGGGAACTAGCTAGGCTTTTCGGTTAATCGTATAGGCAACTATTCATTGTCATCCCTAGCTTTGAATCAGGAATCAGTGAAATATAATTGTTGGTATCTAGACATTCAGCAACCCTAGAACAAATAATTTCAAACTTTAGATTAATCTCTTCAGAAACTCAGGAGTAGACCTAAAGTTGGTCTTCTCGCATAGTATGCTAAATGGCCAATAGGGCCTTGACTGGTAAGCTGCAACTGTGCAGGCTTTTCATTGCTTAATGCTTCAAGCCTACAACTCTGAATTGTTTTTTGCATCTAATGATTTTGACTGAAAACTGAAACAAGTCATGATGTATACATTCCCTTGGAAAAGAAGTACTGAAACAAAATGTATGCAGATATTATGATGAGTATTATAAATACATACACTAGTATTATGCCCGCTCATCATTAGTCTGATGAATGGGTACAAATAATGGTCACTTCAGTGAGTGGTGTCCCTGTGGGTGCTCTGCTCCAGATCTCGGTGTGTCCTTGTGCTGGGGATTGGAGATTTGTTGTAGAGCAAGGCCCCTTGTGCTGCACCTAGTGTCATTTCCTTCCCTCTCCCTCCCTCCCCGCCGCCCCCCCACCCCCCGTTTGTGGATTGCGCATGCAGAGTTCAGAGCGCAGTGCTCTTCTTCCTGCTAGGAATTAATAATTTAACAGTTAGTTTTAGGGTTTTACCTCATAGTTTAGTCGTAACAATGCTCACTTGAATGCGCTCACCCGCAATTTGTGTGTTCCTCGCCGGGTTCTAATGAGTGTGACAACTTACCTCACTCAGATTCAGAGTGTTCCTCACACGAACCTAGGTCCAGGCTGGACAAGACAGTTTTCCAAGTCTAACCTTCTTCAGGGGTAGATGATCTGACACAATATCAGGAATGATTTAAATGGGTAGCCCAATCCCAAGACATTGCTTTACAAGAAGTGCAGGATAAACAATATAAATCACTCACAATATTACAACCCACAGCATCCTCAAAGATAGCTTTACCTGTCAAAGAAGCTATCGTTGAACCTTCAGATGCTTTGTGGAAAAATCCATCCTCTGTTCTGCCCACAAACCACAGAGCAGACAGAAAATATGTTGTCTCTGCAAAGGATATGGAATTTCTCTTTGCACACCCCCAGCCAAACTCTGGTGGTAGACTCAGTCACAAGGCGAAGAACCCACAATTTAAATCTATGCCCTGGGAGAAAGAATACAAACGCTTGACACCTTTGGCAGCAAAGTGTACTCTTTGGCCACACTCCAGTTCTGTGTATCGAATTATACAGCCCTTCTGGCCAGTTATGCCAAATTACAAGACCTGCTACAGGACCTCCCTGATAATAAACGACCTCACCTCCAATCCGTTACCAAGGAGGGTTATTCCATAGCAAAACCTGTTCTCCAGGCCGCTACAGATGTCTCAGACTCTGTGGCTAGGACCACAGCCATCGTAATGCATAGGGCCTCGTGGCTGCAATCATCAGGAATCCCAAGAGAACTGCAAGCAAGGGTGGAGGATCTCCCCTTTGACAGAAAACAGCTATTTGCTAACAACATAGATGAGATCTGTCACTCAGTGAAGGACTCACATGCCATTTTGCGCACTCAGTATGTACACCCCACCCAATAAAAAACACAGATATACTCCCTACCAAAGGCTTAGGGCCTATAATTAAAATTACTACAGGCAACACCAGAGGCTATATGATAACAGGCCTGAGCAAGGATCTAACAGAAAGAGGACTTAGCAAAACCACTCCTCCACAAATTAATCCACCTCCAGCAAACAACAAATTTGAAGCTTTGGTCGGGGATTTGAGTGACCACCCCACGCTACCTGTGCATTCCAATGTCACCTTCCATCACCACCTGAAGCCTTTCTACCAAGAATGGGCCCAAATTACCACAGACAAATCGGTCCTAGAAATTATCAAATCAGGTTACGCAATCCCCTTTACATCCATGCTCCCTACCCTGTCCCTTTTCTGGGACCCCTCTCATGAGCCCCTACTACAGGCAGATGTGTTTTAAAAAAATAATAATAATAATAATTACTCACCTTAAGGGCTACAGAACCAGTCTACAAAGAACACCAAGGGAGGTGATTCTACTCCAATTATTTCCTCACAGCAAAAAAACGGGGATGAAGACTGATCCTCGATCTCAGGAAACTGAACAAGTTCATTTGCAATATAAGATTCAGGATGGAGACCCTGGCAACCATCATACCTGCACTGGACGAAAGGGACGGGTTCTCAGCCCTCGACCTCCAAGATGCATATTTTCATGTAACTATCCACCGATCTCACAGTAGATTTTTCAGATTTGTCATGGGCCAAGACTACTGTCAGTACAGAGTCCTCCCCTTTGGCCTCTCTACGGCCCCCTCAGTATTTTCAAAGATGCTAGCCATAGTTACGGCTTTCCTCAAAAGACAGAATGTCATTATCTTTCCTTACCTCGACGATGGTTAATCAAGGGCCTTACCTGTCAGCAAACTACTATCATGACAATGGTTACCAGGGAATGTTTGCCCAACTTAGCCTGCTTATCAATATACAAAAATCCACCATGCAGCCTATGCAAAGGATAGAATTTATTGGGGCATTATTAGACTTGGTCACTGCAAAAACCTATCTCTCTCCGCAAAGGTTTGAGGCAATCTATCTCGTTCAACAGGTCAAGCAGACTTCCTTCTCCACGGTCTGGACATGGCTCCAACTATTGGGACTTACGGCTGCCACAACCTTTTGTAGTCCTATTCGCAAGGCTACATGTGAGATGCCTTCAACATTGGCTTGCAGTCAACTATTTACCAACCCAACAAAGCCTCACGAGGCATCTCACACTTCCTCCACCAGTACTGCAGTCTCTAGAGTGGTGGACATCTCCAGCCAATCTGCTTGCCGGCATGCCCTTCCACTGGCCAGATCCCTCAGTCAGCATCAATACAGGGTATGTGGGCCTAACACAAGAGAGACTTCCACATCAACATCCTGGAGCTCAGGGCCATTCACAGGGCTTGTGCCCATTTCCTTCTCCTGATTAAGGGCAAAACTATCCGTGTCCTTGCGGACAACACGCCTTCTATATTTTATGTCAATTGGCAGGGGGGTACCCAATCTCACACTCTCTGCTGAAGCAATCAGATTTTCGGAACTGGTGTATTAGGAACCAGACAACTCCAACAGCCGTGTATATACTGGGACAACAGACCATGAGAGCCAACAATCAGCACGAGTGGGAGATCAGTACCGATATCCTCCTTTCAATCTACCGCAAGTGGGTCTTTCTGACTGTAGACTTCTTTGCAACAACTCACAATGGCAAATGCTGCTCCTGGGCAGGACTAGGCAAGAGGTCACAAGGGGATGCTGTCACCATTGACTGGACAGCTCCCCTACTCTATGCTTTTCCACCAATTCCTCTTATCGCCACAGTGATCAACAAGATTCGGGTCGATCAAGCCACAGTAATCCTAATAGCCCCAGCCTGTCCGAGAGAACTCTGGTTCCCTTACCTCCACTACCTATTGATAGATCAACCCATCCCTCTCCCGGCAGCGTTGAACCTCTTTACGCAGCACCACGGCAGCATATGCCATCTCAACATCAAAACTCTCAAACTTATGGCTTGGCTTCTTCATGGTTCCAAAATGAAGAACTCACCTGCTCAGACCGAGTCCAAATAGTCGATGTCCCCCGATGAGAAGCACCTATCAAAACAAATGGACACGTTTTCAACAATGGTTCTTGATGCGCAACTTACATCCCCACTAAACCTACTTGACTCAACTACCTAATGGACCGTAGTGACTCGGGCCTCTCCATCAGCTCGGTCTGAGTCCACCAGGTGGCAGTCATGGCTTTCCATGACCCAGTAGACTGCTTCTCCCTCTTTACGCATCCCGTGGTGAAGCGTTTTCTCACAGGTTTACAGAAAATGTGGCCAAACCTGCACCTCCTCTCCCCCGCCGGTGCCACTGTGGGACTTGACTTTGGTCCTTGACACTCTCACTAGGCCACCCTTTGAACCACTAGCCAATATGCGCCTACAATACCTATCCATGAAGGCGGCATTCATAGTGGCAATATCATCAAGAAGGGTAGGAGAAATCACAGCCCTCATGGCAGACACACCTTTCACTGCCTTTACTAGGGATGAAGTTCCTCCCTAAGGTTTTATCCAACTTCCAGGTAAATGAACCCATTTACTTACCTGCCTATTTCCCTAAATCTCATGCCTCCCCTAAGGAGGCGCTATTACATACTCTGGATGTAAGGAAGGCAATTACGTTCTACCATGATAGAACTAGAGCAACTAGGAAATCGGACAGACTTTTTGTGGCATGGTCAGGACCATGCACAGGAATATCAGTTTCGGCATAGCTCCTATCCAAGTGGATTGCAGACTGCATATGTACTGTTTATGAGCTTGGGGCAAATGGCCACCACAGTCTGTCAGCGCTCACACCACACATGTGATGGCCACTACAACGGCCTTCCTGAACAATGTACCATTGGCGGATATTTGTAGGGCAGCCACCTGGTCCTCACACCATACTTTTGCACAGCACTATGCCCTACAGAAGGGGCCAATACCCTCCATATCTCTAGCAGATGTGATCCTTCCTCCTTCAACTTAAAAAGACTCCAATGCCCACCTCCATTGGGCAGGTACTGCTGCAGAGTTACCTGAGTGGAGAACCAACCGGGACACCACTCGCTGAAGAAGTTGTTATTCACCAGGTGTAGTAACAATGGTTTTTTGAGATGTGTGTCCCTGTGGGTGCTCCACTACCCTTCCAACCTCCCCTCGGCTTGGAGTCTTCATGGACTTCAGGTAGAAAAGGAATAGACGGGATTCGCGCCGCACATGCACTCCACAAACAGGAAAGTGGGGTGGGGGCGAGATCCTAGGGGCGAGGGGCACTGCTCTGCAAAAATCTCTGATCCCCGCAGGGTGCAAGGACGCACCGAGACCTGAGTGGAGCACCCACAGGGGGACACATCTTGAAGAACAATCATTACTGCACCGGGTGAGTAACTTCTTCTTTTTGGTTATATATTCAACTTGTGGTTAAACAAGATAGTACATGTGTGGTGTGTGCATTAATGGAATATGTGAGACATTTTCTATCTCTTTTTAAATTGGGTGGTAAAATCATTTTACTTTAAAAATAACCTCTGGTAAATACCATGCCACTTCAATACTGATCCTTCAGCGCTTACAGTATCGGTGTTTTGCTATCTTAGCCTCTAAGCAAGTGGTCAAGCATTTACAGAGCAGTTTGATGATATCCTGGATACATTTCTTTTCCTTCAGTATTCTTTTCAGTGGGTAGGGGAGGAAGCAGGGCCAGTAAAGGCCAAGAGCCATGTTTCACTCCATATTCTTTTTCATGCAACACTAACAAATCAAAGTGACAATACTTGTCACTTTTGTCCAAACACTTGAGTCCAACTTATTACAGTGATTACAATAATTGTTAGATTTAGTTTTCTTCATTGCAGCACACTGTTGTTGGCTTGTGCTCTGTTCAGGCATACCATATTGTACTAACAAACCACCAAATGAGCAGAAGTGGAAAAGAACCACTGCCTTAGTAGCAGGGTCTCTGTCTAGGCACTTAAGGTCCCATCACAAGAGTATCTGAACAAAACACAGATAGGTGCAAGGGTTCAGTTACGCTGAGGGTTTTGAAAACTAAGGTAGATTTTAGATAGAGCTTCTTCCAAAGGCATTTTCACTACTGCTCAAAAGAACTGAGGCCCTCCTACAAAAATGAGACTTAGAGAAAATAAGGTTTTTTTGCTGTTTGTTTTTCCATTAATGTGAATTAGATTAATTGGTTGTTTCTCTTTATAGGATTCACCATATTATTGTTAAATGCATAGAGAAGCCATTAGGCTTCATCGGGACAGTTGCAGAGGGTCTTGAATGGTACAATAGAAAATAAAGAACACTAGGGGATTAGAAAAGTCTAAGCAATTTCATTAGATTTCCCTGAAGAACTTTGAGGTCTCTGTACTCCCAAGTGCAGCTTCCGATAACATGACTTTGATTTTCAGGACTTGTACTGTGTTCGTAGTGACCTGGGGAACCTGCTCAAAGCCCTGGGTCGCTTGGAAGAAGCCAAGGTAGGTGTTCAGTAGAATACATTTAAACATCTATGTTTTGAAAACTTGAACTTTCCACCAAGTCTTCAAATCTGCGTTGATCTGCAAACAATCTAAGAAACTGCTGAAAAATGAAGGCACTGAATTGCCCCAGCGTAGTTGCAGGGCAAGATGTGGCACGTCCATGTTAAATGTTGGTTTAAAACAAGAAACGGAACATTACAGAGTCTTTCTGCAGAACTAGACTATCTGATATCATTCTGAAGTCTGGGCAGGGCCTCCACCATGAATCTTATCTGGAAATAAATAACAGTCCTTCAAATCTGAGGCTTGCCTGCTGGTGCCAAGCAGAGAGCCTGTGATTTAGCTCGAGAACCCTGTACAATGCAGGTGCTATATTGAAAATGCTGCTCTTCTAAAGTCCTTTGTGGCTTGTAAGTGAGAAGAACCTTATCCAGATGTTACCCTGTAATATTGGCTTTTAAAGATTTTATTCTTTAACCTTTTCCCTCACCTTTGTAGTGGAAGAAAGGCTATCATTGATGCAGTACATTATCCCCTAAATTTGTGCTTTCATGCCTCCCTAAAATAAAGCATTAAAAGGACAAAGCTGGTTTGTTTGGGAAATGAACTGATTGAAAGAAAACTTGCTGAAGTGGAAAGGTGGCTTCTAGCAGTCTGTGTTTCCCAAACTGAAAATTTGATTACCTAGATGGGTTTTAAAGCTCTTGATGAATTTAAAACTTTGATTGCAAACCAAAATGGTCTTGTTACAAGCCACCTTACGCGTCCGCGCTGCAGGGGTGAGGAGTGTGGAGAAACCAGAGTGACTGTGGATTCCACATCTGTTACTCCAAGCCCCACGCGCATGCTAAGAAGTGGAGTGTATGGACAGTGTAGCTGTCTGTTTGGCTGCAGCACCATTTGGGGAGGGATATTATTTACAGCAACATTTGGTAGAGGGAGTGCCACTTTAAAGTGCCTTGTTTGTAATTTTTTCTGACAGCTTGGATGTATACTTATTAGGCCAGCCTAATTTGCAGTTGGTCAGATCTGAGCTGAACAGATTTTGAAATAGTAGGTCACCAATTATAATTGTCTTTGAGACGCTTGGTTCTCAGCCCACCAAGTGGACAGCTAACATGCATTGCACTTCACTGCAGCTTTAGTGTGACTGGTATAGGCCAAGACTTTGCGCCTGCCTTAGGTTGCTGACCTCTTTGTTTCAGAGCTCTGGAGACACCTAGCTTGAAAGTTACTCCGTTTTTTTCTGAGAACTCATTGACCAAGAAAAATACCTTGAGTAAAATTGCAATGTATTTCTTTGGTTATCAGTGCATTTGAAAGATCAAGCCAGCAAATTCCTTACAGTGTGAACCCAAATTTAATTTTTTGTAGACATTTCAGAGCCTTTCTTCCAAAAAATGTCCCTGCTGTATGCAATAGCCCTGATTAACCCTTTCCCTTCTGCATGACTCCTATGTTACAGATTGTCCTCATTCCCATGTTAGACATATCCAGAGAATTTCAATTGCTTTGTTGAACTTTTACTAATGATCTTGTTTTATTTTCTCTCTTGTTTTTGGTTTTTCACCACTGATATTGTATTTAGAAGGTTTCAGGTGGGTGAAACCTCCTATTCCATGCGTAAGGTGCCTCGCTGAAGGGAGCTCGAGGCCTGGATCTAGGGCAGACACACACCTCCTCCTCCTCTTCCAGCAAGGAACGCACCGAAAAGTCACATGATGAGAAATATGGTAACGGGTTTGTAACTGCCACAGCAAAACCATTTGCCTCCATGCCTGAATCTTCTGTCTTGTGGCTTCAGAAACAGCTTAAAATATTTTATTTACGAACAAGTAATGTAAGAGAATGTTTTATACTACTAGCCACAATTCTTTAAAGAAATATAGTAAAAGTAAATTAAGATATTTAAAAAAATAATTGAAGATAGATTTATAGTAAAAGCTTCTAACTCTTCCGGTTGTTCATTTTTTTCCTTTTTTTCTTCTTTGTTTGGATTGCAGCGTTCTGCTCTTCTGATGATGCGCTGTGATCCTGCAGTAGCGCAAAGGCTGCGCAGCGGTAACGCGCATTGCGTGCGATTAAGCCCTTGTGAACGGTTGACTAGATGATTAATCTCTGGGTGGCTGTCTGAGCTCCATGCCATACCCTTTTAAACAAAATCGGGTCTCAGTGCATTTATTCTAGATGTCAAATTTTAACATGGACGTTTCTACATGGGCCTGTCTGGTAGATTAATGATTCTGGTTGGCCGTTCACTCTCTTGGGGCATTCTACGTAGAACAGCAATTTGCAGCGATAGCGCAGCGGCGTGCTGTTAGGATGCGCCAGCGATTTCTTGCGCTTGCATTGCAGGGACCTAAACCTTCGTGCAATTCTGTTATTTGAGGTTTTGAGGCTGAGATGATTCAGTGAAAATAATTCAAGAGGGAGGAGTTGTGAGTATAAGTAGCAGAATAAAATGTATGTATGTATATGTAACTTCTGATTCAGGAGAAAGGAAAAAAGCCTTAAAAAATGTTCATGTCACTTTCAGTAGTTTGCTTCCAGTTCTTTAAAAATACTCTGAATGTGTGAATATATTTTTTTAAGCCATATACACTTTTCATGACTGAAGAACTTTGTATCCAAGGGAAACCAGTTGCTTTATTGAGTAATTTCTTGGTGACTTTTAGATGTGATGACATCAAAATTAGAACTGATTTGGAAGAAAAATCCTCACTTCCACGCTAACACTGTTAAGTCCTCAGATAAATTGGTCTTTGAAGGCATATTACCTAAAGATCAGCATAACTGAAAAATAGTGGGCGTGCACTTAGGTTTTGGTTTGCGCTGGCGCAGGATCAGCCAGCTGTTTACAGTGCATTAGTTTTGGCGCAAGCTAGCCTATACTGCAGGATCACTTTTGGCTGGTTAGAGAAGGAATACTGACAATTTTTTTTCATTTTTTTCTTTTTACAAATATCCCCCTTCCTCTGTATCTTTCTTCTTAACTGTTTCAAGGCCTGTTACTTGAAAGCAATTGAGACCCAACCAAACTTTGCAGTAGCATGGAGTAATCTTGGCTGTGTGTTCAATGCTCAAGGAGAAATTTGGCTTGCCATTCATCATTTTGAAAAGGTAACTGTTGTGTTTTTCAATTAATTCTAGCAAGCAAAGAATTGTGTACATACAAATAAGCACTTTTCTAGCTGGTAGAGAAGGTTTATTCAGGTCTGCGTATACTGCTGTGCAATGTGATACATTGTTAGTTATTGGTGTAACTTAACTTGTGAAATACCTATTCACATGTAATATTGCCCATTTCACACCGGAATGGTGTTTCAGATTTGCTGTAATAAGGAATTTTCATAGGTATTAAAGGTAGAAAAAGTCTACTCTGATTCTATGGGGTAAGTGGCTTTAATAGTCTCTTTTTCATCTTTCAATTCCTCTGAGAATTGCTTTATTACAAGCACTAGAAGACTTACCTGGTATTGCCCAGGTCTGGCCTGGTGGGGGAAAGGAGGCAGGACACCCTTGCTATCAGCTTCACTGTTGGGGGGTGGTATGCAGGCTGCCTGCTGGAGCTCTCCAGACCCAAGTGGCCAGAAACTGCTTCCTGGGGCATCTGGGGTGTCATTTGCTGTCGGCCATTGCCTTTCCCACTGGAGTGCTTGTTGTCCTCCCTGTGGTCATTCCATAGCATAACTCCCTCCTTTTCTGAGAAACAATCAAATTCCAGCCATAGCTGATTAGTCCTGGCACAACCAAACTGACCTTGCTTTAAGCAAGATTAGGAGCAAGCTGCATACCAAATTTGGTGGTCCTAGCTCTTATCATTCAGGAGATGTTCTTGCACAAATGGACTCAAAGAAGGACAGACACATTGCAAAAATACATAGATTTTTAAAATCTCATCCTAGTATAGTATCTTAAAGTTGGCTAGTACAAGCTTCCTGATAAAGTAGTTTTCTTCAGGGTGTTTTAAGTATTTTCATTGAACAGCTTAGGAAAATTAACATGTACTAAGTGCATTTTTCCAAGATATTAAATATTGTTTTCTGCCCTCCTTTCTACTTCTAGATTTTTTTTGTATAATTCCTGCTCTTGCTAGTGTGCAACACCTTTGAGTTAGCATAATCTCATAACATAATATTTCTCTTCAGATTCTTCAGTGGCCTAAATCCAGTCCTAGTATACCTTACAGGACAATTTTGTCTTAGCTTTTGTTACTCTGTTGCTCATTGATTCTTGCTTTATGGTCATTCAGCCATCTTTAGTCACTGTAATTTTTTTTTTTTTAGCCTGTCAGATGCTTACTGAAATCTAATGTTACATTTGCATTCTTTATTTTGTATTTTATATAGCTTATTAGCTTAGTTTCTAGTAAGATAAAGAACTAGATGTGAACTTGGTAGAAGTTCTTCTCTTGTACTCTGGTACTAACTTTCTCTAAAGCATCTACAAAAATTGTAGTGGACTTAGTATTTTGTCTCACATAATGGAATATGGATTGCATTTCTTAAATCTGTAAGTAGAGTTGTTTCCTAAAACAGGTAAAGAAATCGTAGCATTGCATTTAAGCAGAGTAAACCCAACTTCAGACAAATCTTTGGGGCACAGTTGTAGGATTGAAAAAAGCATTCTAGAAAGGGATTCACGTTAGGGATGTTAATGCGAGTAATTGGCTAACTGTGTAACCGCTAAAAAATGTCAGTAGTTACAGCCACCCGCAGTGCGGAACAGCAGCCAGCTCCCCAGGAGCGAGGTGGCAGACGGGAGCCAGTGCATGCTGGGAACTGTTTTTTAAAGAGGCAGCAGGATGTGGTGGCATCCCTGGGAACTAGTGCACGCTGGGAGCCAGCTTTTAAGCTGGCATCCAGTGAGTACCAGCTGCCGCCTGCCATCCCGCTTTTGGGGAGCTGGCTGGTACAGAGTCAGCAGTGCAGGGCGGTAGGCAGGAGATTGTACATGCAGGAAGCTGGCTGCTGCCCCATGCAGCTGCCTCTTTAGAAGCCAGGGCATCAGCTGGCTCCCCAGGAGCAAGACCAGGAGCCACATATAATCATTTGGGTAATGGGTAAGCTCATTCTTATCTGTTACCTGTATAAATGGATACACTCTTACATCCCTAATTCATACACATGTGCATGAATGTTTCACCCAATATTTTTCTAGGATTTCCTTTGTCTTACTATTTGTTGTAAAGCCAAAAACATCATTTTCTGTTGCTCCCTTGTTCAGAATAGCTGTGCTTGACCCTCACTCTGTGATCAAGTGATCCCATATCTTGTAACTATCAAGAATACTACTTGAAGAAATGTTTTTTATTTTTAAACATAACCACTACAATTGGCATCTATTGAAATCCATTTCCGCAGGCAAAAGATTAAAGTTTGTTTATGGAATCCTATAACTGCTTAAAAATTGAGTTATGTCCATTTAAAAAAAACTAACAACGTTGTGTTTCTTGGAATACTGTTTATGGTATGCTGTAATGCTCAAAGCTTATAAGTTAACTTTTTAATATCTTCAGGCTGTGACACTTGACCCAAACTTTTTGGATGCTTACATCAATCTGGGGAATGTTCTGAAGGAGGCAAGGATATTTGACAGGTAAGCATATAATATCCCTTCAGCTGCTAACGAAATGATTAACCAACCAGTCAGACTCTTAATTTAGAAAACTATTCTTATTTCAAAGCATTGTCTGGAAAGACTACAATTCAAGGAGAAACACATGCTCTTCGTATGCAAACACGGAGCATCTTTAGAGAGCAGAAATTTAGCCTTGTTTGTCACTGCCCTGTTGATATCTTTCTCGTGAGATCTTACGATTACACTTCATTTTTATTAATACAATGTAGTTAGTTAAATATTCTACTGTACTCTTAAATACCTCCCCTGCTTGATTGAGATTTTCCTGCTCTGTTGTATAAGTGACTTGTGTTCATAGACTCATAGATGTGTAGGATTGGAAGAAACCTCCTGTGGAAGCCTGATCCAGAATGTAACTAACCATGTAGTTCAGTGGTCCCCAACTGGGCGCCATGGCGCCCGTGGGGGCATTTGTGTGCGCCCGCCAAGTGCTCAGGGATGGCCCCACCCGTGGTGCACGCACGGTGCTGGAGCCGGCCCCGGGCGCATGGAGCACAGGGAGCGCTGACCCCCGGGGTGCGCGGCGAATTGGGCGCTCGGCGAATTGGCCACCCCGGGCACGTGGCTATGGGGGGCGCCGGCCTTGGGAGCGCAGCGGATTGGCCACCCTGCCCCCAGGCACACAGCTATGGGGGGGAGCACCGGTCCCAGGTGCACGGTAAATTGACCACCCCAGGCGCGCAGCTATGGGGCGGGTGCCAGCCCCTGGAGCACGGCAAATTGGCCTCCCTGCCCCCCAGGCATGCAGCTATGGAGGGGGGGTGCTGGCCCTGGGCGCGTGGCTCTGGAGGATGCTGGCCCCAGGCTTGCTGCGAATGGGTGGCCCTGCCCGTGGCCACGCGGTGCATAGGGTTGCTGGCCCCAGGCACGTGGCTCATGGAGGTGTGGCGTATGCGCGGCCCCGCTCCCAGGTGCACGAGTGTCCCCGCCCTCTGGCACCCGGCAAGCGAACGGCCACGCCCCCTGGCGCCCGGCAGCTTCAAATGGTTGGGGACCATTGATACAGTTAAATCTTTTCCTAATAGCTAACCTAAATATTTCTGAAAATTAAGCCCTTTACTGTGTTTGTTCTGCCTTCAGTAGATATGGAGAGCAATCATAGTCTTCTTTCTAACAGTGCTCAATATTATCAGCTGTCCTTTTCTCAAAACGAAACATACCCAGCTATTTTTTTCAATT
The DNA here is from genome assembly GCA_030068395.1 of Apalone spinifera. Taxonomy (NCBI): domain Eukaryota; kingdom Metazoa; phylum Chordata; order Testudines; family Trionychidae; genus Apalone; species Apalone spinifera. The sequence goes on along the minus strand of JANRFK010001158.1, from coordinate 178,015 downwards.
TTTCCTCCTATTCATAGATCATGTACTCTAAACTATTATAACTTCCTATTGCTCTCTTATAAACTCTCTCCATTTTGACCACATGGTTCCTAAAGTGTGGTGCCCAAAATTGGCACAAGAGCTGAATAGGTCCGTGGAGGTACCTCCTGTGCAGTGCTCCCTCTGAGTTTTGTATATGTCCATGTGCAGAATGACTTGTGTACCAGTATGGAAGTGATGTACCCTGTAACAAGTCATTCCACACATGGACAGTATGTGGCAGGGGTGGGGACTGAGAGGTTGGAGTGCAGGAGAGGGCTTAAAGCTGGGGCAGAGGTTATAGGTGGAGGCTTTGGAATAGGGCGGAGGATGAAAATTTTGGGGTGCAAGCTGCCCTATGAAGAGAGCACTTTCCCCACACCCAACACTTCACTGCAGTGGTTGCAGGGTAGGTGAGAGGTGTTTTTCCATGCCTGTGGCAGCACTAGTGGGCATGGCTGGGGGAGGGGCATCTGCCCTATACTGGGACAGATCCAAGTGAGGCTGAGTGGAGGCCAAGAAAGGGGTGCTTCTGCCTGAGGGTGCAGGAATTGTGCACGGATGATGGTGGGGAGAGGCACCACTCCCTCGTCTGCAGCAACCCTTCGTACCTGTGTGGGCCTTAATATGAAGTGAATAGGGCTTTATGTTGTGTGGCCATACAGCTTCCTGTTGAGGGAACTTAGCTCCTGTGCCTTCAGTATACAAAGCTGGTGTTAAAATGCCCCATAATACTAGCCTTTTAATCTCATTATAGATGCATTCAATTTCTGGTGCACTGTAACCTTGCAGATTCTTTTCAGTGGTAAAGCTGCTTAGCCAGTTATTCTTCACTTTGTATTTCCTTGATAAGTGTAATCCCCTGTACCTCATGGGATTTCCTCTTGTTAATTTTGGGCCAGTTCTCTAATATGTCAGTTGGTTTGAATTCTAATTCTGCCGTCCAAAGTGTTTGCAACCCCTTCAAGTTTGGTGTCATCTGCACATTTTATAAGTGTGCTCTCCATTCCTTAACCAAGTAAGTAATGAAATATATCGAGCATGGAACGACTGACCTCTACAGAACCCCACTTTCTATATCTTTCCAGTATGACAGTGAGCCACTGATTATTTTTTGAGTAGTCTTTCAAATAGTTTTATGCCCTCATTGTAATTTCATCTACACCATAATTCCATAGTTTTGCTTATGAGAATGTCATGTGAGACTGTTTAAAAAGCCTTATGGAAATCAGGGTGTATTACATGTACTCCTTCTCTATCTTCCAATGCAGTAATCCTTGAAAAAGTAGACTTGGCAATCTTTCTGGCTAGTTTAATGTGCAGTGGTTATAAAAATGGTGTTAGGATAATTATGAAAATGTGGTATAGAATGTAAACATATTTTTCTCTGGAATACAGTATGTTCTGGACACCTTACCTCAAAAATGGTGTAATTAGAACTTGGAAGGGAGGATGTCAGAAGCTGGTGATAAGTGATTACAAGGCTGAAAGAAACGTCTTATTTGAGGCATGAAAAGATTAGGTCTGCATAGTTAGAAGAGGAGATGTGAATGCAATAAAATCTAGTTAGCAGACTTAAAACTGATAAAAGGAAATACTGTTATATGGAATTCACTGTTACTTTGCTGCCACTGGATACTGTTGAATCAAAGAGCAAAGCATTTTCAGTAGTTTCAAAATTGATGTGGATAATGAGAACATCCTCAATTACAAAAGTAATGATTTAAAACTCTTGTGTTTAAGAATAAACAAGTATGACCCTGTGCTTCAAGGCAGAAGGGAACCTCTAATGGGAACTAGGAAAAAATGTTCTATGAGGACTCATACCTGCTACTGCAGGATTTCCTGTAACTTTCTCTGAAGAATCTAGTTCAGGTTGAATCTGTCTAGTCTGGAACAGACAGGTCTGATTACATCCATGGTCATCCTACATGATTTTAGTTAGCTGGATGTCCACTTATGAGTCCTGTAGCACCTTAGAGATTAACAGATTTAGTAGGGCAGTGGTTCTCAAACTTTTTGGCCCATGGACCACCTGGATCAATGCAAACCTTTTCGTGGACCACCGGTTGCTAGTGGAATTACATAATTACACCCGAGCCATTTTGTTAGTGCTGGAGGTAGGGAGAATGGTTTAATTTACAGGGTTCGACAAATAATGTAATCTACTCGCCCATGGTGAGTAGTTTACAACCTGGAAGAGCCAGCGCAGAGCGATCTACGCAGAACCGCCCGGCTGGCGAGCAGGGCTTGCCGCTTCTTGGAGAGCCCTGTTAATTTATGTTATTAAACAGATTGTTTTAACTTTCTCATGTTAGTTTTTCACACCATTCTAAAGCAGGTAGACATAAATTAATATTTTAACACAAAAGGGTCCCATGTTTTATTTATTGCAGGGGCGGGGAAACTTTTTTGTGTCGGGGGGCCACTGACCCACAGAAATCAGTTGGGGACCACACAAGTGAGAAGCAAAAAAACTCTAACCCTCACTGATGTGGCCCCCAGCTGAGACACCTCACTCTTCTGGCACTTCAGCCCCACGGGGCGCGGGGAAGGGACAAGGTAGGCTGAGGTTCAGCTCTTCCCATAGGCCAGATTTACTTTTCTGGGGTTCTGGAGTTAGTGGATTTTTGTGGACCTCCTTAGGCTGGGGACAAAAATGGGGGGTTCAGTGTGCGGGACAAGGCTGCCAGCATGGGATAGGGATGCAGGATCTGGGTGGAGGCGGGGTGCAGAAGAGGGTGAGGAGGGCCCGATCTAGAAGGGAGTTGGGTAGCAGCAGCAGGTATGGGGTGAGGGTACAAGAGGGAGTTTGGGGGCAGGAGGAAGTAGAGGGAGTAATGCAGAAAAGGGTGAGAGGGTGAGAATGCAGCCAAATAGCTGCATATCAAAACCTTTGTGGCTGGTCGGTTATTGTGCTCCCATCTATGGAAGGGGAACAAACACTGGTGCCTTTCTGGGTTATGAGGGAGATTTGTGGTTCCTATGGCAACTATATGGCTCTGAAACTAAGAGTAAGAGAAGAATATTGATTCACTTTTATATGTAGATATTGAAGCAGCTATTTATCGTGAATTCTTGTTGGCATAGGATTTTTAATATCATGGAGGGGAGAGGTCTCCATTGCCTTGGCTTGTTTTCTGGCAATCCAAATGAGGTGTTTTCCCTAAATGAGGGGTCATAACAGGGGCTGGGGGAGACTGATCCATGAAAAAGCAACAAGCCCCAGCAGACACAGTTCCAAGCGCTGAGTGAAATAATGATTGAGGGTCTGAGCTGCCAGCGGAAATATGCACTGGCATTAGAAACAGCTACTCTGCTGGAGACCTGGAGGGGAAGCAAGTGTCCCAGTTCTAATGCCAAGGGAGCTGCAGATTATTGAACAATATACAGACCTGCTAGCTTTCCTGCAGCACCTGCAAATGGGGTGAAATTCTCATTCACAGAGAATAAGGTGCAAAGAGAATCATGCTGCGATGAGGGAAGGGAGACAGATGTAGGGAGTGAAGGAAAGTGCAGCTTCTACAAAAGAACATTTTATCTCTTCCCTTCCCCCCCCC
>JANRFK010001158.1:155102-169982 GCA_030068395.1 Apalone spinifera | reverse complement strand
TCGAATTTGGCGTTATTCCTTGTAGAATGAGGTTTACCAAATTCGAAATAAGCATTCTATAGTGGTTTGGCTCTGTAGACACTAGGAAAGTTATTTTGAAATAAGGGCTGTTATTTCGAAATAACTTTGCTGTGTAGACATACCCTTTGTGCTCAGCTGCTCCCCTGCTCCTATCCCTGCACTCACTCTTAGAGGGGACATGCTGTTTTATGTTAATTTTTGTTTTGTTTTTGCTTTTTTTCCTTCAACAGCTTTTTCCTGGTGGGTTTTTTTTGGGGGGGGAGGGGAGTTCTGTATTTTTGTTTCAGCCATCTGGCAACCTTATCTTTGAAGAATCTCATGATACCATCTAGATGTTTCATCAGTCTTTAAGTGTTTCCTGACTCTTCATTGCTTGCTAATTAATGGTTCTTATCTACCCCCTTAGACTTTCTAGTCTCTAGGTGCTGATAGATTCAGCTTTCCCTTGATATATTTTTTACCCACTGCCTTTTCTTGTCGTGTTACTTCCCCTCCCCCCCATTTATTTTGGTCCTTAGACATCCAACACTGAAGAAGTGGGCTGTGCCCACGGAAGCCCATGATACCATCTACATGTTTTGTTAGTCTATAAAGTGCTACCAGAGTATTTGTTGTTTTTTCAGTTGACTAGCTACAGTCCTCTCTCTGCCTGGGTTGAGCAGGGGAGCAGGTTGCAAGGGGAGTTGTGTGCGTGGACATTTGCATGATTGCATTTCAAACAAAGTTTACATAAGGTGTTAATGGCTTAAGAAAGGGTAGTGTTAATTTTCTTTGATTTCATATTAACTATCTTATGCATTGCTCCTTGTTAAGTATCCCTTGTTTTAATATATTTTCTTCCACACATGGACCTCTTAAAATTTTGTGTGTGTGTCGGTGGTGCACATCCCCACACACACTATCTCAATATTGGTGGTGCACATAAGCAATTTCAACCTGCCCAAAAGAAAATTTAACCAGGTTAGAGGGAACACCGGTCAGTGGCCCTGACCCAAAAAAGGTTCCCCATTCCTGCTGTATAGTATCAGCTTTTTCTTTATCAGTTTTCATCTTTCTTGCATTTTGAATGCCCTTTGTTTATGGAAAGGGATAAATTGTGCACGTGGGTTTCTATACTATTTTATTTGATATGCGTTTTATGTCAACTTAATTCCAGGCCTTCCTTCTAATCCTTCTTGCTATTGCTTTTTGCACACACTTCCATTTCTGAGGTATGAGAGCTAGCACATACATTATAGCAATTTTTGACTGCTGTGACATATTGCACAGGTCTACAGAGACATCTGCCTAAACTCTTGATTTTTTTTACTTTTGGGGGATCACTGTTAATTTGAATCAATGAATCTCAAATTTTTGGTCCATCATTTTTTCCCCCGGGAAATGAACCAAGTTGTGCTGTTTTAGTGCTATATACTAAGATTGTTAATTAATGAGCTAACTCAAAAATGAATCTTAATTAATAGCCGTTCTTATTGTGACTATTAAGTAATAGACAATCAATTGAAATATATTAAAAAATGGTGGCTGGTTGGTACATTGTTCAGTTTCAGCACAGAATACAAAATGTTCAGTGCTCACTTCTAATTTTTATTACAAATATTGGAACTATAAAATGATACACAAAAAATAGTATTTTTCAAATTACCCCTCAGGTACTGAAAGTGACTTATAAATGTAGATTACATAACTGCACTTAAAACATTAGAGCCTACAAGTCCACTCAGTCCTACTTGTTTCTCTTAGTGATTGGCTGAACAAGATTGTTTACATTTGTAAGAGATAATGCTGCCGGCTTCTTTTCAGTGTTGCCTGAAAGTGATAATAGACATTCGCAGAGCACTTTTGTAGCAACATTGAGAGGTATTTATGTCCTAGATATGCTAAACATTTGCATACCCCTTTTGGCCACCATTTCATGCTTGTATGCTGATGACACATGTTAAAAAAAATTAATGCATTAATTAAATTTGGCTGAATTTCTTTGGGGAGAATAGTATGTCTTCTGTTCTATTTTAACTGCATTTTGCTAGATATTTAATTTTATAGTAGCCTTGAATGATAACCAGCACATGTTCATTTTAAGAACACTTACCACAAATTTGAGACAGCGCAAAGAAGGTACCAATGTAAGATTTCTAAAGATAGCTGTAGGACTTGACCTAGAGTTTAAGAATCTGAAGTGCTTTCCAAAATCTCTGAGGGATGAGGTAGGAGCATGCTTTCAGAAGTCTCAAAACAACAACAACACTTTGGTTCGGAAATGACAGAACACAAACCACCAAGAAAGAGACTCAATCTCTGTTGATGGCATCTGGCTCGGATGCCAAAAATGAATGTCAATCTGTTCTGCTTCGCATTGTTATCAAGCAGAAACTGTCATTGGATGGACGAATGTCTTCTGGAATGGTGGTTGAAGCATGAAGGAATACATGAATCTTTAGTATATGTCATGTAAGTATCAGCAACTGCAGTGGTGCCATGCGACATTGTAAATAAACAGAAAGAATTATCTCATGCAAATTGTAACCAAGCTTATTTGTCTGAGCAATTAGTTGAACAAGAATAGGACTGAGTGGCCTTGTGTCTTTAAAGTTTTACACTTTTATTTTTGAATTCAGATTTTTTAACATAATTCTACGTTTGTAAACTGAACTTTCATACTAAAGAGATTGTACTACAATACTTTTATTAATTTAGTGTTTTATAACGTAGGTATTTGTAATAAAAATGAAGTGAGCGGCAGTTCACTCTTGATATTCTGTGTTGTAATTGAAATTAATATATTTGAAAATGAAGAAAATCTCTATTTATTTAAATAGTATTCCATTGTTTAACGGTCTGATTATTTGTGGGATTAATTTTGTAAGTTGTATAATAGGCCTGTCAAATAATTACTGTTTGCATTCATAAATAGGGTTATAATTTCTACTGACTCTGACTTGCACCTTTTGAGTTAATAGATTTTTAGTTATTGAATTTCATAGATGGATTGAAGGCTGATTTTGGTTTGTTCTAACCACCTTCATGATGCAGAGTATAGAATCTGACCCAGTAATTCCTATATTTAGTCCATAATGTGAGGTTAAAATAGAGTATGTTTCAGACCTCTTATGTGTTGATTGATTGGGTGGTCTGTTCTACTGTTTAAATTTATTCATTATTAAAGTAATGAAATAGACTGCAAAGTTGGCTGATGAGGAGATGGGAGCTTGGCTATGTTATTTCAGACATCTGCTGAAGTAGCATTGTTGCAAAAGTAAAACATACCTGGTTGGAGGACTGGCATGCAAAAGAGAACCTCTTGGATTGGGGTACCTGTTATGGCAAAAAATAGAATATTTTGTATCTGCTAAGTATAAGAGCTTCACACTGTAGACTAATCATAAGGTCTTTGTCCTGAAAAACATAATCTAATTTTGACTTGACTGATTTAACAAAGGGGAGGGTAACAAAGCAGTAGGCAGTGGGTTTATGAGAAGGAACAGGAATGAGAACCAGAATGCAAGGTTATTTATGGCAAGAGCGTAGTGGAACAATAATCACCAAGTGGGTCTTCGATATAAATTAGTCTTGGTTTCCTGGAAGAACAGAGCTTGAGGAGGGATTTGGACAAGAAGAGTAGTGGCTTGGGAAGGCATTCCATGAGTAGAGGGAAAGCATCTTACACCACTTCTATAAGTTATGTAGTTCATCCACTGACTGCCTTGTTCCTTTCTTTTTACCTCACCTCTGTAGAGGTTATAGGTAGCTGGCCACAGAAATCTTGTTTTCAGGGATTAAACCTCTCTGCATATAATACTTCTAGAGATTCTTACATTCACAATTTATTTTTCTTAATGTAGTAGAAATATATTTAAAGTTATATTTTTTTTCTACCAAGCAGTGCTTGGTAAGGTGGTGATGGAGGAATTAATCCTTTTATTTTTATACACAAAGGAGATCCAAGAGGGATGTTTGTATTCTTGTGTCTACCTCAACAATATTAGGGATTTCAAGTCCTTTTTGTAGTGGGAAGTAAATTTGTGGATTAGAGGCGCTCTTGACTGTTAACTGTTGGGGGTGTCATTTTCTGAAGTTGGTCAATTAAATAGATGATATGAAAAAAGCAAGCAAAGCTTTTAAACATTGAGGAAGTCATTTGTCCCCTCAGATTTCAGTGTTAATTTCTGTAATGTCATAATCCTATTTCTCCAGTTGCTCATATTTTTAGAGGGTAGACAAGTCTTTTCATGCCTTGATCGCATACCAACCAGAGGCACAAACCCTGTTTTCTCTTCTATGTCGGTTACTTTTATGATGAAGTTAAATGTAAAAATAATTTTCTGCTGTTTTTGTTTTTGTTTGTTTGTTTGTTTAAATATTTTTACCCCACCTCTATTTAAAATATTTGAGGCAGCTTACAAAAATTTTTTACACACAATACAAATATATATAAAAATTTAAAATACATGACCCCAGAGGGACATAAAACCTGCTAAAAACATATAGAGAAGAGGAGCATACACATACAGACTCAAACATTAATAAAAGCATGAGTAAAAAGGGTGGCCTTAGTCTGATGCCGAAACAATGCTAGCATTGGCGCCAAGCAAATATCCCGAGGAAGAGAATTCACAGCCTGGGAGCAAAAGCTGAGAAGGCCCTGTTCTGCATAGATGTTAATCTTATCTCCACAAGTGAGGGAACACGAACAAAGCCTCCCCAGCTGACTTCAATCCCCGGGCAGGTTCATATGGGAGAAGACGGTCCTTCAGATACCCCGGACCCAACCCATGGCTTTATAGATCATAACTAAAACCTTAAATTGTGCCCGGAAACATACCGGGAGCCAGTAAAGCTGCCGAAGGACTGGCATAATGTGCTCTTTATAACGAGTATTAGTTAAGACTCAAGCAGCCACATTTTGGACCATTGAAGTTTCCGAAGGCTCTTTAGAGGTAGCCACACACAAAGTGCATTACAGTATTCCAGTCTGGATGTAACAAGAGCATGGATCACTGTGGCCAAGTCATGCTTGTTCAGGAAGGGTTGCAGAGGGTGGATCAGAGGAAGCTGCCCAAAAGCACTCCTGGCCACCAAAGGAATCTGGTTTTCAAATGTTAAAAAAGGGTCCAGGAAGATTCCCAAGCTGCATACCTGTTCTTTCAGGGGGAGAGTAACCCCGTCTAGAACAGGTACCATGCCACATTCCCGAAAAGATGGCCTCCTGATCCACAAGACCTCAGTCTTATCTGGATTCAATTTCAGGTTGTTTGACTTGATCCAAACCATCACTGCCTCCAGACCCCTGTTTAGATCAGTCACTGCCATACTTGGTTCTGATGTCACAGGGAAATAGAGTTGGGTGTCATTTGCATATTGATAGCACCGTCCTCCAAGACTCCTTATGATCTCTCCCAGTGGTTTCATGTAGATATTAAACAGCATAGGGGACAAGATGGAACCTTGTGGGACTCCATAGCACAATCGCCATGGGGTCAAATAGCAGCCCCCTAGCTCCATCTTCTGAAAGGGACCCGACAAGTAAGACCGGAACCACTGCAAAACAGTGCCTCCAATACCCAGCTCCACCAGGTGTCCCAGAAGGATACCATGGTATCAAAAGCCGCTGAGAGGTCTAAGAGAATCAACAGGGACGCACTCCCCCATCTGTCTCCTGGCATAAGTCGTATACCAGGGTGACCAAGGCGCGGTTTCAGTTCCAAAACCAGGCCTAAAGCCAGACTGAAATGGATCGAAGTAATTGTTTCTTCCAAGAAAGCTTGGAGTTGCAACGCCACCGCTCGCTCAGGTACCTTGCCCAAGAAGGGAATATTAGCAATTGGGCGATAGTTATTTAAATTATGTGGGTCCTGTTGTCTTTCATAGGCCATGTGAATGCTAACCGTATATCTCTCGTTACAGAGCTGTAGCAGCCTACTTACGAGCCTTGAGTTTGAGTCCTAACCATGCAGTTGTGCATGGCAACCTCGCCTGTGTGTATTATGAGCAAGGATTGATAGATTTGGCAATAGACACCTACAGACGTGCTATTGAGCTGCAACCACACTTCCCTGATGCCTATTGTAATCTGGCAAATGCCTTAAAGGAGAAAGGCAGTGTAAGGAGCATTTTTTTTGCGGTTGGCTATATTTGAAGTTCAGCTGATATTTATTTCAAGACCTTGAATGATGATTTAAGGTGGGATTTTAGAACATAAGAACGGCCATAATGGGTCAGGCCAATGGTCCATCTAGTCCAGTGTCCTGTCTGCTGGCAGTGGCCAATACCAGATGCCCCAGAGGGTGGGAACACAACAGGTAATCCTCATGTGATCCCTCCACTGTCACCCACCTCCAGAGAAAGAGAGGCTAGGGACACCATTCCTACCTATCCTGGCTAATAGCCATTGATGGACCTAACCTCCAAGAATCTATCTAGCTCTTTTTGGAACCCTGTTAAAGTCCTAGTCTTCACCACATCCTCTGGCGCAAGGAGTTCCACAGATTGACTGTGCGCTGAGTGAAGAAAAACTTTCTTTTGTTTGTTTTAAATCTGGTGCCTATTAATTTCATTTGGTGGGCCCGAGTTCTTAGATTGTGGGAATAAGTAAATAACTTCCTTATTCTCTTTTTTGCCTTTATTTTGCCTTTAATGTTTGAGTGCTTTGCTTGTCAACTTGTAGGAGAAACAATAGGAGCAAACAATTCTCCATCTCAAAGCTTTTAAAGGTAGACCTATTGTAGCGATAACTTCATTAAGAATGTTGTCACAGAAAAATGTCAGACAGCAATCGCCTTGTTTATTTTGTTCAGTCCTGCTTGAACACAATTCTGTTTGTTTGAAAGGTTGCTGAAGCAGAGGAATGTTACAATACAGCTCTTCGTCTATGTCCGACACATGCAGACTCGCTTAATAACTTGGCAAACATCAAGCGGGAACAGGGCAACATTGAAGAGGCTGTTCGCCTGTATCGTAAAGCTCTTGAGGTACGTTTGGATATGAGGAATAGGGTAGGATATGGACAGACATGATGGGAATACAGGAGGAGTGGGTTTATTTTACTTCATAAAGAAGTAGATGGAGGTGATGGTAATTCTGTTAAACTAAGATTTGATGTTCTTGAAAGATCTCAAAGGCAAGCTAATTGCCATCTTTGTTTCCTACAGGTATTTCCAGAGTTTGCTGCTGCCCATTCAAATTTAGCAAGTGTTCTACAGCAGCAAGGAAAGCTTCAAGAGGCTCTGATGCATTACAAAGAGGCTATTAGGTAAGATGCTTTGCTTTTTAAAATTCCCTAAGGCTGGAGACAGGAGTTCTATAGTGGCTTACACAGCTGGTATGCAAACAAATAACTGAAGAGCACTTTGGAAAGGTGTTCTTAGAGGATGGACAACTTGTACTGTGGATAACGTAAGGTGTGTGGTTTTTTTGTTGTTGTTGTGTTTGTTTTTTCAATTTTAGAATCAGCCCCACCTTTGCAGATGCTTATTCAAATATGGGGAATACTTTAAAGGAGATGCAGGATGTTCAGGGAGCTTTACAATGTTATACCCGAGCCATCCAGATAAACCCTGCTTTTGCTGATGCTCACAGTAACTTGGCCTCCATTCACAAGGTACGGCCATGTTTGTGGCCTTTTACTTTAAATAGCACAGTGATTCATTTGGTAAATTCATCCCAGAATCTGCTTTTGCTTGCTGATTTGGTCTCTTCTTTTGCAGGATTCAGGGAACATACCAGAAGCCATTGCTTCTTATCGCACTGCTCTGAAACTGAAACCCGATTTCCCAGATGCTTATTGCAACTTAGCGCACTGCTTGCAGGTGAGGGGAGAGGGCTGGGATAGTAATTCTATTGGAGACTAGCAGATGTACCAAGCACTGCACAGTAAAGGGCAATTATCATGTGATCTATCCCCATCATCCAGTTACAGCATCTGGCAGTCAGAGGCTTGAGGACACCCTGAGCCAAGGCCTGCTTCCTTGACCATCTTGGCTAATGGCCATTTAGGGAATGATTCTCCATGCCTTTAGCTAATGAACTTATTGTAGTTTTGGCGTTGACCTCATTCCCTGGCAATAAGTTGCACAAATTGACTTAATTGTGTGTTTGTTTTTTTTAAACCTACTTCCTGTTAATTTCATTGGTTGATCTCTTGTTCTTTTATTTCTCCTTTTTAGATTGTCTGTGATTGGACAGATTATGATGAAAGAATGAAAAAGCTGGTCAGCATTGTAGCTGATCAGCTGGAAAAGAATAGACTGCCTTCTGTCCACCCTCATCACAGCATGCTGTACCCTCTTTCTCACAGCTTTAGGAAGGCCATTGCCGAGAGACATGGAAATCTCTGTTTGGATAAGGTAGTAGCTTTGAAGGTTTTCCATGTGCTTGGCTATCCCCAAGGAAACACAGATTGTGTATTGGTGTATTTACGTATGTAATGCCAGTTTTAAAATAGTGGTCATCGGGCTTAAGATTTACCATCTTGTTGAGATTGCTGGGTCTCTTCACTTCCTGGTCATGTGAAGTTGGGTATTGTGAGGGATTGAGAAGAGGTCAGTCAGATTTAACAGCCATCAGTAACAATGACTGTTAAAACATCTTACTTCAATAATTTGTGCCTCCAATCTCTCTCACCTACCTTGTTTTTCTAGAATCCTATGTGATTCCCTCAATATCTGATCCTGCTTCATCTCCACGCTGCCCTGCCCTGATTGTGAACTGGTAGGGTGGGGTTTTTTAGATCCCATGAACTCAGCAGTTTCTTTAGTGCTTGCTCATTTCCATTCCATGTTAGATGTGTATGTGCTCCATCTGCACTTGTGCCAAACTTTTCCTTCAGTGGTTTCCAAAAATAAGGCAGCAAGGAAATTGAGCCTTTTTGGGAGAGAAATTTATTCATCAAGACTAAAATTACAGGTGGCAAATCATAAGGCCCTCTTGAGTGGAGCTCATTTTAACATTTGACACCCTATGGCCAAATTCTGTCTCCAAGAAGATCCTAGGAAAGCATTTCAGGCAGTTCTAAAAGAAGGAAGGGAATTGCAATAGTGCCACTGCAAGCGACTTTGGACATGACTAATTTTTTGACATGGACTGTGGCCTCAGTCTCCATCAGTGAGAGAGGTGTCATGGCTGCAGTCCTTGGGCTTGTTGGTAGACGTCCAACAGTCCATCCAGTACCTTCCCTTTGATGGCAATGCTCTATTTGTGGAGAAAACAGACAGTACATTGCATGGGCTCAGGGATTCTTGCACTATTCTCAAGACCCAGGGCCTTTACATCCTGGGGCAGCAGAGGAAGTTATTTAAGCTGCAGCCTCCCCACCAGCAGCATAGTTGTTGTACTTAGAGTAATGTACAGGATCTTTTCAGAAGGAAAGCAAAACGCCACGTTTATTGGTAATACATATAGCAATCAACACTTATCATATGCATATGATCTATTACACATACTCTTAAACACACACAATCACACTATGTCTTGTTATGAATACTTACTCCCCCTAACTTCACTGGCCAGATGAGTTAGATTGGGGAGGGGTGGAGCTGGGCTTTTGTTGCTCTGGTGTGATGTTCCCGTGTTGACAAGATGAAACCTGGGATCCTTCTGCAAGATACCTTTTGATTCATAGTAGCTCCGTGCTCGTGCAAATCTATCATCTTATGCATTTGCAAAATCTGTGTTGTCATATGCATATGCAGTTAGTGGTTTGTGGCCCCTTCTTCTGGGTGTTGTCTTAATGTTGCCATATTCATCTTCAAAGAGGGTACTTCCAAAAGCAGGCACTTGTTGCTGACTCCCAAGGCTGTCCATATGTCCAGTCTTCTTTCAATGAGCCCACTTAACTGGTCTTATTGTCCTTGGATCTGGCTTTCATCCCCTCTCCAACCTTGTGACTCTCTGGAGGTGCTTGCCTTTCATGCCTTATCCATTCACGCCTCATTTATTCATTGGGCGGGGGGGGGGCAATCAAATAAAAGGGGAGAGATCTGTTCTGGTACAAAGACATTATCTTTACCTTACTCATTTTTTAGGGACTGTTCTACCAAAACTTAATACAAAAGACTTAATACAAAGTTTCTATGATCTATGTGAAAAGTTTTCTATATAAAAGGATTCAATACAAAGCTACATAAAAGGTTAAAAACTTCAATGAGAAAATAATTAAGACAGAGATGTATCTACATTGTCAGCCCTATTTTGGAAGGGTACCTGTCTCCGTTAAGGGCTACAAGTGTCATCAACGCCAGCAGACATTGCCTGTTCCCAGAAGGTAACAAAGAGGGCATTTTGAGGATGGGCCAAAGAGTGAAATTACAGACACTGTCTTGGATCCTGTCCTCATCCAGTTCTCCAATCATCTTGCTTTTTTCTCCCATCCTGGGCATCTGTAACTTTGACCAATTCGGTCTTCAGTACTGTAGTCCAGGACTATTATCCTCCAATTTGCTTCTACCACTCAGCTGCCACACCCTGCCTCCCTATTCCACTTCAGGGACCGCTGTCAGGTGAGTCTACTACAGCAGGAAGTGCAGGGTGTGCTGAAGGCAGGGGATATGGAAGAAATCCTCCCAGACATCAGAGGCAAGGGGTTCTACTCCTGTTACTTTTTGATCCCAAAGACAGAGATCTAAGGCTCATCATGGATCTGCAAGTTCTCAACATGTATCTCAAGAAATAGAAGTTCTGCATGGGTCTTCCTGGCCTCTATCACCACCTCTCTGGAACTGGGAGACTGGTATCTGCCCTCAGCTTGAAGGATGCTTATTTTCATATAGCGATCTTTCAAGGTCAGAAACAATTCTCCACTTCATGGTGGGAGCTGTGCACTGCTAATTTGCGTTTCTGTCCTTCAGGCTGGTGATAGTACTGAGGTTGTTTACAAATTGTATGTTGATAGTTGCAGTTTACCTTAAACGTTTGTGTATCCTGATTTACCCGTACCTTGATGATTGGCAGGTCAAAAGTTGATCCAGGCCTCACATACAGAATGTTGTTGCATTGATATTGGCCATATGAAGGCATCTTGGTCCGTTGCTAAACTAAGGCTGATTTCTCCTTGTTTATCGGGGTGGTTCTTGACTACACTAGGACAAAGGCGTTTCTGCTGCATGACAGGTTCCAGATGGTGAGGGACCTCACTGCTGGAGTCTCTGCATTTTCCCTCATAATAGCCCACATGAGCCTACAACAAGTGGGCGGCCACATGGCGGCATGCACATATACTGTCTGCCGTGCGAGGATTTGGATGTGACCCCTTCCGTAGTGGCTAGCTATGGCCTATCCTCTGTCCAGGGATCACTTGGATAAGGCTGTCACCATTCCCCCTGGAGTACTCGCCATGTTGCAGTGGTGGACCAATCGAGAGATCTTCTTTGAGAGAGTCCCATTCAAATGCCCATAACTTTCGGTGCCATTGAAGTGTGGTGTCTCAGACCTTGGCTGGGGACTGCACTTGGCACGATGTGGTCTGGAGCTACGTGGTTCACAGAGGAGATGATGTTGTGTATAAACATCGAGGAGTTCAGGTCGGTTCACCAAACCTGCATCATCTTCCTTCTGTGACTATCTGGTCGAGTGATTCATGTGACGGACTACGTGGTCTCGATGTTTTGCATCAAGAGGAAAGGGAGAGCTCACTCGTCAACTCTCTGTCAAGAGGCACTCTGCCTGTGGGATTTCTGCACCCTGTATGCAATCCACGTGGAAGCTGATGATCTGCCGTGTGTCAGGAATATTTTGGCACATTGTCTCAGCAGGTCTTTCTCACCTTGAGTGGTTGCTCCTCTCAGAAATGTATCTTCCAGAAGTAGGACACTCCGAGTGGACCTGTGTGCCACTGGGCAAAACAGGAAGTGTCATCAGTTTTGTTCTTTACAGAGCCTTGGCAGGGACAAGCTCTGATCACCTTTCTCCTGTCCTGGTCAGGTGATCTGATTTATGCATTCCTACTGATCCTGTTGGTCAGCAGAGTCCTGTCAAAGATCAAGAGGAACGAGGCTTAAATCATTATGATCTCTATGGTGTGGCTGTGACAGCATTGGTTCAGCCCTTTTTTGGATCTGGTGGTAATCCCTCCCTATACCTACTGGCTGACTGCCTGGACCTTCTCTCCCAAGCCAACGGTGGCTTTGTGCAGCCCAACCTTGCCTCCCTCCCCCTCATGGCATGATTCTGCATGGTTGAGTAGAGGAGCAGCAAGTCCTTTTGGGAGGTAAAAAACCATCCACTAGACAGATTTACCAGGCAAAGTGTATGAGGTTCTCTTGCTGGGTGTCTGAGCTTACTGTTTCTCTGACACAATCTTCTATGCAGTCCATCTTGGTATACCTCTCCTGAAGAATCAGGGCCTGTCCTCTCTTGTCAAGGTTCATCTAGCTGCCATGTTGAGTTTTTTTATCCTGGATCAGCAGATGAATTGGTGTTCTTGCACACGATGTCAGGTTCCTGAAGTGCCTTGGAATGCTCTTTATCGCCAGTTAAGGATACTGTCCTGCAATTAGAGATGTAATAGTCTAGTCGATTAACTGATTAACAAAAGCTTATAGGTTAATGCTATAAACTACATGCATTTCCCCTCCTGCCCCTTGCCAGTAAATTTTCTAGCAAGCAGGCCAGCAGCCTGGCTCAGTCCTGTCTCACACTGGATCCAGGATCTACCCCTGCTGCATCTCTACATTTAAAGTGTATTAGGAGCTGGGCGGGTAGGCAGGCAGCCTGGCTCAGTTCCAAATCATGCTGGGTCTGGGAGCTCAGACTCCCCCTAGACAGGAGCTACTGCCACCCTGCGCTGCTGCTTCTTCATTAGAGACTGCAGCGTGGGGCAACAGGCAGCTGGTCCGTGAGGGGAGCTAGTTTCTAAA
Source organism: Apalone spinifera (assembly GCA_030068395.1). Taxonomy (NCBI): domain Eukaryota; kingdom Metazoa; phylum Chordata; order Testudines; family Trionychidae; genus Apalone; species Apalone spinifera. The sequence goes on along the minus strand of JANRFK010001158.1, from coordinate 157,113 downwards.
CTGGCTCCCCTTGTGGATCAGCTCCAGCCTGGCACCCTGTGCTGCTGCCTCTGAATCAGATGCAGTAGCGCAGAGTGGCAGAGGGCTCCTCAGGAGTTAGGCCAGAGCACACTGGCTGCTAGCCCTGCCCACGGGTCTATAGAATAGTCGGCTAACGGATGATAATTTATGAAGTAAATCAACTATTCAGTTAAACGATATTTAACATCCCTTCTTGCAATGGAACCTCAGTCTGGTGAGCTTCAAAAAGATCTTACCAAACTAAATGAATGGGCACCAAAATAGCAAATTAAATTTAATGATGATAAATGTAAAGTAATGCACATTGGAAAACATAATCCCAACTATATTATATAATACATTATGATGGGGACCAGTTTTGCTACAACTAACTGAGAGAGAGATCTTGGAGTCATTGTGGTTAGTTCTCTGAAAACATCCACTCTGTGCAGTGGCAGTCAAAACACAAATAGAATGTTAGGAGCCATTAAAAAAGGGATAGGGAATAAGACAGAAAATATCTTATTGCCTCGATATAAAAAGATGGTACGCCCACATCTTGAATGCTGCATACAGATGTGGTCACCTCATTTCAAAAAAGATATATCGGCATTAGAAAAGGGCAACAAAAATGATTAGGGGTTTGGAAAGGGTCCCATATGAAAAGAGATTAAAAAGACTTGGACTTTTCAGCTTAGAAAAGGAGGAGACTAAGGGTGGATATGATAGAAGTCTATAAAATCATGACTGGTGTGGAAAAAGTGAATAAGGAAAAGTTATTTACTTCTTCCCACAATGTAAGAACTAGGGGTCACCAAATGAAACAAATAGGCAGCAAGTTTAAAACAAACAAAAGGAAGTTTTTCTTCACTCAGTGCTCAGTCAGCCCATGGAACTCCTTGCCAGAGGATGTGGTGAAGGCTAGGACTTGAACAGTGTTCAAAAAAGAGCTAGATAGATTCATGGAGGTTAGATCCATCAATAGCTATCCCTAGCCTCTGTTTCTCTGGAAGTGGGTGACAGGGGAGGGATCACATGAGGATTACCTGTTGTGATCCCTCCCTCTGGGGCATCTGGTATTGGCCACTGTTGGCAGACAGGAAACTGGGCTAGATGGACCTTTGATCTGACCCAGTATGACCGTTCTTATGGTGCTCTCCAGGCTCACACGTCTGTCCTTCGAGCCTTGGGCTCTTGTTGTTCTCTTTCTCATTTATCATGGAATGTTGTCTTCCTTGTGATGGTGATGTCTGCGAGACAGGAGTCAAAGATAAAAGTCCTGACCTTACATGACCGCTCTAGTCTTCTACAAGGACAAGGTACGTGTATGACCCCATCTGATCTGCCTGCCAAAGCTGATGTCTGTCTTCATACGAACCAGGGCATTTTCCTCCTTCTCTTCTGCCCTAAGGTGCATAAGACCAGTGAGGAGAGAGAGCTGCATGCCTTTGATGTCCATTATGCTTTGTGGTGTTTTACGTAGAATGTAACTGTCAGGACTGTTCCCCACTCTGGCACTCAGAGTGCAGAAGGTGAGGCCTGCAAGAGACCTTAAAAATAACTCCTCTTTGGGCTCTCCTTACAAAAACTCCCCAGAATGTCAGATTCACTGGCTCTGGGGGAGAGGCTGTCATCATCAAGTGAATTAAAATCCTGAAAACCAGGAAGAAACACTTGGACTTCTTCCTGAGGGGTACCCCAAGAGAGCTTGAAAAAGAAAAACCCACAGGAAATTGCAATCTCTGATAACTGACCTTTAGGTAGGCACACACACACAACTCCAGGACACGATAATCAAATCATAGCTTTTAAAAAAAGGTGATGTTTATTAATAAAACAAAAGATATACTTGATGATAACATACTTGATTGCTAAGTGTTACAGAACAGCTGAGAGAAGAACATATTAAAAAACAGAGACATAGTGTCTCTGGGCTGCAACTTCAATATTGAGGAGGGAAGACTGTGAGGGAGTCCAAGAAGATCTCACCAAACTGAGTGATTGGGCAACA
>JANRFK010001158.1:116497-145306 GCA_030068395.1 Apalone spinifera | reverse complement strand
GCAACTAAAATGATTAGGGGTTTGGAATAGGTCCCATATGAAGAAAGGCTAAAGCGACTGTGACTTTTCAGTTTGGAAAAGAGAAGACTGAAGGGGGATATGATAGAGGTATATAAAATCATGAGTGGTGTGGATAGGGTCAATAAAGAAAAGTTATTCATTAATTCACATAAAATAAGGACTAGAGGACACCAAATGAAATTAATGGGTAGCAGGTTTAAAACTAATAAGCGAAAGTTGTTCTTCACACAGCGCATAGTCAACCTGTGGAACTCCTTGCCAGAGGAGGCTGTGAAGGCTAGAACTATAACAGAGTTTAAAGAGAAGCTAGATAGATTGGTAGAGGTTAGGTCCATAAAAGGCTATTAGCCAAGGGGTAGGAATGGTGTCGCTGGAGAGGGATGGCAGGAGACAGATGGCTTGATCATTGTCTTTGGTCCACCCCCTCCGGGGCACCTGGCGCTGGCCACTGTTGGCAGACAGGCTACTGGGCTAGATGGACCTTTGGTCTGACCCAGTAGGGTCATTCTGATGTTCTTATGAGCTCTTTGCTATATAACCTGGGGATCTTCAAGGCCATGAACTGATGTGTGGTGCTCCAGGAGGAAAGGAATCTGCGCTCCTCTCTCCCCCTCGCCCCGCCCCACCTGCTCGCACTCCCCCAGTGCCGCAAACAGTTGATTTGTGGTGCTCCTAGATTCCTCCTCCTTCCTCTTGGAGTACTGAGACTAGCTGACTGCGGTGCTCCTGGGGGGAGCAGATTAATGCAGGGGCTTTAAGGCCTGCAGCCTGTGGTCCTGGAAAAAGATCTCTGTGCCAGCAAAAGTCCAGATGTTCTCATAGGCTAGGACCCTGGACTGTAGCCATTAAAACCCCGTATTAATCCAGCTGGCAGAGCCCCCATCCTCTGTGACACATTGTGCAAAGATGCGCATGCTGGCCGCTTTGAACAACATGGGGCATGGCAGGCAGGGAGCCTGTCCTGGGGCTCTGCTGAGCTGCTGGCCAGGAGCTGCCTAGGGTAAGTGCCACCTGGCCAGAGATTTCCCTTTGGCACTGGTGAGACCACATCTGGAGTACTGCATCCAGTTTTGGGCCCCACTCTACAGAAGGGATGTGAATAAATTGGAGATAGTCCAGCTGAGGACAACAAAAATGATTAGAGAACTAGAACACATTATTGAGGAGAGGCTGAGGGAACTGTACTTTAGTATACAAAAGAGGAGAAGAGAAGTGGCGGGGAGGGAGCAGTGAGGGTCTTGATAGCAGCCTTCAACTATCTGATAGGGGAGGGGTTCCAGAGAGGTTTGAGCTAGGCCAGGGTTTCTTAGTGTGTTCCGTGGCACAACAGTGTGCTGCGAGGCAGTCAGAGGGGTGATGTGGAGAGAACAGAAAAAATTCTGCTCCTCCGCCACCTGCAGAGCCTGTAAACAGCTCCCACTGAGGCTGTCCCCCCTCCCTCCCAGCCCACAAGATGGCCCCTGTCCCCCCGTCCCACAGGGCCTCTGGTGCTGAGCAGCCGCCTCCTCCTCCACGTGTGCTGGCGGCTGCTTTTACAGCGGCCTCTGCTCCTAGGAAGGGGAGGGGTGACTGGATCTGAGGAGCTGCTCCCAGCCTCTCTCTCTTCCTCCCCCCCCCCCCCCCCCCCCCCCCCCCCCCATGGTGGCAGTCCCCCTTCCTGTGTTAGTTCCCTTATTTGGTGTTCTCTTTCAGGTTGGTGTATGGTCAGCCCCAGGTTTTAAGCCTTGCTATGTGTGAAACGGATAGTTCCCCCTCAGGTGGACATTGCAGTTGCATTGGGATGGCCCATGTCTTGTCCCATGTAAGGTCTGCACCTGCTTAACGAGCAGATCTAGGAAATTGCAGAAAGACAGGCATGGAGTGCTCCTTGAGACGCTGCTGCTGATTCATGTCTGCAGTCCTCTAGGTGTCCCAGAGAGGTCTGGGACACAGTAGAAGAGATCCCTTTTGAAGGGCCAAGCTGTTCTCTGGCCCTCTGAAATCCCTCTACTCTGGTGTTTCCCCATTTTATTTGACCACGGAACCCTTTTAAACGCGACAGAATTTTGCGGAACCCCTAAAAAGTCTTATATATGGAGCTGAATAAGTAAGGATAATAACTATCGATGTGGCACTAGTATATTCGTATTCAGTCACCCACGCTCCCTGAGAGTGAGTACGAGGATTTACGGTGGTATATAACAGGGGATCACATCACTGACTGACTGTGTGCGCCACGCTGAGTAGTAACATCGTTGTCCCCATTCTCTGGCATTACACAGGGACGCTTATCATGGCAAACACAAATGAACATTGTTTTCAATAAAATTCATAAATGCTTAAATATTAATTTTTTTAATCATAAAATGTTGTTTTAATAGAATTTTCTTGGAATTTTCCTGGAATGAGGTTTACCAGCTAATTCGATTTAGGGCTTTAATTCGGAATCCCGTTTCACTGCCGCATGTAGACGCGGGCAGTTACTTCAGGCTAGTCAATTTCTAAAATGGCGACCGGCGGGAACATGCTAACGAAGCACGGGATATTTAAATCCCGCGCTTCATTTACAATGTCAGTCGCCCTCATTAGCCTCCGTAGATCGAACTAGGGGGCTAGTGTAGACATACCCTTTGGGAAACACTGCTCTACTCACTAAAGGATTCAGGGAGGAGGCTGATTACTTGGCATCTACGTTATTGTGACCAAAAAGAAATGTTCAGCCATCCCAAAGATCTTGTCCTGGCACAGACCTCTACCTGCAGCCTCTAGGCCTCATGACATTTTGAATATTCAGTATAGCTTATGTTAGATGACAATTAAGGTTCCTTTAGGCCTGACTAAGGGTGGTCAGTATACTCAGCAAATACAACTTGACTAAGAAGGTACTATTCTGCAGAAATCCTCACTGGCTTCAAGACTGAGCTTGGTAAGTTTATAGAGGGGATGGTGTGGTGAGATGGCCTACAGTGGCATATGGCTGATTTTGCTACTGCTAGCAGCAAATATCTCCTCCAACTGGTGCTTACATTACGTGGGGAAGAGTTCTGAGTTACTACAGAGAATTCTTTCCCAGGTGTTTGACTTGTGGTATGTTGCCCATGTACTCTGGATTTCACTGACTGTCCTATTTGGGGTCAGGAAAGAATTTTCCCAGGTAAGATTGGCAGAGAGCTGGGGGGGAGGTTCACTTTCCTTTTCAAAATGGGACACTGGTCACTTGCCGTTTTAAACTAGTGTAAATGATGGATTTTTCTGGAATGTAATGACTTTATACATAATTTGAGGACTTCATTAATTCAGCCAGAGGTGAGGGGTCTATTATGGGAAGGGGTGAATGAGGTTCTGTAGCCTGCAATATGCAGGAGATCAGACTAGATGATTGTGATGGTTGGTCCCTTTTGACCTTAAAAGCTGAGTCTCTAAAAGCTTTTTTGTTGCCAACAGAACTCTCTATAATTAATGATAAATACTCTTTAAGGTGCTACTATACTAACCAAACATGTAGATGGTTTCATGAGCTTTCATGGGCACAACCCGCTTTTGGTCCTGCTATCCTACCAATGTCTGAGTTTATTTGGACATGTTTGCCCTCTCTGGGTATTTTTTTCAGGATTAACTCATAGCATCTTTCTTTGGAGGAGGTGGCTATGGAAATTTGAGCTAGCTGTAAATTTTCATCTGAATTAGATTAGGGATGAGAGCGACTAGTAGTTTACTAGTTGCTCTGCCCCTTCCTCCCCCTCGCCCCCTTTGTTGCCTCTATCAGGCAGCAAGAAGGGGGAAGAAGTGGAGGTGCTTCAAAGCAGCAGTGCCACGTCAAGCCCTGAGCCAGACCCTGGGCTCCACATGGCCCTGTGCTGGTCCCGTGCTCCTGCAGTGCTTTCGCCTTTGATGTGTAGCAGCAGCAATAGTCAAAGGCGAAGGTGCCCTTATTAACTATTTGATTAGCCCATTGTTTTATGTTTAACATCCCTAAATTAGATAGGACTGTCTTTCTATATTTGAAACCTGATGGTGTGTTGACCTATAATCTTGCTTTTGGCCTTCAGTGATAAAATAAGAACAACTAGTAATGTTCTTGATTCTTGTATTTTAGATACCATGTAATGGAAAGGCAGCAGATCGCATTCACCAGGATGGGATACACATCCTCATTAACATGAATGGCTACACTAAGGGAGCCCGTAATGAGTTGTTTGCTCTCAGACCCGCACCTATCCAGGTAAAGGAATTGAACAGTATTTGGGGAGCTCTGTCTCATATAAGAGCAATGCTCAACATTGGCATGGAAGACATTGGTTTCTCTCCTTTCCTTCAAGTTGGGAGTGCTGTGGAAGTGGCATGCTGATGCCTATGGGACTAGCAAATGAATAAAATAACTGTTTAAGTTTAGAAACAATAGCTAACCTTTCCCAGTATATAATGTTGTTGGGGGGAAAAAAATTGCTTCATGGTTCCTGAGCATGCTAGCTTCTTGTGTTGGTGAGAGCAGAGATTAAATATCTTTTAGTGTTGTCTGTCATACTATTGGTACGAGGCCTCAGGTTTGACTCTTTGCTGGAAGGATATGACTAGGAGAAACGAGAGCTTCTTCTGGGGAATTTATTTCCATTAACTATAGAAGAATTCCAAGTTGACTACATGATTGTGTAAGTGCAATACTTTGATAACAGATTCAGATAATGCTATAAACACTGTGCTGAACCAAGTGCAGTATACTGACACCAGAGTCCTTACAGTGCATATATGCAAACATGCCATGTTCAAAGTAAAATAAATCAATACTAACACATAGTGGAAGATGAATGCTGGTAAGAGAAAACACTGATGGTGGAAGTACCTAAAGTAGTGAAATCTAAATATAAAGGTGAAATGGAATATTAGATATACTTTTATTCTGTTGATGAGCTACAGTTTAAGTTACTTAACGACTCAAGATGTGTTATACAATTTTATAAAGCAAATTTCTCATTCTGTTATACAAAAGTGTTGGAGAAGTTTACTGTTATAAAAACATGGATCTTTACAGGTTCTGCATTACTGTAATATCTTTATGCTCATATTGTTAATGGATTTTATCTTGACAACATTCTTGGTGGGCAGAGATATTTCATTTTACAGATAGGGAATGGTGAGACAGGGCAAGACACAGAAGGATATTGTGGTGGAACTGGGAACTGAACTCTGGAACCAAGTGTCAGTCCAGTGTCTTACATAATAGGCCATCTTCCCTACCTGGGACAGTCTCTTCCTTCTTTTTCTAAAGGGGTGGGGAAATTAGAAGTGGCTTAAGCTTCCCCTTTTCCCCCCCAAAAAAAGCATTTTCCAACTCTCTGCTCTTGGTTATCCCCCTTCTAGAAAACTAGCATTGCCTAGGCTGCTGTGCTCCTTCTCCTAACCTCCCCCACATAGCTCCAGAGTGGAAACCAGTGGCTTCCTGGGCCTGCTTATGTGGCTGATATATCTGTTTTAAAATAGTCTCGTAAATACAGCCCCCCACTTGCCCTGTGTTCCCCGCAGTGTTCCAAAGCAGCAGCGCAGCCTGGGGTCTGCGGGGTGGTCCCCAGCCGATCCTGGGCTCCACATGGCACTGCCGCTTTGAAGCATCCCCTTCTCTCTCTCCCACCCTTTGCAGCCTCTTTTGATAGAGGCAGCGGGGGGGGGGGGTGTGAAGGAGAGGGGAGGTGACTAGTCGACTAGTGTGTCGAATATCTGATAAGCATTTGCTAATCATTCAAATACCTAAATGAGTAGTATGGAGAATTAGCTTTAATCTCTAGAATGGGCAGAAAAACTTGGGAACCCTCAAAATTCCAGGCCACAGCAGTTTCCAAACAGGTCAAAGCAACTGCTGTGACTGACTTCATTACTGTGTATAGCTGGCTCTGTGTTTGATGGATTTCTGCCCAACCTATTTATTGTTCCAGTGAACAATTCTTTCACTTCACTGGGTTTCAGCCATTTGAGAATCCTGTAAGAATCTTGGTAGAGAGATAGAATCATAGAATACTAGGACTGGAAGGGACCTTGAGAGGTCATTGAGTCCAGTCCCCTGCCCTCACGGCAGGACCAAATACTGTCTAGACGATCCCTGATAGACGTTTATCTAACCTACTCTTAAATATCTCCAGAGATGGAGATTCCACAACCTCCCTGGGCAATTTATTCCAGTGTTTGACTACCCTGACAGTTAGGAACTTTTTCCTAATGTCCAGTCTAAACCTCCCTTGCTGCAGCTTAAGCCCATTGCTTCTTGCTCTATCCTCAGAGGCCTGGTCTGTAGTTTACTGGATTGTTCTTGTTTCCCTCTTTATAAATGGGCACTATATTTGCCCTTTTCCAGTCTTCTGGAATCTCTCCTGTCTCCCATGATTTTCCAAAGATGATAGCTAGAGGCTCAGATACCTCCTCTGTCAGCCCCTTGAGGCATTTCATCAGGCCCTGGTGACTTGCAGGCATCTAACTTTTCTAGGTGATTTTTAACTTGTTCTTTTTTTAATTTATCTTCTAAACCTACCCCCTTCCCACTAGCATTCACTATGTTAGGCATTCCTTCAGACTTCTCAGTGAAGACCGAAACAAAGAAGTCATTAAGCATCTCTGCCATTTCCAAGTTTCCTGTTACTGTTTCTCCCTCCACTCTGACTCTGAGATGCTGAATCAGAGTATGTTCTACAGTTACACATGTGGTATGTACACCCTTGAGATTAAAATCTGTTGTTTTTTGTAGGCTATGTGGCTAGGATACCCTGGAACCAGTGGGGCACTGTTCATGGATTATATCATCACGGATCAAGAAACTTCCCCAGTTGAGGTAGCAGAGCAATATTCTGAGAAACTGGCTTACATGCCAAACACTTTCTTCATTGGAGATCATGCTAATATGTTTCCCCACCTGAAGGTAAGAGACAGTGATAGAAAGGAAAGCAGATAGTTTTGATTGTCTTGTGGGTACTTTGACTTCTTTGGAGATTTTTTTTTTTTTATTCAGTACACTAATATTGTAAATTGAAGCATGGTTTTTTTGATCCACAGAAAAAAGCAGTAATTGATTTCAAATCCAATGGCCATATTTATGATAACAGGATTGTTTTGAATGGCATTGACTTGAAGGCATTCCTTGACAGCCTGCCAGATGTCAAAATTGTTAAGGTGAGAACTCCACTTCTGTGCAGTCGGTCCTGATAGACTGAATGCAGCATTTTCTCATTGATGAATCTTGCATGTTTTCTTAGATGAAGTGCCCTGATAGTGGAGACAATGCAGACAGCAATGCTGCCCTCAATATGCCAGTCATTCCTATGAATACAATTGCAGAAGCTGTGATTGAGATGATTAATCGTGGACAGATTCAGATAACAATCAATGGATTCAACATTAGCAATGGACTAGCAACTACACAGGTAAGGCAAAGTACTACAGTGGTTTTTTCCTCTTAACCTTTTATTATGAGCTATTTATGAAGTAAAATAAAGTAAAATTTATGGTCTTAAATTGCATTAGTTCCTTTCACCAGATCACAATCTTGTATCCTGTTACCCTGCTAATCTTCCCCATATTGCCATGTAGCTGTCTTAATTTGTCAAAGTCTCTGGGTTCTACCATCAGTTTTCTTATGATTAAAGATGCAGTATGATTGGCTATAATTGAAGCATCCCAACAGATAAATCTCAACACAGTCTGTCATTTTCTTTGCTATTTGTTTATGGCCTGCTAATCTGTCTTCACCATGCGTACCTATATCCTATTAAAGCCGTTTGTTTTAAGTGCTGATCACATGCTTATTGGTGTAAAGACCAATGTATATCCAGTTCTTGCCCCAAGGAATTTCCTAACTAAAACAAATAAGCAGGAAGGAGGTACAAGATATTGCAAGATAGCATATTTTAAAACTTTCATCTAAAGTGACCTCTGCATATTCCTACACTTGAGAAATGGTGGTAGTATAGGTTGGAGTGATGGAACCTTTGAAATTCAGTGCCAACTGGAACAGGGAAGGAACAGAACATTTGAAGAGTTAGCCTATGAAAGGGGTTGAGGCACACTATATGTCTCAGTTCCTTCTAACCCTGGCAACAGATGAACCACAACCTTGCTGGGTCCTGGAACCCACATTTGCGTATATGAATAATTTCTAAGATCAGTGCTGCCTTGTTTGGTTTAGTTATTGTCTTGGATTTTTGACAAAAAACCCGGGTAAATGTCATTAGTTCTGACACACATTGGATTCATACATAGACAAACAGCGGTTCAAGAGATTTCTCTTGCTTTGCTACTTTTCCGAATAAAAATGCATACATGCATTGTTTGAGTTTCTTTGAAGGAGGTTATTTGCCTTCTCCTTGTTCTGTATGCAGCACCTATAACTTACATGCAAGAGTTGAAAAAGAGCTGGTCAAGGAGATTGCTGGAATATCTCCCCCTGCTCCCTGAAGTAAGTGTTGGAACATTAGGGAAATTCAAGTTTGTGCTGGCATTTTCAAAGGAGAAAGATAATGATCCAGGAAATTACAATCCTGTCAGCCTGAAATTGATTCCAGACAGGATAATGGAGAGGCTGTTATGGGACTTGATATCTCAAGAAACGCAGGAGGATAATATAATTAGTGCCAATCCACATGAGTTTATGGAAATGAAATGATTAAAATATCATTTTTGTTAGATTATATTAATCTTGAAAAAGAGTTGAAGTAATAATGTACTTAATCAAAATGTCATGGAGTACTAAGTCAGATGCCTTATGGAAGTTTAAGAATCAAGAGCAATACAAAATTAACATGACACACATTAACTCGCTTAATTGTAAAAGGGGGATCATCATGAAGCTGCTGTATTAAAGAATATTCTAAACATACCTGTGCCTCATCTAGAATTGTTCCGTTTGGACTCGACTAAATCAGGCCATGGAAGTGGTTTCTTTTAATATGGGAATATATCTAATGTGCAGAGCTACCATTTAATGCTTTCTTCATATTTTCACAAAATAGAATAGTTTGTGCCATCTAAAGTAGATGCACAATTTCAGGCAGTATTACAATTTCTATTTAGCTGAACCTCTTGATCTCACCGAGGTAAGAGTACTACAGTACTTGTCAAAGGCCGAAGGGTGGGAATTTACAGAGGCCTCTTGAAGAAAGAAGGATACATATAATCAGCATTTTTGAGATGACTTCTGTACTTTCCTTCTCCCTCAATCCTAACTTGTTTGAGACTGGTAGAAGATGATGGTGGTAGAAGAAGCAGAGACTGCATGCCATGACCTCCTTTGTATCTTGGTGTTCCAGATGTTTGGAGCTGCACGGGGAAGGATAGGAAGTGTGCAGATGCTGTAGTAGGTTTTGTTCCTTGAAGGTTCCACTAATCCCAGTTGCACCATTCCAAGTGTATGAACATGCAGCAATTCTCTGTGTTTTGGTTACGAATGAATAATCTTCCTTCCCTTCATATTTGACATAACTTTGATCAAATCTTCAGATAAGAATGCATGATGCTGTTGAATGCTTTACTGGATTATTTCATTAGGTACCCTGTGCTCCAAAATGGCTATGCGATCCATATAGCTGCACCTTTTTATGTTCTTCCTAGATTAACAACAAGGCAGCAACTGGAGAAGAAGTTCCACGTACCATCATTGTTACCACCCGCTCTCAGTATGGATTACCAGAGGATGCTGTTGTGTACTGTAACTTTAACCAGCTGTATAAGATTGACCCTTCCACTTTACAAATGTGGGCTAATGTGAGTAGTTACGTTTGCTACTAAGTCTCAGATGAGATCGCCATAATTTAGCTGCTCTCTCGTTTACAGGAATGGTTTTTAATAAGTGGCACATCTTTAACTTCTATTGTCCCATATCAGGTCAGGGAGAGAGTTCGGTTTTCTTGCCTAATTTGTTGAGAATATTTATTTGGCATGAACCTTTTTGAATCCTTACACTGCCCTCCTGAATAGGGGTTGAATAATAATGAGATTGGGAATCTCTTTGTAGTTCATAAGTCTGCTCCAAGTTGGGAGTTGAATGAAAATGTATCCTTATGACTGTTTTTTTTCCATAGTCAACATGAAAAGCTGTTTAGTCCTGTCCAATTTACACCACTACAACTAACACTTAGCTGTACTCTTACCTGACAAATAACCGTTAGACAGGTACTGAGGCTGAACATCTCACTCCAGGTCCAGGTGGCGGGATGTATAGTTTGATTGCCTGCTATGTTCATTCCCTCTGGCCACTGGGCTAAATGAACCCTAGGTCTGACCCAGAATGACTGCTCTTGTATTAAGGCATACTGATGTGGCACTGAAGGGAAACTTTGCACTACTGCATAATGCTGCCTGCAAATAAATTGGAAATTTCAATCTCCAATTAACTTTGTAATTTCATCTGCTGTGGTCTGCACCACCCTTTGTATTGCTGTTAGTCTAAATAATATTAACTGGGAAATGTTACTTCTGCCCAAACTGTGGTCCTTAAATTAAATGAGGGGCGCATGCAGTATCCATTCTGCTCTTCACGTCATCTCTCAGAAGCTTGCACTCACTGTTTGAAGCATTGATTGACTTTCACTTTGACAAATCCCTTTTCAGTCTTACTTTGTATATCATGTTTTCTAGACTTTTAATTGTTTTTGTTCTCCCTCTTGACTACTCTAGTCAGCAGTTCTCAAAATTCATTGTATTGTAGCCCCCTTCTGATAATCAAAATATATACATGGCCCTGGCAGGGGGAAGAACTAAATCCTGAACCCAAATCTTCCTGCCAGGAGTTGGCATGGGGGCAAGCCCTTGGGCTTTCCCCAACTGTGATTACTAGAACATTATACAGTACTCCAGCTGAACCCTTTTCAATCTGTAGAGTGGAGGAATTACATCTTGTCCTAATACATCCCAGACTATTTGCTTGTTTTGCCAAAGTGTTATATTATTGGCTTGTATTTAATATTATTGCAAAACAGGTAAACATCTGTCTGGGATGTATTAGCAGGAATGTTGTAAAGATGACAAGATGTAAATGTTGTGCTCCACACTGATTGACAAGGCCTCAGCTGGAGTACTGTGTGCCATTCTGGGTACCACAGTAGGGGAAAGACGTGGACAAACCAAAGCAACAGTTCTCAAACTCTGGGCTTGAACCCAAAGTGGGTGGCAACCCGGTTTCAGTGGCGTATTCAGAGCTGGTGTTAAACTTGCTTAGGAATAGGGGTTGAAGGCAAAGCTTAAAGGCTTTGACCTCCCGAGCTCCCAGGTGGTGGGGCTTCAGTTCCCCTTCCCAGGGTCATGTCTAAATTTGTGGTGTTTAAAGGGGGTTGCAGTGCAATGAATTTTGAGAACTGCTGAACTAGAAGCCAAAGGGGAAAGTGTTAAAAATATTTCTAAATAACGGGTGGCTTGTTAAGATGTGGGTTAGCTATTTCGGGATACCTCTGGTATCCCGAAATAGTCTCGTAATGTAGACGTACCCTGATAGTCACTCATTGCTTTCAACAGTGAGTGCAAGCTTATGGGATATGACCTGCAGAGCTGAGCAGAGTAGACACATCATGCACTTCTCGTTTCACCTTTGGACCACAGTTTGGGTGAAACCTATCATGAATGACCCTTCCAATCATACGTTTCAGTGATTTCCTGCCACTACGTGCTTGTTCTCATCTGTCCAGGAAGGAGATGCTTCTGAATGCTGCTTCTTACAAACACATCCTTTTTTCTTGGTTTGGCTGTAGATTTTGAAGCGAGTTCCAAACAGTGTATTGTGGCTGTTGCGTTTCCCAGCTGTAGGAGAACCCAATATTCAACAGTATGCTCAGAACATGGGTCTTCCACAGAACCGAATCATCTTCTCTCCTGTTGCCCCCAAAGAGGAACATGTGCGAAGGGGCCAGTTGGCTGATGTTTGTCTAGACACTCCACTTTGTAATGGGCACACTACTGGAATGGATGTACTATGGGCTGGGACTCCCATGGTTACTATGCCAGGTAATGTTTCAGGGAAATGAGATTGTAGTCACAGGGTGACAATTGATATTGAATGTAATTATTACAGAACTTCAATTCTTGTTTTTATTTTTATTGTGGATATGTAAATATCTAGAGTACAGAGTTTATAGATAGTAAAGAAATTAAATGCATACCAGTTCTAGCTAGAGGGCAGGCTTAACTGATATCAGTGAAGAAACCTCTTGTGCTCTCAGGGAGGAGGGAGAGAAATTAAGCAAATATACGTACTAGAGATGTTAAACATCAAAACAATATTTGGCTATCAATTGCTTCTCTTTTTGCAGGAGAAACTCTTGCATCACGGGTTGCTGCCTCCCAGCTTACTTGCCTTGGCTGTCTTGAACTTATTGCTAAAAGTAGACAAGAATATGAAGATACTGCTGTGAAACTGGGAACCGATTTAGAATAGTAAGTAAATCCCTGTTAGAGAATGGAATGAAGATCTAGAACAGTATGGCACTATTATTGGGGCTAACGAATGTAAGAAAGCAAAATGGAGTAAACATAGATGAGTATAAGCAGGGCTACTGATTGAGGGAGGGAGGGAGGGGCAGTTGCTCAAAGCCCAGCAATTTAATAGGGCCAAGGGCTCCAAGATGACACTGCAATGGCCAGAGCTCCACAGCCCTTTAAGTTGCCACTGGAGCCCCAGGCAGTGCTACAGGAATGGCAGGGGGAGGTTAGCCCTCAACCCCACCGTTCTGACGGGCCCGGAGCTGGTTCCATCCACCTTTCCTGGGGCCTAGCAATTCTGTCAGCAGCCTTAGCTATAAGCAGAGAGGCATATCATTACTTGGGCTCTCTTGACCTTATTTTGACTATTACCAGCTATATGTTACCATGGGAGCTCACTGACCTCCATAGTTTTGAAGAAGACACTAAACAGCTTTGCTGATGAGAAGGGAAGATCTGTGCTCATTAGAATTAGAGACTGGACTAGAATTCTTATCTGTATTGTGTCCTGAAAGATGTACTCCCTGATTTAGCTGCCTGTCTACTGGGAGGATGGGAATTAGTAGTATTACACCAAGAAGCAGTAGAAAAAGGCAATATATATCTTCATTTGAGGCCCATAGTAGTGGTGGGGATTCGTGCAGACCCTAGAGCTCCGTGCTGAAGATAGTGGGTGGGGAGTGGGAGACAAGATGCCTTCTGAGGGAGTGTCCAGGTCTTTTAAGTAGCCATAATAGGAGCTAGGAAGTCAAATGTGGGAGGGAACTATACTTAGAATGCGGTGTAGTATGTTCACGTTGGTATGATGAAATGCCCAATGTATGCACTTTTCCTCCCTAAAAATAATTTAAACTTTACACATTTAGATCACAGCACAATCACAGATCAGCTAGCCCGCCCAGCTTTGAGGAACCCTCAACATATTTCCTATTTTACAGATAGACTGAGCATCATGTTAGCTTACTGTTTATTATAGTTGAAGAGTTTCCCCTGTTCTGTTTCTCTGGACCCCAGTATGTCTTGATCCCAGGGCTTTAAGCCCTGTGACATCTGCCTGAAGCCTATGCCACGTGGTGGCCCACACAACTGCCACAAGTGACTCCTGCCTCCAGTGCTTTGGAGAGGATCACCAGGTGGATGAGTGCAATACCTGCAGAGGCTTTAAACTAGGACAAAAAAGGAGAGTGACTCCTGCCTGAAACTCTTTGTAATGGAGGCAGCACTTTGTCTGCATGGGGCATTGGAGTCATAGTGCCTCGGTATGGGGCTCCTCGGTGCCAAAGAAGTACTCTGCCAGAGTACCAGTAGCACTCCTCCTGATGCCGCATAAAATCGGGAGCAGACAGGCTACTCTCTAACTTGGCAGGCTAGTGAGGTGCATCCTAAGCCTGACACGCTCATACTACGTATGTGAACAGGTAACTGGTTACTTGGAAAACATTTCCCTTATGAGGTGATGCTTAGGGTAATGGGTTAACTGGTCCTGGGAGGAGCCCCCTGATTAAATGGGATTTTACATCCCTATTCACCACACAACTGTCCACCCCAGCGGTCCCCAGAGAGCCGTTGAGTTCAGTGTGAGTGGACTCCTGGGGCTGGGAGTAGTAGCAGATAAGCGAGACTTTCCTTTCCACATCAGACACATCCAAGGCAGCCAGGGACTTTATTGAACTAACATGATTCCTGGGCCCAACTTTCCGATCCCCAGCCTCGCATCCTCTGAGATTACAGTTTGTGCCCTGGCACCAGCTGCTTTGGCACTTCCTGTCACAGTACTGGTGCCTACTTTGGCATCTGCCTGCCCAGCCTTGGCTGCACCACTCCCAATTAGGCATCAGGAGAAGCTGAGGTTGCTCAGCTATCATTCCTTGCCATGACATCGGTCCCCAGTACCGTCAGCTGTGGCTCCATCATGGTCCACTTCTGAGTACTCTTTGGAGGACCCTGCCTTCAAACAGAGCGGATATTGTTCTAGATCTTGGCATGTATTCTGGAGCAAGGCATCATACTTCAAGAACCCAGGCCTTCCCAGTGGCAAGAGCCTATGCAATGGCCCTTTTGGACTCCAGAGGCATACCACCAGGGGTAGGGCCAAATCTGTAGGGTAGCCTCAGTAGTGTCCCCATCATGAGGGATCCTGGGACAGAAGCCAAGTCCAGGCTAGCACAGCCAAGTCCCCATTAATCTGTGATGGGGGTGCAGACCTCAGGGAAGGACGCAGCCCAGCAGTGTAACTAAGGGCACTGCTCAGCTGGACATCAGGGAGCTAGGGGTACAAAAAGACCCTGTGCCCCTTTGGGAATAATCTTCACCCAATGAGGCAGTAGCAGGGATGGCTACCTTCCTCCCCGCAATGGATGCTAAAGTACACAAGGACCACATTCACGTGGTGGCACAGAATCTTAACTTACAGGCATAGGAGGTGTACCCTTTAGCTGATATTCTGACCAGCCTCCAGAGTGGCTTTGCCTCTTATAAAAACAATTGCCAGAACAGCCAAGGTGCTTTGACAAATCCTGGCTTCTATACCACCAATAGTGAAAGGATGTGAGCTCTGTTATTTTGTCCTGCCAAAGGGATATGAACACTTGTTTACGTGCCCCCTGTTAGGAACTCTGGTGGTGGACACCGCCACTTGTAAGGAGCATTCGGGGCTGCTGGGTCCAATTTCAAAGGTCAAGGAAGCCCAAGAACCTCTTCAGCTGCAAGGTCTTTGTTACCAGAGACCTCCAGCTTTGCGTCACCAATCAACAGATGGTGCTAAGTAGGTACTTCTGTAACTTCTGGAGGACATCATTGGCCAAGTTCCAGGAGCTGTTCCCAACAAATGCTTATCCAGAATTCATGGCAATCCTGAATTCATGGCAAGATGGTTGCTTGCACCTCTCTACAGGCCACTCTAAATTCTGTGGACTCTGCAAGTGCATTATGGCAACTGCCATCACTATGCACAGTAGCTCCTGGCTCCACTTTTCTGTTCTCCCTGCTGAGATCCAGAACACATTATAAGTCCCCTCCCCTTTGACTATACCAGCCTCTTTATGGAACAGATTGACTCAAGACTACACAGTCTCAAGCTCTCAAAAGCGACCTTTGGTATCCAGTTCCCCACCCAACAAAGAAAGCCTTTCAAGCCCCAACTGCCTTACTTCACCATCCCTGTTTCTGTTCAGGAAGCCTGAGGCAGAACTTGAACGGAAAGTAGGGTAGGAACAGCAATAATAGATGGGGGTGTTGAAGATCCTCCGCTAACCAGGGCACGGATGCATCCAGGCAGCCCAGGGATTTTCATGGTTTTGAAGGTGCGCCTGAGGATGGAACACCAGTTTCCAGATCATCTGCCACCCTTTGTGAACTATTTCTACCACTTCTGCCATGCCTGGACTCAGATCACTAGATTTTTCACGTGATAGAGGTGGGATATTGTCTCCAGTTCTGTTCCTCCCCACCCCCTTCTCATCTCCCTTCCCCATTCCTTTTCAGGAACTGTTTTCACAAGCAGTTCCTTCAGTGGGTGGTGGAATCACTGCTTGTCCTGTGAGCAATAGAGACGGTTCCTCTGGAGTTTAGGGGCTCTACTCCCACTATTTTAAAATCTCCCGGTGCGGGTTCAGACCCGTTTTCAGATCTGTGAGACCTCAACATGTTCATAAAGGTGAGGTTCTGCATGATCACCTTGGCCTCTATCATTCACTCCCAGGATTGGGGGACTGGTATGCTGCTCTTTATGTGGATGCGTACTTTTATATTTCAATTATCCTGGCCCACAAACTATTTCTCCGATTCATGGTTGATCCCTGACATTACCAGTTTGTTGTTGTTCCCATTTGGGTTCTCAGTGGCCCTTGAGGTTTTTATGAAATGTGTAGCAGTCATAGCTGCTTTCCTCTCCAAACATCGAGTTCAAGTTCCTGTATCTGGACAACTGGCTCATCCAGGACAAGTCATGGATATAGGTGGAATACGATGTAGCCTTTGCTCCGGCCACATTCCTCAGACTAGGCCTCATGCTAAATGAGACCAAATCTACTCTCATGCCCACACAGAAAATAGAATTTATGGGTGCCCTACTGGATGTGGCATGGGGCAGGGTGTCCCATCCCAAACCCTGTTTCCCTAAAGGACAAAATCAAGCATGTCCACCTATTCCCTACCACAACAGGCAGAAACTGCCTGGGAATCTTAGAGCACATGGAAGCATGTACATATGTGGTCTAGAACAGTGTTTCTCATCCAGTGGTATGAGTACCTAAGGGGTACTTGAGAGAAGTCTAGGGGGTACATCAACACAACAGAAATTTGGAAAGAACTGAATTTTTGTTGTAAGTTTTACAGCGCTTTATTTTTTTTGTACTTTTTACATCCAAAAATTTCATCGCTACAATTAAGTTGTTTAAATAAATATGTTGCAATGGTAGAAAAAAAATGTATGTCTGAAAACTGTAGGTACTGGGGGTACTTAAAATTTTTTTAAAGGGGTACTTTATTGAAAAAGCTTGAGAAACACTGGTCTAGAATACCAGGCGACATCTACACCCCCTGCAAGCATGGTTGGCATGAGTATAAAAGCTGACCCCAAGACTCATTGCACATGGTGGTCAAGTTGCCATCTCACATTCTGGATTCCCTCAGCTAGCGTTTGCAGGATTCTATAAGATGCTCCATCATTGTGCTGTTTTCCAAACCTGATCCCTCCGTACTGTTGGTCACTGACACCTTGGCTTTGTATTGGGGGTGTGGACTGGTGAGACAACAGGATACAAAGTATGTGGTCCTGAGAAGAATTATCACTGCATGTGTGTCAAGAAATTCAGGGGAGTCTGCTGTGCCAGCTAGTCTAACCACTCATGCATGGCAAGTGGATGTCAGTCTTGACAGACAACACCACAGAGATGTTCTGTATAAAGAGACCATGAGGTGCTCGCTTCTCTCCCCTGTGCTGGGAAGCCCTGCTACTGTTGGAGTTTTGTGTGTCCCATACCATTTAGCTCCAGGCGACTTAACTCCTGGGACCCCAGAATGAGCTGGCAAATTGCCTCAGCCACTCCTTCAGCAGACATGAGTGGTCCGTCAGAGTGGGTGTCATCCTGAGTGTTTTCCAAGTGGGGCTTTCCCCCATCTAGATCTGGTCACGATGTGGGGCAACAGGAACTGTCAGCAGTTCTGTTTTTTCCTGAATTGCAGCGCAGGTTGGATAAGGGACACATTCCAGCTGTCATGGGAATCCCACCTGCTGTACGCATTCCCTCTGATCGACAAGGTCCTCCTCAAGGTGCACTAGGACAAGACCTCGCTAAACCTTACAGCACCAGCCTGGCCCCACCAGCAATAGTTCACCACCTTGCTGGTGCTCTCAACAGGAAGGCCCCTAGTCCTCCCCTGATTCTAAACTTCTTCATGAGCACCCTGCAGATCATCAGATGTCCATGTTCTATCTGTGAATATCAGTATCCCTGAATGTGAATGCGGACATTGTAAATCATTTTTGCAGAGATAGATACAAATTTTGTATCTGTGCATGGCTTTTTCCTCATCACTCAGAACCATGATCAGCTGTCATCCCCAACTGGAATCTTTCCACCTCATGGCATGGAAGCTCTCTGGTTGACCTGGTCTTGAGGGGAGGGATAGCTCAGTGGTTTGAGCATTGGCCTGCTAAACCCAGGGTTGTGAGTTCAATCCTTGAGGAGGCCATTTAGGTAGGGATCTGGGGCAAAATCTGTCAGGGATGGTATTTGGTCCTGCTGTGAAGGCAGGGGATTGGACTCAGTGACCTTTTCAAGGCCTCTTCCAGCTCTAGGAGATAGGCATCCCCATTCATTTAATTGAGAGCCAGTGTTCAGACTTAATGCAGAAGCAAGAAGTCCTCTACTTGGACTACTTATTAGGCCAAGTGGAAACTATTTTCTGTTTAGTCCTTACAGAAGGGAATTTCTGAACTGCAGTCCTCAATTCCTGTCATTTTGGACTCCTTGCTCAAACTGAAACGGCAGAATTGGTGACATCCTTAGTTAGGGTTCACATGGTTGCTAATTCTGTCTTTCACCCAGAGTTGAAGGGGTGGGAGTGTCTGTATTCACTAACCTATTGGTAATCACTTCCTTATGGGATTGGACAGATTGTATCCTCAGATGAGAGAACCCCTGCCCTCGTGGGATCTCAACTTGGTTCTCACCAGGCTATTGGCTCCACACCATTCAATTTTGTGGCGATATGTTCTTTACTCCACCTGTTCTGAAAGGTGGCCTTTTTAGTGGCTATGATCTCAGTGGGAAGGGTTTCTAAACTCAGCATTAATGTTGGAGCCCCCTACACCAGGGGTGGGCAATAATTTTTGATCGGGGGCCACTCCAAGAATTTGGAAAGTGGTCGAGAGGTGCACTCTTCTGTGATATTAATGAAGGAGGTGTGGGGTCTGGGATGGAGGTTAGGTGCAGGAGGGAGGTTAGGGTAAGGGAGGGAGTTTGGGTGAAGGAGGTGGTTGTGACTGGGGACACTGGACTGGGATTCAGGGGGTTTGATTGTGACTCAGGGCAGGGAATTGGGGTACAGGAGCAGGTGCAGGGGTTTGGGCTGTGAGGTAGGCCTGGAGGGGACTGATTTGGTGCAGGGGATTGGGTGCCAGACCTAGGAGGAGATATGGTGCAGGAGGGGTCAAAAGATTTGTGTATGTGGAGTAGGGGGCAGGAATGGGGGCATCTGCTGGTCTCATTCCTCCGTCCCAACCAGGGATTATAGAATAGTCGACTGATAGGAATTCATGAGGTTAATAGATTATTCAATTAACCAATATTTAACATCCCTAGTATGTGCTTTAGGGAAAAACACTGTGAGGAAAATGACCTGGTTTATGTGAAACTGGGATACTACCTTAGGGGAAAAAAAACACAGGGTTACAGTTATACCCACAGCCTGTATTTGAAGAACCCAGCGTAGGGCAGGCCTGGGCAAAAATACGGCCCATGGGCCAGATCTGGCTCGCCAAGCCATCGGATCTGGCCCATGGACGCAACAGAAAGCCCCAGGCAGGCTACCTGCTTGCCTCACCCTACCCTCACGCTGCTCAGAAACGGAGCCACCAGGCGGTTTTGCTTTAAAATCTGTGAGCCCAGAGGGGAGGAGAGAAGGCTTTAGGAGCTGCTCCTGCACCCAGCACAATCCCATTGGCCAGTTTTTGGGATTGGGCGCACAGGGTTGGTGAAGATAGCAGCTGGGGTTCCAGAAGCAGGCTCTGGTCAGGAAACTTACTAGCCAGCAGCCCAGCACTTTCCTGAGGCAGCCTCCCTCTCTGCCCAGTAATTGCACTGGCTGCAGCCATGTGCTCTGTGAATAACTACAATCCTGGAAGGGGAGGGGGCGTGGTGCTTCCTGGCTGCCTGTTATTGAAACAGGCAGCTCCCATTTGGCCAGTGTTTTTTTTCCCCTAAGGTAGTATCCCAGTTTCACATAAACCAGGTCATTTTCCTCACAGTGTTTTTCCCTAAAGCACATACTAGGGATGTTAAATATTGGTTAATTGAAAGTCTATTAACCTCATGAATTCCTATCAGTCGACTATTCTATAATCCCCGTTTGGGAGGGGGGAATGAGACCAGCAGATATTGCACTCTGGTCTCACTCCTGAGGAGCCCCCTGCCATTCCGTGCAGGCTGCCAGGTGGGAGCTGGTCCATGAGAGGAGTTGGTTTAAAAACAGCTCTCCTTGTGGACTGGCTGCCTGTCACCCTGTGCTGCTGCCTCTGATGTAGAGGCAGCAGCGTGGGGTGGCAGTAGCCCCAATCTAGGGAGTTTGAGGTCCCAGACCCAGCGTGACCTGGAACTGAGATGGGCTCCCTGCCTGCCCAACTCCTAATATACTTTAAATGCAGAGCTGTGGCAGGAGTAGGTCCTGGACCCATCACAAGCCAGGGCTGAGCCAGCTTGCTGGCAAGCCTGCTGAAAACTTACTGGTGGGGGGAATGCATATAGTCTATAGCATTAACCTATAAGGTTTTGCGTATCGGTTAATTGGTTAATCAACTACACTATTACATCCCTACCACATACCAGTAACAGAATATACATGTTTCACTCTTTAGATGTCAGGTGCGCCTTAGCTTTTTATTTGGAGCATACAAAACTATTTTGTAAGTCCTCACAACTTGTCATCTGGATAGCAGACAGAATGAAGAGGATCCCAGTCTCATCTCAGTGCGTATCAGCTTGGATCATGTAGTGTGCCCTAGTGCAGGGTGACCTCATAAAAGTCCCTGCCATGCCACTGACAGCTCTCTCCACCAGAGCCATGGCACCATCATCCCCATTCCTGGGGCAAGTGCCCATCCAGGACATATGTAGGGCAGCCACTTAATGAAAAGTGATAGTCTTCTAGTAATACTATGCAATCTCCTAGCAGTCTAGGGATGATGTAGCGTTCGGTGGGGCAATGTTGAAGTCCATCATCACAATCTCTGACTCTTCCTCCAGTGACACAACATGAAATGGACATAACCATTTATTTTTTTTCTTCTTCAAATGTGATTGCTTATTGAACTGTGTTGCTCATGTGCTGCATTCTAAATCCCACCCACCTCCCTCTTTGTAATTCTTGCCATTCTGGCAAAAAGGAATTGAGGCAGCGGCAGGTCAGCAGGGACCTATATATGCCACCAAATAGGTTCCACTCCAGAGGGCTCTACAACTAACCTGACGGGTACTGCTAGGGGGAAAACCTTTCAACAATTGTCCACACAGTGCACATGCTTAATGGAATGGACATGAGCAGTCCATCTCATAACTTGTGGTTCTTTGAGTGACTGCTCATGTGCATTCCAATATAGGTGTGTGTGCGCAGCGTGCACTCGCCGTCGGAGACTTTCCCTCAGCAGTATCCTTAGAGCCAGCAGGGAACCCCCTGGAGTGGTGCCTATATATCGGCCCATATATACCCCTGCTGGCCCCCTCACCCACTTAGTTCCTTCTTACCGCCGTGACGGTTGTTGGAACAACCTTCAGCTTGTCTTAGAGTCGTTCTCTTCACTGTTCTTCTCCTTGTCAGTGATCTTCTGTTAATTTAACAATACCTGTTAATTTATTGAAAGACTTTAATTTGTAGTTTTCCTTTTACCCCGCTGCGACACGCCGTATGCCCACAGCAGGGCATGCCCGGCCCGCAAGGCTTTAAGCCCTGCAAGAAGTGCAACAAGTCTTTGCCGTGTGGTGACCCACACTCACCGTGTTTGAAGTACCTGGGATAATCGCACATTAGACTCGTGCAGGATTTATAAGGCGTTTAAGCCCAGGATCAAACGAGAGTGCGAGTTACGGCTCAAGGCGCTCCTGATGGAGGCGGCACTCTGTCCGGCATCAGCTCCAGCACCGGACTTCAACAGCACACCAGCCTCGGTGCATGACAGCTCCGCACACCGTGCCTCCCCGGTACCGCACAGGGCCAGATGTCGCTCCCAGTCACCGGTACCGATACGGAAGAGGAGTCCTAATAGGGGGTCTGTTCCCGCCCAGGCATGTGCCCTCCGTGCGCTCTACAGTGGGGCACATGGCACCAGCCAGTCCAGAGCCCAGTCGGGTGGCTACTTTTCCCACTAGAGGGATGTGAATCTTTCAGAGGACCTCCCTGATCTGTCCACCCCGGAGGCTTTGGAGGCAGCAAGGGTCCTTATAGACTCTTCTCTCTTCCCTCTGCCAATTCCGGCACCCTCAAGACGGCCCGGAGATGCCCGGTATCGCTCCCTTCCTAGGGTGCCTGGCAAAATGGTGCACAAGGTGCGGCAGAGCCATGTGGAACACGCGGCACCTCCTGGCACCGGCTACTATCACGCCAGTGCCGGTGGCAATAGATTCAGCATCGGACGCGACGTGGATTACCCGGCCGGCACTGCTACCGGCCCCCAGTACCCCGGCACCTACTGTCAGGGATCCCGTCTCAGCCATGCCTCCTCCTCCGTCTCGGCACCGTGGCAAGCCGGAAGCCATATCTTGGCATGCCACAGGTCAATCAGCATTGGCACCACCATGGTCTGCCTTGGAGTACTCCTCCGATTCTGACGCAGTCTTCACAGGGCTCTGTCCCGTTCACGACACCTGGCACCATACTTCTCCATATCGGTACCAGCAACAGTGGGCTCAGCCGATCCCTGTACCGATGGTCTAGCAGATGTGGCCACCCAGACGGTGGTATTTTTGGACCTCTTGGGCCTACCATCAGGGCCAGGTTGTGAACCCTCCTAGACCAGCTTCTGTCACGTCAGGTCCACGAATTCCCTCCATCAGCGACTCCTTTGGCCCGGTCCCCCACGTCGGCCCACTCACTGCCTCCGGGCCAGTCATCTCCAGGCCCAGAGGAGAGTGTGGCTCCAGTGAGCCAACCTCTCCCCCCTCCCTCCGTGGCCACTTCGGACAATCCAGGCCATACAGACACCCCTGTGGGCGATATGGCAAAGAGGTTGTTGTCCTCCTCCTCCCTGATGAGGCTCTGGCTGACTCTGCACCCTCCATGGATGCCAGGGCTCACCAAGACCTCCTCTGTCGCCTGGCCCAAAGTCTGGGAGTCCAGGTGGACAAGGTCTCTGAGAACTTGGACCCACCCGTCGTCACCTTGCTCACAGACACTCCCTCCAGGGTGGCATTGCCGATCAACAAGACGGTAGCCAAGATCTCGGCAGCCTTGTAGCAAACCCCAGCATCTATCCCGCCCACCGATAAGCAGGCGGAATGGAGGTATTTTGTCCCCCAGGAGGGTAATGAACACTTCTTCTCCCACCCTCTCCCGGGTTCTTTAGTAGTTCAGGCACTCAACCAGAGGGAGAGGCAGGGACAGCCTGGCCATTCTTAACAACAGGGAGGCTAAAAAGACTGACTTACTGGGTCGAAAAGTCTATACATCCGGGGGCATCCAATACCGAATTGCCAACCAACAAGTCTTTCTGTCCAGATACGCCTACAACACCTGGGCATCAATGGACGAGTTTACAGACTTGCTCCCCAGACACTCCCATGCGGAGTTGTAAGGCCCTTCAGGAGGAGGGAAGAGTAATTTCCCAGACGGCGCTACAAGCAGCACTCGATGTGGCTAATGCGGCTTCTTGAGTCATGGCCACCGGAGTGGTCCTGCGTCGCAGTTCATGGCTCCAGAGTGCCGCAGGAAGTCCAAAACACCTTGTAGGACCTCCCTTTTGAAGGCATGTTGCTCTTCTCCAAGCAAACTGACCAGCGGATCCATGGTCTGAAGGACAGGAGAGCCACATTAAAGTCCTTGGGCCTTCATACACCTGCCACCCCGAGGCGTTCATATACTAATGCCTCCACAGGGTCCATGCCCTGATTTTACCCATCATCTGGGCGGGGGTAATAATGGCAGGAACAATAGGCACCGCTCTTGCCCAACCCTGGATTCTAACCAGGGGCCCCCCAATAAGCCTCTCGGGTCCCGACAGAGCTTTTGACCAGACCCCCGAGGGCTTCTTACAAGTCTCTCCGTTACCCTTCTGGGACAATTTATCCCATTTCCTCCAGGCCTGGCCGTCTGTTACTTCGGACTGATGGGTTCTGGACATAGTGGAAATGGGCTATGTAATCCCTTTCCACTCACCCCCCTCTTTCCCAACCCCCTACCCAGTCCCTTTTCAGGGACCCCTCTCACGAGCCTCTGTTACAGGAGGAGGCTTGCCCCCTTCTCACCTTGGGGGCAGTAGAACGAGTTCCCCTCGATTTTTGTAAACAGGATTTTATTCCCGCTATTTTCTGGTTCCAAAAACGAAAGGGGGCCTCTGCCCAATCCTGGACCTCAGAGCTCTAAACCTCTTCATCATCAAGACAAAATTCAAAATGGTGACTGTGGCATCCCTCATTCCTTCCCTAGCCCCTGGAGACGGGCACGCTGCCCTTGACTTAAGACGCTTTTTTCATGTTTCAATCGCCCCCTTCCTCCAAAGGTTCCTGGGATTCACTGTGGGCCAGGACCACTACCAATTCATGGCCCTCCCTTTTGGTATTTCCATGCCCTCTCCCTCCCCCCCCCCGGGTCTTCACCAAATGAATGGCGGTGGTGGCTGCCGTGCTTAGGAAAAGGGGAATCCAGGTGTTCCCTTATTTGGACAATTGGCGCCTCCGAGGGGAGTCGGAAACCCAGGTGAGATTCCACATCGCCATAGTCTGCAAACTTTTTCAAGAACTAGGTCTTCTTTTAAACCTGGACAAATCCACCTTAACTTCTACCCAGGCAATAGAATTCGTGGGGTGCAACCCTGAATTCCCGGTCTCAGAGAGCCTCTCTACCCAGCTCCTGCTTTCTCACGCTACAGTCGGCGGTCAGGTCGCTCCAGAACTTGCCAGTGATCACCGCCCGGGCTTGCATGCGCCTATTGGGCCTCATGGCCACCTGCACTTATGTAGTGCAACACGCCAGACTGCACATGCACCTTCTTCAGATGTGGCTATCACGAGTCCACTACCCGGCTGTCCACTCCTGGGACAGAGTGCTAACCATCTCCGCCCCTGTCCTCTTTGTGCTGGAGTGGTGGACCCATTGAGCGGAAGTCTGTGCAGGTGTCCCATTCTCCCAGCGAGTCCCATCCATCCGACTGGTCACAGTTGCATTGGACACAGTTTGGGGAGCCCACCTGGGAGAGCTGCACATTCAAGGTACGTGGTCCCCCCGCAAAACCTCCCTGCACATCAACATAAGGGAACTCAGGGCGGTCTGGCTGGGTTGTGCGGTTTACCTTCCCCACCTGAGGGGCAAGACTGTTCTCATCGTGTCACGACAGTTGTCCTATATAAACAAGCAGGGTGGGGCTTGTTTACCTCACCTGTGCTCAGAGGCAATCAGCCTATGGGAACTCTGCATCGGGGCGGATATCCACCCAATGGCCTCATATCTCCCGGGCTCACAGATCGTCCTATTGGACAGATTGAGCAGATCGTTTGCAAGCCACGAGTGGTCCCTGCATTGGGAGGTTGCCCAATCCATTTTCCGTGTGTGAGGGTTTCCCCATCTGGATCTGTTCACCACAGGACAGAACACAAAGTGCCCCCACTACTGCTCCCTCATGGGACAGGGACGGAGGTTTTTAGGGGACGCTCTCCTCCTCCACTGGCCGCAAGGCCTGCTGTACGCCTTCCCGCCCTTCCCACTAGTTCACAGGGTCCTGTTGAAAGTGCGGGAGTTTACGGCATCATTAATTCTAATCACCCCAGTGTGGCCCAGACAGGATTGGTTTTTGACCCTCCTCAACCTCTCATGAGAGAGGCCCGTAACTCTCCCACTATTCCCGGACCTGATATCCCAGGAGTCGGGCAGGCTTCACCACCCAGACCTACAGTCCCTTCACTTGACAACATGGAAGCACCGTGGTTAAGCTCCAGTGCTCTCAACGAGTCCAAGAAGTCCTTTTGGGTAGCAAAAACCCTTCCACTAGAACTACGTACCTTGCTAAGTGGAAGCGGTTTTGCTGTTGGGCTTCTCAGAAGGGGGTACACCCGAGGTGGACACCAGTCCCCTTGATCCTGAATTACCTGTTGGACCTTCGGCTCCAGCATCTCTCTTCCTCTTCTATTAAGGTCTCCGAAGCGGCCATTTCGGCCTTCCACCTAGGGGAAGGGGGGAAAACTCTGTTTGCCAACCCTTTGGTCAACAGGTTCCTAAAAGGAATGGACAGACTCTATCCACAGTGTCCTGCAACCTGTTCCCCAGTGGGACCTAAACCTAGTACTGTCCAAACTTGTGGGGCCCCCGTTTGAACCGCTAGCCACGTGCTCTCTCCTCCACCTATCATATAAGGTGCCCCTCCTAGTGGCAATCACATCTGCGAGGTGGGTATCTGAGCATTGACATCAGATTCCCCCCTACACAGTATTTTTTAAAGACAAGGTCCGGCTCCACGCTCACCCAGCCTTTTTGTCGAAGGTAGTTTCTGCATTCCACACCTCCCAGGATATTTTTCTACCAGTCTTTTACCCGAAACCGCATGCATCAGGGAAAGATCAAACTGTACACACGTTAGATGTCTGTAGGGCGCTAGCCTTTTATTTAGACAGGACCAAACTGTTTGGAAAATCACTTGGGCAAAATCCACTTGATGAAGCTATATCAAAGAATTGGTGTTCTGGTTAATTAGCGTGTAGTCATACGAACACAAATGTCCATAGTGTTTTCAGCTATAACTAAAGAGTTGTTTCTGTGAAGTTCATTGTTTCATGTTGGGGAAACTCAAAATGTGTATGTTGTTGCTCTAAGGGGATGACTGTAAAAGGGATTTGCTGAAGCAATGATGTGTTGAGTTCCGGGTTAGTTGAGCTAATGTATCTTCTTGTCTGCTTCTAATCTGACTACTTGCTGTTATCTTTTTGTGTAGCCTGAAGAAAATACGTAGTAAAGTCTGGAAGCAGAGAATATCAAGTCCTTTATTCAACACCAAACAGTACACCATGGAACTGGAGCGGCTTTACCTTCAGATGTGGGATCACTATGCTGCTGGCAACAAACCAGACCATATGGTTAAGCCAGCAGAGACCAGTGAATCTGCATGAAGTACTCTGCCCACACAATTGTCCAGGAATTGAACCTCTCAAACTCCTCTGCAAAGGAGATGGGAGTTAAAGACAGTGCATTTCTACTTAATCTGCCTGGTACTCTGTGGCTGACTTGATACATGATGGTGATTTCAGAGCACAGACTTGCTTTCTGCATCACAGGGAGAGGCTGTAGAATGGGGACTTTCTATTCCATAAGGAGTTTGAAAAGGATTGAGTTGTGCACATGTACTGTATGTTTGCAAGACATGTTGCTTGATGGGGGAAGTAAACTATCCATCCAATTGTGATTTCATGGATTCAATCTTCCTATGAATTTATCTTCTCTTATGTAGATTGGGAAATGGAGCTTTTTAATGTTTGATTTCAGGTGTTCCTGTTGGTATATATGCGATTCTTCCATGACATGATTTCCAACTAGTGAGTGTTGCTGCCTGCATTAACTTCTTAACTGTGCAGATTGAAAGGGCATATGTGCTGGTGTAGTCTTTTTACAGGTTTTATAAACCACTTGAGGCTATGTCAGCCTTTTAATGTTTGACCTCTGTTTTGGAACTTTCTGTACTCTGATTTAGATGAGAACTCAATACTTTAAAAGACAACTTACCCTGTAAGTCTGCTGATTGGCTTTATGATGACAGCTAATATTCTGGTGAAAAAAACAAATTTAGATTAAATTAATGCCCCAAACTGTTTTGAAGTAAACAAACTGGTGCCAAATACAAATCCTTCAGGAATTATTGTTAATTATGTACAGAGGCACAGTCCTAGGTACTGTAGCAAGGACTTTTTTTAAAATAAAGCTCTGGTTTGCCCAGTTGGACCCATTTGACCAGCGTTTTGCCTTGCTACCCTTCTGTGCTGCTGTCAAAACAATATTATGGGCTGCTGGCCTTCAGCCTTCCTTTATATAGTTTGGTTTCTAAATCTATTCATTTCAGCAGAAATGAAATCCTAGGTAAGTATAGATTTTAATCTGTTAAACATATCCATGTAGTATATTAATGTTAAAAAGTATTCCAAATCTGAAAAGTGCTCAAAGTATGTAGTCATGTATATAATTCTTTCAGTATTTTAAGACCCATCTAAAAGCTTTTATTCTTGGGGGGGTGTTAATTTCTTTCTCACTGATGTATGGTAACTTGGAAGCCTTGGGTCTGTGTGTGAAATCTGATGCTGAGTTTTGTATTGAACAAGTATGAATTAAGTAATTTTGTTCCTAAATCCTTGTAGAAGGTCATAGACTGCAGTTTAAAGCAAACCAATGTCATTCTTGCTAGGTGTGTTACATATTTCCATTCATTAATAGGTTTTTTTTCTAGTGCAACACCAGTGTGCTGCTTTTGGTGCACCTTAAGTCACATTTAAAAGCATCAACTGAATCCTAGCTGATGCATATTTGGTATAGGATGCCTTTAATGTGCTAATAGATTCTTATCACCTGAAATCTTAGGTGTATCTCTCTAAGTGTGGGAACATACAGAAACCTGTTGGCAAGCACTTTAATTTGCCGGGTCATTCATTAAGAGATCTTCAAGTTGCTGTTTTATTATAGACCAATTCCACAAGCCAAATACACAGGGAAGGATTGGAACTACAATTTATTCACAAATTTAATTCTTATGCCAATTGAGATACTGGATGGGTGGGACACTATCAACCAAACAAACGATCAAGATGCCAGTGGTTCTTTGTCTGTGTAGATTCTAGTGTTAGTACTCTTCCTCTCTAAGGCTGTGTCTACACTACAAGGTTTTTGCGCAAAAACTTGCTGAGCGTCCATACCTCAAGTATCAGAGGGGTAGCCGTGTTAGTCTGAATCTGGAGAAGCGGCGAG
>JANRFK010001158.1:104081-115276 GCA_030068395.1 Apalone spinifera | reverse complement strand
CCCCAAGCTTTTGACAAATTTTTGTTACTGTCAACATGTTCACTCAGCACGTGTGGGCTGCCTTGCAGCCCTCTTAAGCGGCTAGACACGAGAGGGTGGGGGAGGTAGATACTGGGCCCAAGCCCTTCCCCGGTGAGTAGGGCCCCTGTCTGCATGTCTTCTTCACCAAGCAGCTGCACACCGAAGACCGGGCTGGTCCCGCTGCCTGCGGACTGCCCAGTTACGACGGGGGCTTTTAGGCAGCAGCGCCGTGTTACAGGGGGAGATAAAAACTCCCCCTTTGAATTCACGCAGCCGAAGCGCCGGTGCTAGCTGCTTGGCTCGGCCCAGCGCGAGCCCTGCGCCTCGCTCTCCTGCTCTCGCGGCCTAGAGCTGCCGCCCTGGGCGCATGCGCGAGGGGCGGGAGCTTTGAACGCGGCGGCGGGAACCGCGATGTCGGGTGGGCCCGGCCAGCCCGAGCAGGTAGGTGGGTGAGGGCCGGGCCGGGCCCTGAGGGGAAGGGGGCGGACAGGAGAGGCCCCCGCGCGGGGGGCAGCGTGTCTCGGTTTCTAACGTGGGCTGGGGGCTCTGCACAGGGCCGGCTGCTGCTCCCCGTCGCAGAGCACGAGAGACGAGGCGGCGCCTGCTCGGGGCCCACGGACACCCCGCCCGGGACTGGACCAAGTAGGTGACTGTGCGGGGCTCGTGTTTCCCGCTTCCTGCCGGGGGGACCGCAGGGCCGGAAGCGCCTTTGCGTGACAGAGGGCTTGGGAGGTGGCCGTGGGTCCGGGTCGCTGCTGCCCACGAGCGCTCTGTCCGTTGTGCCTTTACCCCTGAAGTACAGCGCGCTTGCGCATTGCCGGTTCCAGGGGACACTCATGGATGGCTGGTGTTTGTATCGTGTGGTAGTTCATTGTGAGTAGTGCGCACTCATAGTGGTACTGTGGAAAAATGAGGCTTATACCTGGGCAGCCTCTACACGTTTCCATTCCAACTGTGAATGTTAATTTGCACAAAACACCTTGCTGTACTTGTTCACTAATGACACCTAAATAACAATGTTACAAACAATAACATTAAACACACTGCTACAAACTATTTCCTCTTAAATTCCTCCTACATAAAACAACACTTAACATCAGCTAAAAAGCTGTGCCTTCTAATGCAGATACCATGCTAATCAATATTTTGAACCATTAGAAAATGTAAGTGACTACTTCATGTGGTTAATTAAAAGCGATACTAAGTGGAGGTGGAGGGAACAAGTATGTTTGGGGTGGCTTAAGTTGTGTGGAGAGGCAAAATCATAGTTAAGCCAAATGAAACCCTCAGATACTCTGTGTGATGGGACAGTATAAAAACCTGAAATTAATAGAATGGTTCTAGGTTGCAACAGATGGCTGGAAACTTAACTATGATTGGTCCTGGGACCAATCCTTTTCAACTTATTCATAAATGATCTGGAGAAAAGGGTAAGCAGTGAGGTGGAAAAGTTTGCAGATGATACCAAACTGTTTAGGATAGTCAAGACAGAAGCAGACTGTGAGGGACTCCAAGAAGATCTCACCAAACTGAGTGATTGGGCAACAAAATGGCAAATGAAATTTAATGTGGATAAGTGTAAAGTAATGCACATCAGGAAAAATAACCCCAACTATACGTACAGTATGATGGGGGCTAATTTGGCTACGACAAATCAGGGAAGAGATCTTGGAGTAATCATGGCTAGTTCTCTGAAAACTTCCACACAGTGTGCAGCGGCGGTAAAAAAGGCAAATAGGATGCTAGGAATTATTAAGAAAGGGATAGAAAATAACACAGAATATTTTACTGTCCATGTATAAAAGTATGGTACGCCCACATCTTGAATACTGTGTACAGATGTGGTCTCCTCACCTCAAAAAAGATATTTTGGCCTTGGAAAAGGTTCAGAAAAGGGCAACTAAAATGATTAGGGGTTTGGAACGGGTCCCATATGAAGAGAGGTTAAAGGGACTGGGACTTTTCAGTTTAGAAAAGAGGGAATATGATAGAGGTATATAAAATCATGAGTGGTGTGGAGAGGGCGGATAAAGAAAAGTTATTTTTTAGTTCCCTAAATAGAAGAACTAGAGGACACCAAATGAAATTAATGGGTAGCAGGTTTAAAATTAATAAAAGAAAGTTCTTCTTCAAACAGCGTGTAGTCAGCCTGTGGAACACCTTGCCAGAGGAGGCTGTGAAGTCTAGGACTATAACAGAGTTTAAAGAGAAGCTAGATAACTTTCTGGAGGTTAGGTCCATAAAAGGCTATTAGCCAGGGGATAGAAATGGTGTCCCTGGCCTCTGTTTGTCAGGGGCTGGAGAAGGATGGCGGGAGACAAATTGCTTGATCGTTGTCTTTGGTTCCCCCTCTCCGGGGCATCTGGTGCTGGCCACTGTCAGCAGACAGGCTACTGGGCTAGATGGACCTTTGGTCTGACTCAGTACGGCCGTTCTTATGTTCTTAACTAGAGATTTACTGGCTTTTTGTATGCCTGTGCGCTGGAATATTCACTTGAGCACCCTTGTTTTCAGTAAAACTTGTTTTTTTCAAACAGAGCCATTAAAATATACAAGGTTCTTTGCAGACATAATAACGATAGGTATTTACTTGGAAGAGTTTATAGTCAAATTTCCTAGTATTGCTACATGAATAGTCCAATCAGACATAATGTGACTACTTGCTTATGTAACATACTGATGTTATATTACTGCAGACTCAGGACCTAAGTAGGTGGCAGAGAGATAAAGGGAACATTATGGGAAAAGTCTACATATTTCCACTCATGGAAGTCAAGTCACCTGCCAAAGACTGCAGCTCCAAGGAAATTCAGAGCTTATTCTGTCATACAATAATAGTTAGCTTAATTTCCCCCCACTCTCCCCAGTATACACTTATGGTAATTTTACCTTTTTTTGGTATGTACCAATCCCCCCCCCCCCCCCCCCCCACACACACACACACACACAAACATCAGCGTGGCCTCTCCTCTCTCCTCCCTCCCCCCCATATACACACACCAGAAGGGGTTCAAAGAATGTGCCTGCCTGCCCTGAGATAAGTTTTTTTTAATTTGTTTAAGTTGCGCTTTCCGCCATCTCTGCAGTCTGGGAGAAGGGCACCCTACTGTCCTTACACATTGAAAACCCTTAGGAAATTTCACCTTAGGCTCCAGGTCTTTCTCCTGTTTGGAGTCGCTTCAGTTGAAATTAGATGAACTGCTCAAGGTTCTAGCCAATGCAGACACTGAAACAGTCTTCCTCAGCTTCAAAACCAATTGTAGGTTCTACAAACTGACCATGGCACTGTACTTAAAAAAACCTATATTGTAAATGGGGGACAGTGACAGTAGGTAGCAATCAACATAACTTAGAATTTATGAAGTGTAGAAACTTGATAAGGAAACCTCCCAAAAATCAGAGGACACTCCATTACTGTGTTAATGAGTTTAAATAAGGGATGTAAAATCCCATGTAATTAGTTAATCAGTTAAACATTGTTTACCTTGTTAATTGATTAAATAGGGTTGGGGGAGGGTGTTCGCCAGGCTGGAGTGGCTCCTGCACCATGGGCAGAGGCTGCTCCAGACCAGCTGCTTCCAACCCTGCACTGGGCTGCTGCCTTCCAACCTGCATGGGCTGGAAGTGGCAAAGGGGGAAGAGGCTGCCTCATGTGGAGCCAAAGCAAGCCTCCACTCGTGGGCTGCTCCCCGGTAACAATTACCTCACATCCCCAATTTAAATATATCAGGAAGGAAAAGAATCCCAACAGTGTTATAGATGAAGATGGTAAAATTGTTAATAATGTAGCAAAGGCAGAAGTATTCAGCAAATACAGAATGAATCAGACTGGCATTGTAAAGGCCATTTTTAGCTGCAAATTAGCACATTTTATTGGTAATCTATAAAAGATAATCAACCTTTCCTTAAAAAAATGACTAAGTACTAATGTGAAAAACATTGATTGTTTAAATTAATGTTTCCTGCTTGCTGACTTAAATTATTTTGAATTACCTCATTCCATCGTGTGGAAGTGGCTACTGACTAGAAGATTAGGGACTGATAAAATAGTATATGCTCTCTAAACTGGAATCTCTTTGTTCTGTTTGTACAATACCTAGCACAGTAGTATCCTGCTTAATGACTGAATCTTCAAGCACTTCAGTTATGCAAATAATTAACGCCTGACTTTAACCTTGTTGACACTTCGCTCCTTATGAAATCCTGCTTGGAAAGAGGATTCATTCTGTTTTTTGATTTCAGATACAAAGACCAAAAAGAAAGTAACTGCAGAATGTTGGCACTCACAAGATGACAGGTGAGAAAAATCATAAGGATTGGTCTCTCATCTGTTCCAAGGGTGCATTTGATTTACACATACAGAAGGGAAGTGATTGTTTAGGAAGCAGTACTGCAGAAAGGGATCTAGGGGCCATAAGCTAAATGTGAGTCAACAGTGTGATGATGTTGCGAGGAAAAAAAAAAAAGCAAACATGGTTCTGGGATGCATTAACAGGAGTGTGGTGAGCAAGACACAAGAAGCCATTCTTCTGCTCTGCTCTGTGCTGATTAGGCCTCAGTTGGAGTGTTGTGTCCAGTTCTGGGCACCACATTTCAAGAAAGATGTGGAAAAATTTGAGATGGTCCGGAGAAGAGCAACAAAAATTATTAAAGGCCTAGAAAACATGAGTGATGCGGGAAGACTGAAAGAATTGGACTTGTTTAGTTTGGAAAGGAGAAGACTGAGAGGGGACATGATAGTGGTTTTCAGGTATCTAAAAGGGTGTCACAGGAGGGAGGGAGAAAAATTGTTCTTCTTGGTCTCTGATGATAGGACAAGAAGTAATGGGCTTAAGCAAGGGAGGTTTAAGTTGGACATTAGGAAAAACTTCCTAAAACATCCTTTCAGGGTGGTTAAACACTAGAATAAATTGCCTAGGGAGGTTGTAGAATCTCCATCTCTGGAGATATTTAAGAGCAGGTTAGGTAGGCATCTATGAGGGGTCATCTAGACAGTGCTTCGTCCTGACGTTAGGGTAGGGGAGTGGATTTGATGACCTCTCTCTAGAGGCCTTCCTGTTCTAGCATTCTATTAATTTATTATTTACTAGGTGATAACTAAGTTGTCTTGTCTGCAGACTTGTTTTATACAGATAAAACAAGTCTGCAGACAAGACAACTTAGTCTTGCTCTTATTTTTTTTAACAGTTTATTTTTCTGTTTGAAAGAGCATTCTTTTCCTAACACAGAGTTTTAGTTTTTGTTTGTTTGGTATTTTTCTAAATACAGAAGGCAAAGAGGTAGTGGCTTTGAATGCCAAGCTTAGTGTTTTAGTAATAGAGATGTAGCTGTATTAGTCTGGTCTTGCTGAAACAAAAGACAGGACTATGCAGCACTCTAAAGACTAACAAGATGGTTTATTAAGTGATGAGCTTTCGTGGGCCAGACCCACTTCATCAGATCAAATTGTGGAGGAAAATTGGCATGACCATGTATACCAAAGGGATACGATCAAAAAAAGTGAACACATATAAAATAGACAAATCAGATTTTAGAACAGAGGGGGGATGGGGAGTTTAATGTCTATGAGATAACGATATTAGAGGTGATAATTGGGGAAGCTATCTTTGTAATGGGTAGATAATTAGCATCTTTGTTAAGGCCCATTCGTAAAGTGTCAAATTTAAGCATGAATGATAGTTCAGAGGCTTCTCTTTGAAGCAGGATGCAGGTAGTCAGGTCGTTGAGACAATGCCCAGTCTGGTTGAAATGGCAAGAAACTGTTTTTCCTTTGTGAAACTGTTTGATGTCTGTTTTGTGTGCATTGATTCTTTGGCGAAGTGTCTGAGAAGTTTGTCCAATATGCATAGCAGAAGGATGCTGTTGGCACATGATGGCATAAATTATATTTCTTGATGAGCAGGATCTTTGCTGTAATTGAGCTTGAAAAGATTGACGACCCATCCTAACAGACAATGTACTTCAGAAACTTGATTTAAGACAATGGATAATTCCATCTCTGCTACAAGCCTGCACCAGAAACTTTGCAATTGGTGTATGTGTTTGATTCCTTTAACAATTTTACTCAACCTTTCTTTCTATTAATAAACTTTTTTTTATTATAAAGGACTGGCTAACAGCATGTGTTGATGGGTAAGATCTGTATTATAATTTCACCTGGGAATGTGGTTGGTCCTTTGTGATCACAAGAACTTGTTCTTCTTCGAGTGACATCCCTGTGGGTGCTCCACTGTTTGTTGGTTTCGGATCATCCCGGTGCTGCAGATTGGAGTTTTC
The DNA here is from genome assembly GCA_030068395.1 of Apalone spinifera. Lineage (NCBI taxonomy): Eukaryota > Metazoa > Chordata > Testudines > Trionychidae > Apalone > Apalone spinifera. The sequence goes on along the minus strand of JANRFK010001158.1, from coordinate 108,979 downwards.
ATGAGCAGTAGTCAGCCGGACCGCACATGTCTGCCTTGCGCCGTTCATGCCTTTTTTATCACACGCGAGGTCCGGCTCCTGCCAGTTCCTTCTTTGCCACCCACGGTCACAGATGGAGTGAGCCCTCTCTCCTCAGACGTTCTAGTCAGGAAAGAGAACTTACCTCTCGTACTTAGTTGTAGTTCTGTCATGTTTGATAGTTTTAGGTCTAAAGATAGTACTTTAAAAAAAAATTATCTCAGTTAGTTGTTAGATATTAGATTACAAACCTATTTGTCAAGACATGGGGAAACCTGCCATTATGCTGGGCTCCTCTGGGTTTAAGAAGTGCACCACATGCCACGACGCTATGCCGGCATCTGACGGGCATGCCGAATGCATAAAGTATCTTGGCGAGGCACATGTGCCTCAGAAGTGCGTTCACTGCATAAAACTTACTGCTAGAGCATGCCAAGACAGACAAATGAGGTTGAAGATATTCCTCTTTGACAAAACCTTAGAACCCGCAGGACTAGCCCAGTCAGCCCCTAAATCATGCTCACCTAGAGCTGAAAAGCAGAGAGCTGCTTCTCCAGACTCGGATCCTGCTTGCAAAAGAGCCTCACTAGCCTGTTCCCTTCCATTGGCCTTGACTGGCCAAGTCAGTGTGGGTGACAAGCTGGGAACATGAGGTACCATAGGAGCACGGCATAAAATGGCCTTGGAACCAAAATCTAGGCACAAATCTATGTTGGTGCCATCAACGGTCATATCAGCTCACCGGTTGGCACCACCAGCTACTGCACCACCCATTATGGCACCGGCAACCCTGGGGCTGGCTGTCACGGCACCACCACTCTCAGTGCTGGCTACAGCGGCACCGCCATCTCCGGCAACGATTGACATGGCACCGTCAACTCTGGCACTGCCACCATCGGTGCCAATGTCTGCACTGGCAAAAATATCACACAACTAAATGGAGCTGATTACGTCATTGTATGTGCTGCTCAGCCCACAGGCACCAAAAAAGGCAAGACAAAAATCTGACTCTGCGAGACACATAAACCCAGAGCCACTAACTTTCTCTCCGGCACCATCCTCCGCGCCACCTTCCTCACATTCATCCCAGTTAAGAGGGAGTGAAACGGAGCACTGTCTGTATGGCCAAAACAAACACTACAGACCTAGTTATCATCTGTCACCGGCTTCCAGTACGTTATCATGCTCATCATAGGAGCGTCTTTTCATCTAGATATTCCTATCTGATCAGAATATCGACATCACAGCCCAGCATATTACCACTACTATCCTCCTGGTTCGACACAACATCATTATCAACAGCCCAAATATTGCCCACCCTGTTGCCATGGACATTCAGTCATGCGTGCATCCACAATTTTTCCCCAACCACCTCAGAGGCAGGGGATGGTAGTTATGCCTCTCACTTTTCCTTCCCCAGCTCAACACTCTGAATCTGAGGAGGGTCAACTATCTCAGGCTGAAGAGTAGTAGCCAGATGTCTCACCAACTGATCAGTCTTCGTCATCTCCTGGTGAAGCAGTTATCCCTGGCGATCAATCTCCCCCAGACGACTTGAAGCAGTTTCACGATCTCTTTAAGAGCGGAGCTGTTATTCAGGAGATAATTAACTGAATTACCAGAAAACAACATTGGCTTCTCAAAAATCTTCAGCCCCTGCAGCATGCAAAGATTGCAATTCCAATAGATGACGCCATTATGGAGGTCGCTGATGAGATATGGCAGACCCCAGCATCAAATATGGCAAAATACCGCCTTGGCTTAACCACGAGATCTTGCAGGATCTAAAAATAAAAAAGAAAGCAAACAACACAGAAATGCAGGGGCAAGATTAGAAAGGCAAAGGCACAAAATGAGCTCAAACTAGCTAAGGAATAAAGGGAAACAAGGACTTTTTATAAATACATTAGAAGCAAGAAGACGACCAAGGATAGGGTAGGCCCACTGCTCAGTGAGGAGGGTGAAACAGTAACAGGAAACTTGTAAATGGCAGAGATGCTTAATGATTTCTTTGTTTCGGTCTTCACCGAGAAGTCTGAAGGGGAATGTCTAATATAGTGAATGCTAGTGGGAAGGGGGTAGGTTTAGAAGATAAATTAAAAAAAAAAAAGTTAAAAATCACCTAGAAAAGTTAGATGCCTGCAAGTCACCAGGGCCTGATGAAATGCATCCTAGAATACAGCCAATCCCCGAGTTGCAAGTGGTCGACTTACGACCGTTCGCATTTACGACCGAAGCTGTTTTACAAACAGCGCGGTCGCATGTAACTCCATGGGGTCCGACTTACGAACAAACCGAGTTACGGACTAATTGCTTGGTCCGTAACTGGTTTGTAAGTCAGGGAGAGGCTGTACTCGAGCTGATAGAGGAGGTATCTGAGCCTCTAGCTATCATCTTTGGAAAATCATGGGAGACAGGAGAGATTCCAGAAGACTGGAAAAGGGCAAATATAGTGCCCATCTATAAAAAGGTAAACAAGAACAACCCAGGAAACTACAGACAAGTTAGTTTAACTTCTGTGCCAGGGAAGATAATGGAGCAAGTAATTAAGGAAATCATCTGCAAACACTTGGAAGGTAGTAAGGTGATAGGGAACAGCCAGCATGGATTTGTAAAGAACAAATCATGTCAAACCAATCTGATAGCTTTCCAACCTAAACCTCCCTTGCTCCAATTTAAGCCCATTGCTTCTTGTCCTATTATCAGAGATCAAGGAGAACAATTTTTCTTCCTTTTCCTTGTAACACCCTTTTAGATACTTGAAAACTGCTATCATATCCCCTCTTAGTCTTCTCTTTTCTAAACTAAACAAACCCAATTCTTTCAGTGTTCCCTCATAGCTCATGTTTTCTAAACCTTTAATAATTTTTGTTGCTCTTCTCTGGATCTTCTCCAATTTCTACACATCTTTCTTGAAATGTGGTGCCTGGAATTGGACACAATACTCTAATTGAGGCCTAATCAATGCAGAGTAGAGTGGAAGAATGACTTCTTGTATCTTGCTCACCACGCTCCAGTTAATGCATCCCAGAATCATGTTTGCTGTTTTTGCAACAGTGTCATATTGTTGACTCATATTTCGTTTGTGGTCCACTATGACCCTAGATCCCTTTCTGCAGTGCTCCTTCCTAGACAGTCACTTCCCATTCTGTACATGTCAAACTGATTGTGCCTTCCTAAGTGGAATACTGTGCATTTGTCCTTGTTAAACTTCATCCTGTTTACCTCAGACCATTTCTCCAGTTTGTCCACGCAAGATTGCTTTTGTGGTTTTTCATTAGCTGGTATGGCAAAAAGAGGGGCTTTTTTGATGTCTTACAGTCATGGTCTGTAAGTAGCCCTGTCTGTAAGCAATTTGCCCTGAATTAACCCTCTTAGCAGTGTCTCCAGAAACCACCTATATTACAATAGGCAATCAACAAATTGGGTACAATTCCAAACAACTGGACCCCACATCGTCCTCTTGTGAATTCTAGGCCAGTGGTTCTCAAAGATCTAAGTCCTTCCTGTCTTAGCAATCTATCTATTGACTTTGATCTTTATCTGCTTAGGTTTAGCACCCATTCTCCAGATACTTAAAGAAAAAACAGGAGGGAGGGTGGGAGACAAAGCATCATTCTCCCTTCCCTTCTCCTATTTATTTCGAGTTTTCAAATCCCCTACTCCTAACTCCAGTCATCTGAAGAAGTGGGCTGTGCCTATGAAAGCTCATGGTACCATCTACATGTTTTGTTAGTCTATAAAGTGCTACGAGACCATTTGTTGTTGTTTTCACAGGAGTGAGGGAGTAATTAATTGGCTTGGAGGAAAGCTCCCTCAGCCAGGGGAGAGAGGCAGAGGCGGAAACCCAGCAGTCTCTTCAGTCCTCCTGTGCTGGTCAGGGGGAGGTAAAGGGAAGGGGCTGGCTGCATTGGGTAGGTGGGGGATAGAGGGAGTGACTTAGTGCTGGCCTCGGTGCAGTGAGGTAGAGTAAGGGGGCAGTTTGTTTGGTGTGTCTGATTCAGTGCAATCCTCTGTTAGGCTGGTTTGGAGGGATGGGGAAAATCCTTGTGTGCGTGCACATTGAGAGGACATTTGCACGATTACATTTAAAAAAAACCAAATAGACTTAGTAGCACCATAAGTTTTTTAAACATAAAAACTTTTAAGTTTTTTCTAGTCTATTCACTGTTTAAGTTTTTCCTGTTACAGACTAACTTGGCTACCTTCTGAAGGTTTCAAACAAAGTGAGAATAGGTGTTAAAAGAACCTTTTCTTTCTTTTCTCAAGCCATTAACAGTTTCAGAGGGATGGCTTGTTAGTCTGTAGCTGAAAACAAAACAGGGAATAGACCTAAGGTGCTGCAGGACTTGTTTGCAAGCTCTTTGAAATATGCAAATGTCTACAAACCCTGAAGCCATTTGTTAATTTGTTCTGGGGTTTCTACTTTCTCTAGTGGAAGAAAACTAATTCCCTACCTTTGTACAGAACCTTTATAGTCACTAAGGGTACCTCACAGTAACTAGTCACACGTGTCTTGTTTTAATAAATTTTATTCCACACATATGGACTGCTTAAAATAGATGTACATATGGGGGGGGGGCTGTGTACATTGACACACAACCTCAATATTGGTAGTGCACATAAGAAAATTCAACCCGCCCAAAAGAAATTTCAACCCATCTAAGGATAGAAAATGTTAGAGGGAGTACTACTTTGCACCCATGGGGATTCAGTCTGGGGTGAGGTGCTGAGCCAAGAGCACCATGGACTGGACCCCTGTGGGACCCCATCCCCTGCAGGGCTGGACACCCTGAGGTCACCTACCTGTCCATCTCCACCTTGCTGCGCAACACCCAGCCTCCCTGCCCTCTGCCTCTACATTTCCCTGACCCCCTTTC
>JANRFK010001158.1:53252-78756 GCA_030068395.1 Apalone spinifera | reverse complement strand
TCATTTAAAAAGTGATCTTGGGTGTAAAAAGGTTGGAGACCACTGGTCTAGAGTAAGAGTGAGCTGTGTCTCATAGGTCTGGCATGACTGCAGTAAGTGTGATTTCTGGATCTGCCATACCATCACTGCCTCCATCTTAGTAGTTCTCTTGACCCAGAAATTAGGGACCATATCCCACTACAGCTTAACTTATGTCCTTCTCAAAGCTGGAAACTAGTTACAACGAGCAGGACCTATGGGTCAATCCTTCTCACTCGCTCTCATTGATTCTTCTTACTAAGCCCATTTTATAGCAAAGTGAGACTTGGTTATTTTAGTATTTACCAATTAATAATGTATTATGTAAGACACCTACAATATCCAATGCCCTTATTTGGGGTACATGCTGATACTCAGGATGTTGCAAAAACTGTGTGTGATATTAAGTTTTATGGCTGCACCTGTAATTTTTGTTTATCAGAAACAGAAGTACCAGTACAAGCTTGATTGTCGTGTGTCTCGCTGTGCTGTTTAATCTGCATTATTATGCAAAAATTCCTGCCTCTCAAAGCTCCTTCCTCCTCCCCCCCCCCCCCCCCCCCCCCCCCCCCCCCCCCCCCCCCCCCCCCCTTAACCCCAGCTTTGCCTGCGTGCTTAGAATCGTAGACTCACAGGGCTGGAAGAGACCTCAGGAGGTCATCAAGTCCAGCCCACTGCCCAAGGCAGGACCAACCCCAACTCAATCATCCCAGCCAGGGCTTTCTCAAGCTGAGACTTAAACACCTCTAGGGTTGGCAATTCCACCCCCTCCCTAGGTAACCCATTCCAGTGCTTCACCACCTTCCTAGGGAAATAGTTTTTCCTAATATCCAACCTAGACCTCCCTCGCTGTAACTTGAGACCATTGCTCCTTGTTCTGCATCCGTCACTACTGAGAACAGCCTTTCTCCAGCCTCTTTGGAACCTCCCTTCAGGAAGTTGAAGGCTGCTATCAAATGCCCCCTCACTCTTCTCTTCTGCAGACTGAACAGCCCCAAATCCCTCAGCCTCTCCTCGTAGGTCATGTGCTCCAGCCCCCTAATCATTTTGGTCGCCCTCTGCTGGACCCTCTCCAATGCGTCCACATCCTTTCTGTAGTGGGGGGCCCAGAACTGGAGACACTACTCCATATGTGGCCTCACCAGAGCCGAATAAAGGGGAATAATCACTGCTCTGGATCTGCTGGCTTATGTGCACCAGACTTGAGGCAGGTCTGGATTTTGCTTGTTAGAGATCCGCACTGTGGTCAAGGCAGACATCACCATTTATTGTCAAGGCAGGGCCATCCAGGCTCCCTTACAACAAGCTTCAGTGATATTGATAGCTCCAGCTTGGCCCCCCAACCCTGGTACACATCTCTGCTGAAAATGTCCATGGACGCTCTAGCCAGCTTGCCGTTCTTCCTGGTTTTACTAGCAGTCTCAGGAACCCAAACCTAGAGTTGCTGCACCTCACAACAGGGAAGCTGCATGGCTGAATCCTGCAGCACTTTCTTGCTCAGATCAAGTTAGACAAGTTTTCTTTTGCAGTAGGAAGCCATCTTATGAGAGCTAGCTACCTTGCCAAGTGGAAGTGGTTTTCAATCTGGTCACTGCAGCACTGTCTGTCATCGACATTCTCCACTGATCCACTTATTCTGGGCTGTCTTCTCCATCTCAAGCAGCAGGGGCTCTCCATATCATTAATCTGGGTTCGCTTGACTGCCATCTTTGCCTTCCACCCTGGCGCAGAGGGTTGCTAGGTCTTTGCTAACTGAATGGTCAGCTGTTTCCTTAGAAGTCTCGACAGGCTATATGGGCAGATCTGACAGCCTATCTTGCTTGGGTCCTGTCCAGGTTTACAGGACTGGTCTTTAAACCTTTGGCGACATGCTGTCTGTTTTCTCTCTCCTAAAGGGTGATTTTTTAGTAGTGATAACAGCCAGGAAGGCATCTGAAAGCAGGGCCCTAACATTGGAGCCCCTGTACTCCGTGTTCCATAAGGACAAAGTTCAGCTCAGCCCTCACCTGACTTCTCTTCAGAAGGTTGTCTCCTAGTTTCACATAAACTGGAAGATCCTCCAGTATTGTAACCTAAGCTGCATGTGAGCATCAGGGAGAAATAGGCCAATGGAGGGAAGAGGGGAGTTACTATAGAGAACTTTTTCCTGGGTGTCTGGTTGGTGAGTCTTGCCCACATGCTCAGGGTTTAGCTGATCGCCATATTTGGGGTCGGGAAGGAATTTTCCTCCAGGGTAGATTGGCAGAGGCCCTGGAGGTTTTTCGCCTTCCTCTGTAGCATGGGGCACGGGTCACTTGCGGGAGAATTCTCTGCATCTTGGGGTCTTTGAACCATCGTTTCAGGGACTTCAAGTATCTGAGACACAGGTGAGAGGATTATTCTAGCAGTAGGGTGTGTGAGATTCTGTGGCCTGCATTGTGCAGGGGGTCAGACTAGATGATCAAAATGGTCCCTTCTGACCTTAAAGTCTATGAGTATGAGGCTTTACTAGTTGGATCTCTACAGAGCACTAGCCTTCTACATCAAGAGAATGAAACCGTTCTGAAAGTATGTCCAGTTATTTATGGCAGACAGAATGAAAGGTCCTCTTGTTTCTTCCCAATGGATTTCATTGTGGATCTTGTCCTTCATGTGAGTGTGCTACTACCAGGCAGGGATGCCTGCTCTTCCAATAATTGCACACTCCACCAGGGCTTAGGCTTCTTCAGGGGAGTTACTGGCGCAGGTTCCCACCCAGGAAATCTGTGTATGGAGGACCATGTCGCTGCTCTGCACTTTCCCCACACACTATGCAGTCACTAGATAGGTTGCCCGCTTTGGTAGAGTGTTGTTGCAATCCTTATTTAAGTAGATCTGAGTAACCACCACCTTTATATCAGTCACTGCTTGCAAGAATGGAATATGTATAGGCAACTCTCAGAAGGAAACGTAACAGCGAGGTAGCAGTGTTAGTCTGATCTTGGTAAAACAAAAAAAGCAGTCAAGTAGCACTTTAAGATTAACAGGATAGTTTATTAGGCGATTAGCTTTCGTGGGGCAAACTCACTTCTTCACATCCTGTTCTGAAAGCAAATTGGCATGACCGTTATATAACAGAGGAATACAATGAAAAAAGTAAAAAAATTACCAACTGACAAATCAGCTACATAGAACAGAAGGTGGGGGAGTGACAAGGAAGGAGGAAATGGCTTACTGTAAGAGTCAATTAAGTGGCTAATCTGGGGTCACTACAAAATATCAAAATGTGGGGAAGCTGTCTTTGTAATGTGTAAGATAATTATCATCTCAATTAAGGCCCGTGTCGAATTTTAGCATAAATAAAAGTTCTGAGGTCTTCCTCTGTAATCTGGAAGGAAATGTTACTCTCTTTACAGCAACTGTTCAAGAAGTTGTCCATGTGTATTCCACAACCTTTTAACAATGCTTCTGGGGAATCCTATACCTTCTAAATCCTGTATTGGGCATATCTACTGCCCCACTCTACCTTTTTTTGCATATTGGTGGAAGAGACATGATGGCACTTAGGGCACAGGCACAGACACAATGACTATTGGCCAAAAAAATCTGACATCAAGCGCAGGGGCATCTGTGCACCAGGAGTGGAATACATAATATCTGCTGTAAGGGAAGCAACTATTTTTCATTTAATCTGGTACCATAAACTCTAAAATGTCTTGGTCATAATTAATTTGTTATTCCAGGCTTCTGTAGAGGTCAGAATTCAGATGTTTGAGTGCATCATCTAAGCACTTCCATACCATAGCATGTTTGGTTTACTGTTAAGTGCAACTTTCAATCAGAATTTTCTGGGTCTGTAACATTTGGTTTTGGGATAATTATGCCTATTGTCTGTTAAATTTCTGATGACTGCTTTTGCTGTAATTCCATTGTAATGATGTGTGTATGTACAAGAGAGAGCACACAATTCCAAAGTGCTTTTTGCATCTGGTTTGAACAATGTTAGTGCTCTACAGATAAGTGATTTTTCCAGTATTGAAGTAATTTTTTCTACAGAATATAAATATACCAATTAATATTTTTAGTGGTAGTAGAGAAGCTCTATTGAGACAGCTATATCCTGTTCATCAACAATGTGTGGTGGTGGTGTGTTGTGAAGGCAATCTTGTGAATTTATGCAGACACCTCTGAAGATGGGCATATTGAGTGAGGAATGCAGTTTACTGTGTACTCATTTGTGATCCCGTTTTTAGTCTCCCTAGTCTGTGTGTGTTGGTGGAACTTCATGTTATTTGTTTTAATTGGTTGTTTGATTTTGATTTGTGCTTGCAGAACAGGAAAACATCAAGACTCCCTGTGACAGTGCACCACACTCTGTTAGGAAAAAGAGAATTGTGACCTCAAAATCAGAATCCTCTTCATCTAAAGAAACACCTTCCAGTGTAATGCCTTCTCTGAGGATTCCTAAGAGCAAATCCATCTCTAGTATACATTCATCTGAGACAGAGGAAAGGTACATCTTTCTTTTCTCTTTCTTTTACGGTCTCCTATATGAGTATAACAAATGGGTCAGGAACAGTGTTCCCTCTAAGATTTTCTATCCATGAGTGGAGTGAGTTTTGTCTTGTGCACCAGTATTGAAGTCCTGTCTGCTTGTTCTCATGTGTGCCACCATATAAAATTAAAATATATATATACAATTTTAAATATTATGGAAGTTATCATACTTAAATAAGGGATAATTAACAAGGTGCATGATTTTAAATTAGGGTTGCCAGTTGGTTTCAACAAAAATACCGGACACGCTTAATGTTACATCTTATTTAGAAAATATCGGACATTTATATTTTCTCATTTATATTTTCTCAATTTGTTTCTCAAACAGAAAGTTCAAATACTGGACTGTCCGGTTCAAAACCAGACACCTGGCCACCCTATCTTAAATGTTAATTTAATATGAAATCAAATAAAAAGAAAATTAATATGTCAAAATTTTCAGTAGCCACTTGGTATCATTTCCATTCCTTTATCTGCCCTCCTGCCCCTCTGTTGGAGTTGTGGGCAAAAAAGAACTGAAAGGGTGTAGGGCTGGTGGCACCTAATACTGTATCGATGCATAAGTGCGGCAATCCAGAGGGTGCCACTGCTGACTGTGTGGCTACCTCTAAGGCAATGTGCACCTAGAATAGAATGGATATAAGTAACATGTCTCTAAAAACAACAGTTATGAAAGGCAGGTGACTTTTCCCTATTGCAGCTGTCTTTAGGTTGGGAATTAAGGTTTTCCCTCCCTGTTTTTCCTAATTTGAATTGTTGCTTTCCTTGACTAATGCTTCCTCTTACCCCTTTCTGTTTCAGTCCTTTTTCTTATTCATAAAATTTCCTATCTGATGTTCTGTTGTGTAGAATCAAGTGCCTGGCCACACAACCTTTTTAAATACTAATTGGTAAATGAAGTAGATTTGTACTCCCTGCTGGTCATTCATTCCATTGCATAATGACACAAATACTCTGCCTTTCTAATCCTCCCTTGGCACCTCACTTATTTGCAAGACAGAATGGTCACAAAACTTTATTCTGTCCTGTTGTGAACTCATGAATATGGGGATTTTTACTATTTGAATCCATTGTTTGAAGGTTGCTTTGACCCTTGCTCTGCTAACTTCTCTTCCACTTTTATATCTTGGGGAAAAGGGCATTCAGTAAAATGTGATGCCTGTAAAGCTTCTCCAAAAGGAGCCAAAAAATTAGGTTCACCAGATCCAGAACTACTTGATTCAAGAACCTGAGCTGGTTCAAAACTTTCTTCTGTGAAAATCACCAAGCACAATTCCATTAACGAACAGTGCCTCCCCGCCCCCCTTTTCCCCCAAAAAAGTACCACATGTAGTTCCAGCAATTTCAAGGAGCCATGTGGCAAAAAGAAGCATTCCACAAAGAATCGTACCATCATGACATTGAGTTTCACAGATTACTTGTGCATTGTTTAATTTTTTTTGTTTTTATAGATTTATAGGTTCTCAAGTTACCGTGTCTGTATTATTTATTTAAAAACCTCTCTTACACTCCCTTTTTTGGCCTAGTCGTGAAACAACCCTAATATTTTTAGTCTTTCTTGAAATGGAAGTGTTTCCATGCCTCTAATTGTTTTGTCATCAGTCTCTGAACTGCCTCTCTTTGCTGTATTTCTTTGGAAGTAAAGTAACTGAAACTGAAGAAAGTGTATTCGGAGCTGACATACCATTTGATTTATATAGTGCTTCTAGATTTTAAGGCTTAAAAGGACCATTATGCAGGATCATAACACACACTGAACATAAAGCTGATCATAACACACACTGAAGAACCTCACACAGTATACTCACTACCAATTCTGTAATTTCTGTTTGAGCTATATAATTTATCTTTTTAGAAAGATATCCAGTCTTTTTTAAAAAGCTTCAAATAATGGAGAATCTCTAGATAGGTAGTTGGGATATGAAAGTGTAACTGTGCACACGATTAACCAATGAGTATAGTGACACTAGACTCATCGGTTAACCTTCATGGTTTCACACAGGCTCCCGAGGACATGCTCTTCCCTCTCCCTCTCCACCCTCCCAGGCCACCCTCTCCCCTCCCCACTTATAACCATGTAAATGCTAAAATTTTCAGCAGTTACACGTTTATTTGATTAAATGCATTTTAACATCCTTAGTGGTAGGTTTTTCTAGTGGTTGATCACTCAGGTTAATTACACTTTTAAAAAAATCACCTAATTTCTAGTCTTAATTTGTTTAATTTTAGTTTCTAACCATTGTTCTGTCTTAGCTCTTTAATTTGAAAATTAGAGCTTTCTTAATCTTTTCTTGGAAGAACTAAACAGATTGAGTTTATTTAGTCTCTGACTATAATGGAGTGTCATACTTGTTCTTCAAGTGATTGATGTTCTGTGAAGTGCACTACATGTGCCCAGGACTGGAGATTTTTCTTCCTAGTAGTATCTGTTTTGGTCTACTTGGGCACCTCCACTTTTTGTGCCCTATACCAAGAGTTTTAAGGAGGGGCTGATGGATGGCTGACATCTTTACTTCAGTCTTACCACTCATTGTTTAGGATGAAGTGTCAGTGTTCATGCTGACTACTACTTCAGCTTTTTCCTATAAATAAATTGTAAATAATTTTGAATATGTAGCTTTAATTATTTGTCTAATCATTTGACGTTCATCTCCCTAATATTTGGAGGAGTGATTCTACTTAAAAGAACAACCAAACAAAATTTTTTTGCTGAAACTTCATGCAATGCTGCAAGCTTTTCCTGGTCACAGTCTACTATGGTGCTTGTCTGTACTGTCTGGGGAAAACCACATTCAGACTAAGTTCAACAGGACAAAGCAGTAAAGGAAGTTCCAAATATGATCATGAAGAAGGCCCATGAAACTCTGGACAACTGATGGGAAACACATTCTCTCCCCAGCCTAGTACCTTGGCCTCAAAAAGGTAAGAGCAGCCTGTTGAGTACAGTTCCAGGACTCCCCATCCTCTCCCAACTGGCTACAAGAGTCTTGGATGAGCAGAGTCAAGATGAATGGGGAGGGAAGGGAGACATAGGCACTCCAATAAGGCAGAGAGGGAGTTCCATTTTCATACCCTCAATGAAACCAAAGTCCCCATCTCATACCAAGCCAAGAAAGTTCCATAGTGGGACTGTCTGGTATGAGGACAGACCAACTTGTAACAAACTGAACGGCAAGACTGTGCCAACTCCTGGTACTGTGAGTAATACTTGGACACCAACAACAGCCTCTGTGCCACCAGTTCCAGATTCCAAGCTAGAATGTCACTGGTACCATCAATGAGTAGTCAGGTGATCACCACCTCTGCAGATACTGACACTTTCCCATTTTGGATTTGAAGTCAAGAGTCAAAAGGTTGAAATGAATATAGCCTGTATTCTGACTACTCCCCAAGAGGCAGCTCTGGGAGTGAAGTCTATATAGTGTTTCAGGTGTCTTCAGGGTATCTTAGTATTCTCAAAAGAACAGATTACCCTCTCTTCACATATTGGTACCCATCACCATGGGGCCAGGCACCAAGGTCTGAAGTCCCACAATGGTAGTACTGTGGCCCAGAAGACCAGTGATATTAGTAGCCTGCCCAATAGCTACAACAATCAGAACAGGTGAACACCACATTTCTGATCTTGTCGTTGTCCTCTCGAGATGAGGCAGTGATTCCAGCTTTCCTGCCATGTCTTAAGGCTCCTAAGTCTTTCTAGGAGTTGCTCAAAAGGATACAGATTGCCTTGGAAGAGGTCCATGAAACTCCACATAGACTGCTAGACATCCTGCACACACTGGACTGAGTAGACTGGCACTTCCAATCGACTGTACTGTCCTTGAACCTACTAAGACACGTAGCAGATGTTTGCCACTAGTATCCAAGTGGGCTGTAGCCAGTCAGTCTAGATGTATCCAGCAATGTGATTGTGCTATATTACTTTAACAATTTAAATCTAAGGTATCTAAAAGGGTGTCATAAGGAGGAGGGAGAAAACTTGTTCATCTTGGCCTCTGAGGATAGAACAAGAAGCAATGGGCTTAAACTGCAGCAAGGGAGGTTTAGGTTGGACATTAGGAAAAAGTCCCTAACTGTCAGGGTAGTCAAACACTGGAATAAATTGCCCAGGGAGGTTGTGGAATCTCCATCTCTGGAGATATTTAAGAGTAGGTTAGATAAATGTCTATCAGGGATGGTCTAGACCGTATTTGGTCCTGCCATGAGGGCAAGGGACTGGACTCGATGACCTCTCGAGGTCCCTTCCAGTCCTAGTATTCTATGATTCTATGAATCAGGGAGAAGTGTGATTCTCAGAATTATGTGCAGACGCTGTCACCATTTGTAACTTTTACCATACTTATGTACAGGGCTTCACAAATAATGTAATCTACTCGCCCATGGCAAGTAGATTACAACCCAGAAGAGCCAGCGCAGAGCGATATGCGCATGCGCAGAGCGATCTGAGCATGCGCAGAACGGTGCGAAACCATGCGGCTGGCAAGCGGGGCTCGCCGCCGCTTGGTGAGCCCTGTTTATGTAGAATGTTCTGGCATCTGTGCATCTGCCAAACATTATGGCATACCCTTTGGACAGTATTCCACAGAACGTGTGGGAGCGGCACAACCAAAATCTACAGGAGGTGTTTTGGGTATGAGGATCTCAAAATCACAGAGCTATTTGTATCAAATATGAACAAAAAGTGCAAAGACTTCTGCTCCAGAGGAGATTGTCCCATGAGCAGTGCTCTCCTTATGTGATGGCTGGAGGCTGTCAAGTACACATTTTCTCCAGCAGATCCACTATTACAGAGGGTATTGAGGAAAATCCAATAAGACAGGGTACAGGTCATTTTCATTGAACCTGATTGAGTCCGTCAGGTCTGGTACCCCATGTTATTGCAAATCATGTCCACCACTTCTCCCAAGGCAACACTCTTGACTCAGAATAAGGAGAGGATTTACTATGCCAACCCAAACATGCTACACCCGATGGCATGGCATTTGGATGTTGGAACTGTAGGCGGCCTGCTTGGCAGCTATACTGAGCAGCAGTAAAAAGAACTCTACCCAGAAATGCTCTACATTAGGAACTATTGTAAAAAAGCAAGCCTCCACACATATTTCACCTCTTCAACACTTTACTACTATTCATCAAACCACCTACAAGGACCACTTCATCTCTCTTCAGAAGAAAAAGGACAACAAACTGTCCAAACTGCTACATGCCTCAGGATCTCTCATAACGGATACTTTCAACTCACCCAACAACATCATCAACCTATCCAATCACTCTCTCAGCCAGCAGAAGAATCTGTCCTATCCCATGGACTCTCCTTCTGCCCCACCACACCCACAAATATGATTCAGTTCTGTGGGGATCTGGAATCCTATTTTCGTGCCTCCGCTTGAAGGAATATTTCCAACACACTGATATACAACATACTGACCTCACTGCTCCCCCACGCCATTCCCACAAGAAGAAGGCTTCTATGTGGACCCCCACCAATGGACATAACAAAAGTTTGGATTTCTACATTGACTGCTTCTGCAAACGCGCTCAAACTGACATTATCAGCAAACAACAACATATTGCATACAACCTCAGTCATGCAGAACGCAGTGCTATTCACAGCCTCAAAACCAATCCTAACATCATAATCCAAGAAGCCGACAAAGGAGGCGCTGTAGTCATCATGAACAGGACAGATGATGAACAGGAGGTGAACAGACAACTCACCAATGCCAGATTCTACAGGCCTCTCTCCTGTGACCCCACTAAAGAATACCAAAAAAACATGAAAAAACTGCCCATGAAACTCCCTGATGTTACTCAGGAACAAAGTTACACTAACACCCCCGCCCCAAATCCCCGAC
This sequence comes from Apalone spinifera, assembly GCA_030068395.1. Taxonomy (NCBI): domain Eukaryota; kingdom Metazoa; phylum Chordata; order Testudines; family Trionychidae; genus Apalone; species Apalone spinifera. The sequence continues at coordinate 68,368 of JANRFK010001158.1, read as the reverse complement.
CGGGAACTTTCTATCTGCTACCCAAAATACACAAACCTGGTAATCCCAGAGAGCCCATCATTTCCAGCATCAGCACACTTATAACAGGATTATCTGGCTATATTGACTTCCTCCTCAGACCCTATGCTACTAACACTCCTAGTTACCTCTGCAACACCACTGACTTCATGAGGAAACTCTAAAACATCAATAATCTTCCTGAAAATACCATCCTGCCCACCATGAATGTAGAAGCCCTCTACACCAACATTCTACACGAAGACGGATTACAGGCCATCAGAAATACCATCCCCGATAACAATACTGCACACCTGATTACAGAGCTCTGCGACTTTGTCCTCACCCACAACTACTTCCAATTCAGAAACAATTTCTATCTCCAAATCAGCAGCACAGCCATAGGCGGCACCCGCATGGCACCACAATATGCCAACATCTTTATGGCTGACCTTGAATAACGTTTCCTCAGCTCTTGCCCCCTAATACCTCTACTTTACTTACTCTTCATGGATGACATCTTCATCATATGGACCCACGGAAAAGACACTCTTGAAGAATTCCACAAGGATTTCAACAACTTCCACCCTACTATCAGCCTCAGCCTAGACCAGTCCACAAGGGAAATCCACTTCCTGGACACTACAATACAGTTAAATAATGGACAAATTTCCACCACCCTGAATCGAAAACCCACCGATTGCTACACTTACCTTCATGCTTCCAGCTTCCATCCCAGACACATTTTTCAGTCGATTGTATACAGCCAAGCCCTACGATACAACCGGATTTGCTCCGACCCCACAAACAGAGACCATCACCTACAGGATCTTTACAACGCATTCCTAAAACTGAAATACCCACCTGGGGAAGTGAAAAAATAAATTGACAGAGCCAAAAAAAACACCCAGACATGATTACTTCAAGACAGACCCAAAAGAGAAAATAACAGAACTCCTCTTGTTGTTATCTACAGTCCACAGCTCAGACCCCTCCAACGCATTATACACAATCTACAACCCTTCTTAGAAAATGATCCCTCACTCTCAGGGTACGTCTAGACTACATGCCTCTGCCGACAGAGGCATGTAAAATAGGCTACCCAGCATAGTCAATGAAGTGGGGATTTAAATATCCCCAGCTTCATTAAATAAAAATGTCCACCACGCTGTGCCGGCTCAGCTGATCATCGGCACCGCGCGCGAGTCAAGATGCAGATCGATTGACAAGGGAAGCCTTTGTCGAGCACTCCTGTTTCATGAGGCATAAGGGAGCGGTTGACAAAGGCTTCCCTTGTCGACCGATCTGCGTCTTGACTTGCTCTCTGTGCCGATGATCAGCTGAGCCAGCACAGCGTGGTGGCCATTTTTATTTTAATGAAGCCTGGGATATTTAAATCCCCACTTCATTGACTATGTCGGGTAGCCTGTTTTACATGCCTCTGTTGGCAGAGGCATGTAGTCTAGACATACCCTCAGAGGCCTTGGGAGGAAAACCTATCCTTGCTACAGACAGCCCCCTAACCTGAAACACATTCTTTCTGATAACCATGCCACACAACCACATCTTAAGCCTCCAGGAACCCAGCCCTGCAACCAAAAAAGATGCCAACTTTGCCCACATATCTACACTGACGAATTCATCACTGGAGCAAACCATATAAGCCACAAAATCAAAGGGTCATTTGACTGCTCATCCAGCAATTTGATCTATGCCATCAAATGCCAACAGTGCCTCACTACTATATATATTGGACAATCTGGACGGTCCCTGCGGGAAAGAATCAATGGATACAAATCGGATATACGTAAAGGGAACACAGAAAAATCTGTTGGTGAACATTTCTGCTTACTAACCGTACTTTAACAGACCTGCTGGTAGTGGTCTTGTCACAGGCCAGCTCTACAAGCCAGATCCACAGGGAAGCACTTGAATCATACTTCATACACAAATTCAATTCACATGCTAATGGACTTAATCGTATGGGTTGGCTAGGACATTATCTACTTCGTAACCACTGAAGGTGCCAACAGCTCTGTAAGTAGTATCCGTCCTGTCTCTGCATCTATCTATTTACTTTGATCTACTTAGGTTTAAGTACCCATTCTTCAGATACTTAATGATGCCCTGTCTCTCACACCCCTTCCTTTTTCCTTTTTTTTCTTTCTTTCTTTTTTGCCCCCCTCTCCTATTTATCTTGAGTTTTCATATCCCCTACTCATTCTCCGGTTATCTGAAGAAGTGGACTGTGCCCACAAAAGTTCATGATATCATTTACAAGTTTTGTTAGTCTATAAAGTGCCACCAGACCATTTGTTGTTTTTTTCCCTGTAACAGACTAACTTGGCTACCCCCTGAAGCTCCAGGATGTAAATTAGACGCTTTGAAATTGAAAATGAAGTTGGGATTTGAATTTCCCGTGCTTCGTTTGCATATTCGCGTCATGGCGCTCTATCAAAAAAGCTCTATTTCGAAAGTGAAACCTCAGTCTAGCTGTGGTTTTTTCGAAAATAGAAGCCTTTTTCAAAAGATCCTATAAACCTCAGGCTGTGTCTAGACTACATCCCTTTTTCGGTAAAGGGATGTAAATTAGGCACGTTGATATTGCAAATTAAGCCGGGATTTCAGTATCCCTGTGCTTCATTTGCATAATGGTGGCTGCCACTTTTTTCCGAAACTGGGCTTTTTTGAACCCCCCCCCCCCCCCCCCGGCAGTTTAGACGGGAATCTTTTGAATATAAAACCCTTTTTTGAAAGATCCTGTAAACCTCATTTTTTGAGGCGTACAGGTTCTTTCGAAAAAGGGTTTTATTTTCGAAAGATTCCCATCTAAAGTGGTGGGGAGGGGGGTTCAAAAAAGCCCCGTTTCAGAAAAAAGCGGCAGCCGCCATTATGCAAATGAAGCGCAGGGATATTTAAATCCCGGTTTCATTTACAATATCGACGTGCCTAACTTACATCCCTTTACCGAAAAAGGGATGTAGTCTACACGTACCTTCATTTTTTTTATAGGATCTTTCGAAAGAACCGTGTCTATACTGCGGTTTCACTTTTGCAATAGCGCTTTTTTGAAAGAGCGCCATGGCGTGAATATGCAAATGAAGTACGGGACATTCAAATCCCGGCTTCATTTGAGATTTCGAAGTGTCTAATTTACATCCCTCTGCAAAAGAGGGATGTAGCCTAGACACATCCTAAGAGGCTGGATCTGTTGGTTTACTCACTGGATAGCTTCCAATTAAAGGTTGCTAACCAACAAGCAGTGTTAGCTTGATATAATTACAATACATGGGCAACCATAGAGAAATTTAAGGAACTTCTCCCATCAGAGTGTAGTTCTGAGTTTGCGGCCCTCATGGAGGAGGGGAAGGTAATTTCCCACACCTCCCTTCAGGCAGCCCTACATGCTGCGGCAGTCCAATCTATGGCCACAGGCATAGTTAAGAGATGCAACTCTTGGTTTCAGGTGTTTAGAATCCCTCCAGATGTCCAAAATACAATTCAGGACCTTCTTTTTGATGGTTCTAGCTTGTTTACAGAACAAAATAATTCCAGGCTTCATGGTTTAAAGGATACATGGTTAAAGTCCTTGGGTCTTAAAACTCCTATGACTCAGAGGTACTTCAAGCCAACTCTTCCACCCCAATACTATCCTCCCTGTCAGACAGAAGTAGAACAGAAGGAGTAGCAGGCAAAGTTGCCATTGACCCCCCCCCCCCATAGTAGTGGAAGTGGGGGCAGTAATAATCAGGCCCTGTCTTCCTGGCAGTTGCCAAGGGCCTAAAAAGAACTTTTGAAGGTGCCCCCGAGTGTAACGTACCTTTCTACCTCTTGGATCCTGTCCCTATGTTTGGGGACTAATTATCTCATTTTTACCATGCCTAGACCCAGGTAATCTCGGACAAATGGGTTCTACACATGGTAAAGATGGGATATTCTATCCAGCTTCTGGCTACCTCACCTTTCCATACTCCTACCCTGTCCCTTTTCAGGGACCCCTTTCACGAGCAACTCCTGTGACAGGAGGTGCAGACACTCCTCTTGGGTAGGGGCAGTAGAGGAGATCCCTCTGCAATTCAGGAGTACAGGGTTTTATTTCCTTTATTTCCTTAACCCAACCTTGCCTTTCGGGATATGTCCCGTATTAGATCTACATGGTCTAAACAGATACCTGAAAAAGTTAAAATTCCATATGGTATTCTTGTCCTCAATTATCCCTTCCCTGGACCCTGGGGACTTGTACGCTGCCCTCAATCTGAGGGACACTTATTTTCATGTGCCCATAGTTGCGGCTCTAAGAAGGTTCTTTCATTTCATTGTGGGCAGGTCCCACTATCAATTCAGGGTGTTACCTTTTGACCTGTCTGCCCCACCAAGGAGCTTTACGAAGTGCATGGTAGTGGTGGCAGCATTCCTGCAGCGCAGAGGGGTCCAGGTCGTTGTCTTATATCCTCATGTGAGGGACTCAGTACCCCCAATGGAACCTAAACCTGATATTGTCAACGTTAATGGTGCCACTGTTCGAGCCATTAGCTACTTGTTCTTTGTTGTATCTGTCTATGAAGGTTGTATTTTTGTGGTGATCTCTTCAGCCAGATGAGTTTCCGAACTAAACGCGTTAATGTTTGAACCCACTGTTGTTGTTTTTTTTTAAAGATAAGGTTCAGTTGAGACCCCTTCCTTCCTTCCTTCCTTCCGAAAGTGATTTCTCATTTTCATGTGTCGCAAGACATTTTCCTGTCAATATTTCATCCTAAGCCTCACCTCACCCCTTGGGAGAGATCCCTAAATTCTCTGAATGTCAAGTGTGCCTTAGCCTTTTACGTTTAGCGTACTAAGCCACTTAAAAAGTCTAATCAATTGCTTGTTGCAGTAGCATGTAGGTGACAGCCCTTTCATCTGCCCAGAGGATCGCTGTGTGTATTCGTACTTGTTACGACATAGCGAAAGTGCAGCCCCTCATTGTCTGTCCATTTGACCCGGGTGTAGGCCTCATCAATGGCCTTTCTTCTTTGAGTTCTTGCTCATGTCCATTCCACTTAAGTGTACACGCACCGCGTGCACAGATTGTTGGAGAGTTTTCCCTTAGCGGTACCTGTCGGGCCAGCAGGGAAGCCCCCTGGAGTGGCACCACTATATTGGTGCATATATACCCCCGCTGGCCCTCCACCCCCTCAGTTTCTTTTTACCGCCCATGACCGTTGTTGAAGCGTTTTTCTTGCTTGCTCGCAAGAGTGCTTTCAGCAGTATTCACAAGTCTTTAGAGTTAGTTAGTACCTAGTTGAATCCCCTTTGTTCTTTCCAAGTTGCTTTTCCTGTTAAGTACCGGTTTAGCTGGAGTTGGATAAGTTTGTTTTAGGTTGGGGCTCGCCTGTTGCATCCCCTTCCTTCCCAGCCCACGGGGCATGCCAGGGCCTCACAGCTTTTAGTCCTGTGCTGACTGTGCCAAGCCTATGCCCTGTGGTGACTTGAACGATTCATTCCTCAAGTGTCTGGATGAGGCCCACATCCCGAGTAACTGCAGAATCTGCCACAATTTTAAGCCCTGGACTCAGCGCAAGAGAGACGCACTTGAAGATGCTCTTGATGGAGTCGGCGCTTTGTCCAGCACTTGCGGTGCAGCACTGACTGCAGTCACCAGTGCCGCACAAGAAGAGGAGGGCAGAGAGGGGCAGGTTTCCACCCCGGCATGCGCCTGCAGTGCACCCCAGTTGGGGCACGCTGTCACATCTGCACCGACTGCAAGGTCTGCTGCTCCTGGGCTACAGCTTGGCCAGTTGAGTGCGTCCAAGAGCCATAGTGCAGGGGAGGAGCTAGTTCTGGTCAAAAGGCCCTCCACTCCAGACATGTTCGAGGCTGCGCAGGAATTCATTGAGCTGACTGCTGATTTGTCCTTGCCGCCTCAAGCGCTGGGACTGGCCCAGAGCCCATACCTTGTCATCAGTACCGGGTAGGCCTGTACCGCTCTTGGCACTGGTGCCCCGTGCAGTGCTGCACTCCCCAGCGCTCACGTCTATGCTGGCACCAGGCCCTTTGGTACCAGTAACCTCACTCTCTCCGGAGTCCAAGGAGAGCTTGGCGTCTAGCATGCTTATCTCGGCAGCCCAGTCCGTGGCACCGGAGCACCTGATGCCCACACCATCAGTGTGGCAAGCTCCGCATCCACACTGATGGTGTGGATCACACAGCACACAGAGAGGCACTGAACCCCAGATCCAGCCTCAGCCCCACCTTGGTCAGAGTCCGATTACTCAGTGGATTCCAACATGGTGTTGGAGCGGTTCAGAGCGGTTCTCTCTTGTTCCTGCTCCCAGCGCCGTTCTAGGTCCTGGCACCGATCCAGGTCCTGGTGCCGCTTTCACTCCCGGCACTGCGAATGCCATGACAGCGTCTCGAGTCAGTCACAGACCTGGCCTCTGCAGTGGCAGCATCCAGACCACTAGCCATTGTGGACCCCTTGGGTGTACCACCAGGCCCAAGGGAGTGCTCCCTCCACAGCAGGATCCTCGCATCTGGGAATCCAGGCCCTACCTTCGGCCACCCCATTGCCTAATGTCCTGGCCCCGCAGGCCTTGGAAATACATGGTGAATTCCCTCAGCCCCTGTCGGAAGGTGGCAGGGATCAAGGGCCATTGGGACAATCTGTCCCCTCTTGGGCATCCGAGTGGCCACACGAACTGGAGGACTCAACGGTACGTGAGTACTCGTCATCCTCCCCTGACGAGGCTCTAGAGTTGGCCTTCTCATCAGTGCTGGCCATGGACTCCCAGGCCCATCAAGAACTCCACTGGAGACTGGCCCAAAGTCTCAGGGTCCAGCTCGAGATGGCCTCCAAGGACTCCAACCTGACAGTTGACATCCTCAACGCAGAGGTGCTGTCTCATGTGGCCTTGCCCTTGAATAAGACAGTGGGCAAAATCACCAAGGCTGTCTGGCAGACGCTAGCATCTACTATGGACAAGAGGGCAGAACAGTGGTACTTCGTCCCCCATGAGCACCTGTTCTCACATCAGGGTTCGATGATGGTGCAGGCTGCTAACCACCACAAGTGTCAGGGCCAACCTGCTCCTACCCCCAAGAACAGGGAGGCCAAGCAGTCAGACCTGTTGGGTCACAAGGCCTATGCTTCAGGGGGTCTCTTACTCAGGATTGCTAAACAGTAAGTCCTCCTGAGTAGGTATGCCTTCAATTTGAGGGCAGCTATAGATAAATTTAGTGAGTCGCTGTCCCAAGACTCGAAACAGACATTTACGGCCTTGTCCGATGAGGGCAAGGTGGTGTCCTGGGCAGGAGGGGCATATGGCTATACATGTCTGCCATTCCACCAGAAGTCCAGAACATGATTCAGGACCTGCCCTTTGAGCGTGGGGAGGGGGGGCTTATTTTTTGGAACAGACCGATACTAGCCTCCATGGACTTGAAGGATTCTAGGGCAACTCTCAGGTCCCTAAGCATCCACACTCCTGCCCCACAGAGGCACTCCCTCCCTAGGGCCCTGTCCCACCTTTTCCAGCAGAGAAATGGATCTGATTTCTCTAGATGCAGGGGCCGTAATAATACCAATAGAAGAGACAGGCGTCTTTTCCGCTTGTCTTCCAACTGGGGGACGGGCCTCTCCAGTAAGTCCCAGGGCCCTAGGCCGAATCTTTGAAGATGTGAGTGAGGACAGCGCACCAGTCTCAGATCAGAAACCTTTTACCAATCGCCTTTTCCCCTTCTATCATGTATAGTCGCACATCGCGATGGACTGCTGGGTCCTGGTTATGGTGAGAAGGGTACTTCATCCCCTTCCATTCCCAGCCCTCTTCCCATCTTCCTTCCCCATCACTCTTCAGGGACCCCTCTCACAAGCATCTTCTCAGGGTGGAAGTGCAGAGGCTTCTTGATCTGGGGGTGGTAGAGGCGGTCCCCTTGACCTCAGGGAAAAGGGTTTCTACTCCCACTACTTCCTCGTCCCAAAGGCCAAGGGCGGCTTCTGCCCTATTCTGGACCTGAGAGATCTAAATACTTTTGTAGAAAGTCAAAATTCAAAATGGTAATGTTGGCCTCCATCATTCCTTCCCTAGCCATGGGAGACTGATCCGCTGCCCTTGATCTCAAAGACGCCTATTTTCACATTTCTATCGCACCTGCGCACAGGTGATTCCTCTGTTTTATGGTGCGTGTGTTCATTATCAGTTTACAACCCTCCCCTTTGGCCTTTCTACACCCCCCAAGGTTTTTACAAAGGGTATGACAGTAGTAGCCACTTTCCTGAGGAAGCAATGGGTCCAGATTTATCTGTTTATCTGGACAATTGGCTTATAAGAGGCTCCTCCCAGTCCCAGGTAATCAACCACATATCCCTTGTTGGGAGATGTTCATCAGGCTAGGCCTCATCCTAAATGAGGCCAAATCCACCTTGGTGGTCCTTACTCAAACAATAGAGTTTGTGGGAGCTTTCCTGGATGCAATGAGGGCCAGAGTCTCCCTGCCCATGAGGCACTTCATGACATTAAACGAGGCCATCCTGCAGCTCCAGTTGTTCCCTACCATGATGGCCCACTATTGCATGAGGCTGCTGGGGCTCATGGGCAGGGAGACTGGCATGGTACGGCATGCCAGGCTCAGGTTACAGCCGCTCCAGCTATGGCTGGCACAGACCTACAACCCGGTATATGAACACAGTGGTAACGATGCCTGCAGATGTGTTGAGATCCCTCAACTAATGGCTTTATGAGGAGATGGTCTGCGAAGGCATGCTGTTCCCTGTCCATTCAGCTGGTGATGAACGCTTCCAATACGGGCTGGGAGCCCACCTCGGGAAGCTACAGACACAAGGTATGTGGGGCCCCACGGACCGCTCCCTTCATATCCACATCAGGGAGTTGAGAGGTATTTGCCTCGCATGCAGTATTTTCTTGCTGCAGCTTCGAAACAAGTGCATTTTGATTTTGATGGACAACATGGCAGCGATGTTTTATATAAACAGACAGTGGTGCTCGGTCCTATCCCATGTGTAGGAAGGCTCTTCTCCTCTGGGAGTTCTGCATGGCTCATGGTATTCACCCAGTGGCCGCTTACCTTCTCAGAACCCAGAATGGGTTGGCAGATTGCCTCAGCAGGTCCTTCGAGAGGCACAAGTGGTCCCTCAGGGTGGATGTAGCCCTGTCTATTTTCTGCAGGTAGGGGTTTCCCCACCTGGACCTATTTGCAACCCGCAGCAACAGGAAGTGTCCCCGTTTTTGCTCCTTATTCAACCATAGCCTGGGGTTTCTGGGAGATGCTTTCATGATCCCTTGGGCTCGGGGCCTTCAGTACACCCTCTCCCTCACCCCCCTTCCTGCTGATCCACAGGGTAATTCTGAGAGTCAGGGAATTTCAGGCCTCTGTAATCCTGATAGCTCCAGCATGGCCTCATCAGCATTGGTTTCCGGCCCTTCTCTTGCTCTCAGTAGAGTGACCTTTAGCCCTCCTCCTGTGTCTTCACCTAATCTCTCAGCAGATCGGCAGGTGGGGTAGCCCGTGACTATAGGCCAACTCAGCCATCGCCTAGGGCACCGCCTTCAACGGGGCACCCGGGGCGCCCACTGATGACATCACGCCATTGACGGCCGTGCAGGAAGGGGCACTGATCGCACATTCCGCCTGGGGCGCCAGCTGCCGCAGCCCGCCTCGTGCCACCTCTGTCGGTGGGCTGCGGCATCTGAACCTCTGCTCCCTGCACCTTATGGCATGGAAGCTCCATGGCTGACGGCCATGGAGAGGCAGTGTTTGGAACAGGTCCAGGCAGTTCTCTTGGGAAGCCGTAAGCCTTCCACTCGGTCCTCTTGTAGGTGCGTGAATCTCCAGCTGCTGAGATGAGCTGAAAATGGAACTATAGTTCAAGTGCTTGCTTATATCCATTCCACTTAGGTGCACATACTGCATGCACAAGTTCCAGAAGCTTTTAACACTTTGCAGTTCCCGTTGAGCCAGCCAGGGAGCTCCCTGGACTGGCTGGCCCTCCACCCCTTCAGTTCCTTCTTACCACCCCTGATGGTTGCTGGATGGCTTGACTTGCTCCTTTGCAAGTGCTCCCTTAGCCTTTCTTCTCCTATCTTTTGTAAATAGTTCTGTAAATAGTTCAGCCTTTGTCATTAGAGTAGTTGTTAACATGTTAGTTTTGCATTAGAGTAATTCATTGCCCCCACCCCACAGGGAAATGCCAGGCCCCAGGGCTTCAAGCCCTGCATGCAGAGTCAGAAGCCCATGCCCTGTGCAGATCCGCACAAAGAGTTCCTTAAATACCTAGGAGAGGGTCACTTGACCAACTCTTGCAAAATCTGCAGGTCATTCAAGCCTAGAACCAAGCGGGAGTGTGACTCGACTGAAATTATTACTAATGGAGTCGGCACTATAACTCACAGCGCCAGGCCCTGCACCATCGGTGAGGAGTGCACCAGCGTCGGTGCATGAGGCAGTTGCCACACCAAGGTACTCTGTGGCATTAAAACGCTCGTTGGCACTGGTCCCAGTCCCTGGCACTGAGGACTTCCAAGAAGGCGTGGAGAGGAAGATCTCCGTCAAGATGGCACCATGGGGTGCGTCCACAGGGGGACACCCGAAGGCTCCATCCTTGTCCAGGTGTGACCTTGCTCCCGTGCCACATAGGTGCAGGTCAAGTACAGTGCAGGTGAGCAGTCCAGAAGTCCAGGACCTGTTGGTGGAGGAGGTCCTGGAACCATCAAACCTAGACACATTTGCCACAGCCCATGAGCTAATCGAGCACACATCTTCACTGGGTCCGGCACCACATGGTGGAGACTCACGCAACCCCATCTGGAGTGGCAGCCAGCAGCACCAAGAGGTTTGCCGCTGGCATCAACTACTGTACCCTTTTTTCCTGCAATGAATCAGGGCCTCAGCCCGGTATCAGTCTCCATGGTGGTTCCAGCCCCACCGGGGCAGATATCTAGTGCAGCTCAGAATGGGGCCTGTCCGGTACCAACTGCACGTCATCTTCAGGCTGGACTGGCACCAGGGCATAGCAGCATGCCACCGCCAGCACCGCACTGAGAGAAACGTGCAGCAATGGTGCACTATAGCTGGCATCGGGCTCTGTTGTTGCCTATGGCACCACCGTGGGCAACATCCATATACTTGTCAGAGTTGGAGGCAGAGTCCATGGTGTCAAGGACTTTCTTGCATCGGTTCACCTGGTCCCAAGAGTCCCACTGTCTGCACTGGTACTGTTTGTGGCACTGACATGGACCCAGACATGGTCGCCTCATTTGCAACCCAGTAACCTTTTTGGACCCCCTGAACATACCATCAGGCCCCGAGGCAGGGTGTGTCAAGGTAGACTTTGGCCTCAGCATCAGTGTACTCAGGACATGGGGGACCCCATTGGGCACCCTGCTTACTCATGCACTGGCTCCAGAATCTAGAGCCAGTCCATCAGGGACAGTAGGAACTCAAGAACTGTTTGCTCAGCAGCCGGTCCCGGTGGGCCTTCCTTAGCTGCACCCATCCCAAGCCCAGCAGGGGATGTCTCCTGAGAAACTGGCAATGCCCAGAGACTGTTCTTCCCCCCCCAATAAGGCGCTGGCTGACCTGTCCACAGCAATGCCTGCCATGAACATTTGCACACACCAGGAGCTCCTTAGGATACTGACCCAAAACCTGGGTGTGCAGGCAAAGGAGGAGGCGGAGAAGTCTGACTCAATGGTGGACATCCTGATGGCGGATGTCCTAGCCAGAATTGCCCTGCCTCTCAATAAGACAGTGGCCAAAATTACAAAGATTCTTTTGGCAGACACCGGCGTCCATTCTACCAACGCAGAAGGGGGTGAACAGCTGTTTGCCCATTACCCCCTAGCTCCATTGTGGTACAGACCACATGCCACCGGGAGGGGCAGGGACAGCCTGGGCTATCCCCAAGAGTAAAGAACCCAAAAAGCTTGACTTCTTGGAGAAAAAGGCCTACACCACAGCAGGGCTACAGCTGAGGATTGCAAACCAACAAGCAGTGCTCAGCAGATATGCCTATAACTCCTGGGAGGTAGTTGATAAATTTAGAGACCAACTTCCCAGGGAGTCACAGCGCCCCAAAGAGATCAGGGTGGTGTCCTGCACTACCCTCTGGGCCGTGCTGGACGCTGCCAACCTAGTGGGGCAGTAAATGGCCATAGGGATAGTGATGCACCGGAACTTGTGGCTCCAGGTATCAGACATCTCACCTGAAGTCCAGACCATCCTGCAGGACTTGCCCTTTGAGGGGTCAGGGCTCTTCAGAGCAAACAGTAAGTTGCATAGCCTGAAGGACTGAAGGGCAACCTTGAAGTCCTTGGGCATACACACCCTCGCCCTGCAATGTCATTCCTTGAACACTAGGCCACAGAGGCCATATCAGCATGGCCCCAGACAGGATGGTAATAGGTGGAATGGGGCAACAATGGCAGGGCCAAATGGAGACTATCTTGGTCAGCCTCCAATCAAGTGCAAATGCCCTTGAACAAGATCCAGGAACCGAGTTCAGGGTTTTGAAGTTGCGCCCAAGGGCGGATTAGCAGTCTCACTCCTAGATCATCCCTTTACAAACAGACTATCCCCCTTCCACCGTTCTTAGCGTTCCATCACTATGGACTGGTGGGTACTTGAGACTGGCGGTGGGATACTTTATTCTCTTCCTGTCTTCTCCACCCTCCTTCCTTGTCTCTCACAAGCACCTTCTGTGTCAGAAGGTCTCCTCTCTCCTGTTGTTGGGGGCAGTAGAAGAGGTTCCTCATGAGTTTCAGGGGAAAGGGTTCTACTCCCAGTATTTCCTGAACCCAAAGTCCAAGCCCCATCCTAGATCTCAGAGGCCTCAATGCCTTTATAAGGAAATCAAGGTTTTAGGATGGTGACACTAGCCTTCCTCATTCTCTCCCTCGATCTAGGGGACTAGTATGCCACCCTCCATTTGACGAATGTACACTTCCACATTTCCCTTCTCCCCTCCCACAGAAGGTTCCTCCATTTCATGGAAGGCACGGACCAATACCAGTTTACGGAGTCTTCACCTACCTGGATGATTGGCTCATCAGGGGCCACTCCAGAAGTCCGGTGTTGACCCACATAACAAGGTGAAATCCACCCTTGTCCCCACGCAAGTAATAGAGTTTGTGGGGGCAATACTGGACGTCACAACAGGATGGGCATCCCTGCTGAGTGCCAGGTTCAAGGCAATGAGACATCATTCTAAAGCCTGAGGCTGCGCCCCTGACCACGGCGAGAAAGTGCATGAGACTGCTGGATCACACGGTGGCTTGCACTCACATGGTGCAATACGCTAGGCTGTGCTTGCCCCCACTACAGACCTGGCTGGCGAGGGTCTGCAGGCCGGCCAGCACTCACATCGACATGGAAGTGACCATCCCACTGGTGGACCTGTCTACGCTAGACTGGTTGTTGTAGGAGAGCGAGGTGTGCCAGAAGCCCCCCCTTAGTGAATATGGTGAAGGACACCTCCGATATGGGATGGGGAGCCCATCTGGCCAACCTGTGGATGCAAGTTGTAGACTCAGGCAGACCGGTTGCTGCATAGACTGGCGTGCCAGGTGTTCCTGCCTTGGGTGAGGGGCAGTTTTGTCTTGGTCCTGATGGACAACATACCAGCGATGTTTTATATCAAGCAACAGGGTGGTGTTCGATCCTGTCCCCTGTGTCAGGAAGCTCTAGTTCTCTGGGACCTCTGCATTGCGCAGGGGATCCACCTCCAGGCCACCTACCTACACCAGGGACTCTCAATACCCTGGCGGACCAGCTCAGCAGGGCATTTTCAGCCCACAAGTGGTTCCTCAGGAAGGATGTGGTGCATCCTCTTTCGCAGGTGGGAGACTCCCCCTCCCCCAAATCTGTTTGCCTCACCAGCCAACAGGAAATGCGCCCAATTCTGCTCTTACTTGAACCAGTGCCTGAGGTCAGTGGGGGATGCCATGTTAATGTGGTGGCCCCCTTGTCTCCTATATGCTTTCCCATCCTTTCCACTCATACACAAGGTCCTTCTGAGGGTACAGATCGTCAGCGATTCTGGTGACCGCAGCAACACTGGTATGCCACTCTGATGTTGCTCTCAGTGGAGACCCCATCAGTCTGCCACTCCTTCCCAACCTGTTGTTGCAAGAGCTGGATCAAGGTCACCTGTGCCACCCAAACCTACAATCCCTCCACCTCACGGCCTGGAAGATCTGTGGTTGAGGGGTGGGGAGCGTCTCTTTTTGGATCCAGTCAGGCAGGTACTGATGGAAAGTAGGAAGCCCTCCACTAGGGCAACCTATAGGGCCAAATGGAAGTGATTCTCAACCTGCCAAGCCCAGAAGAGTGTGGACCCTTCTTAGGGCAGCAGAGCTCATCTCCTCAGTGAGGGTTTACCTGGCTGCCATTGCAGCCTTTCACCCGGATGAGGGGGGGAGGGTCTGTGTTCGTAAAAACTCTATCCCAGATTAGACAGCCTGTTCCCCAGTGGGACCTGAATCTCGTGCTTGTGACAGACCGGGCCGTGTCTGGGCACAGCTGTGGGCGTCCGCTCAGGGCGAATTGCTCAAATTTGGGGCTCCTTAACAGCCCCCAGACTGCTGACCTTCCCAAACAGGCCACAAACCAGTGAGCCTGCCTGAAGCCTCACGAGCAAAACCCCTCTGACACCCCAGCAATATCCGTGCCCCAGATGGCCCCGGGCCCCATACACCAGTGGGGGGTCTTAGAACCCAACCCCACCTACCCCGAACAAGTTCTGTCCGGTTCCAAGAAACCAGCCACAAATCCATGGTCAATTTACCCTCTGGATCTTACCCACAAATCACGCTGAGCCAATCCTTTAGTATCTAACTTCTAAAGGTTTATTACTACAATAAAGAAAAGCATGAGAATAAGTTGTTAAAGGATAGTACGTTACATGCATCGAATCTCCCAGTTCTCAATGCAGGCTCTAGAGGAGATGTTACAGCTGCTGGCTTAAAAGTCCTTCTTGCGCATCCTAGGATCAGGATGGGTCCACAGTTCTTTTCGGCTCTTCGATCCCTGCACTGCTGCTTCTGGGATGAATTGCTGAGCTGAGTACCAAGATGGAGTCAGCCACATGGCCTCTTTATACATCCTTCCTGGTCTCTTCTTGGCTG
>JANRFK010001158.1:26137-42364 GCA_030068395.1 Apalone spinifera | reverse complement strand
CTTTGGTCTGACCCAGTACGGCCATTCTTATGTTCTTATGTTATGTTATGTTCTTATATTTTTGGATGCAATCCAGGCCAGTAAGAGCTTGTTACTGTTTTGTCCTGAATTACTTTTAAAAAGCTCTGCAGCTGTGGCTCACAGCCTAAAGACCAGCAGTGAACAAGTATTCAGTTCCCTGCTGCTGATTCTTAGTTCCGTGTTTTAAGCACAGCAGCCTACCTGCAACATAACAGCTGCATCTTGATCTCCACCAGCTTTAACTACTTGCCCAGTGTCACAGCTCACAGTTCATTCCCACACTTGGCCCCTCAGCTCCCTGGGCAGGAGGACCCCCCTCTTCAGCGCAGCAGCTCCTTCTCAGGGAACCCACTCCAATCCAGCAGCAGTGAGACAGCCCTTTCTCAGGGAGTCCACTCCAGTTCAGCGCAACCCTCTCTTGGGGGGTCCATTCTCACCTGGGGGGGGTCTGCCTCTCTGCCTCCGGGACGGCACCTCTCAGGGCCTTCAGCATGCCTGCCTCTGCTGTGAGCCCCTTCGGGGGGTCCACTCCCTCTGGACCCCCGGGGCCTCCATTCCCAGAGGGAATAGTGCCACCCTGTTCTCTAGATCAGAGGGACTTTCAGCCAGCACAAAACAGAAGGGTTTATTGTGCTTTGAACGCAGCAAAAGATTTCTCAGGCCTATAGGTCTGGGCCCTGAGCCAACACGGCAGTCTCCCCTGCAGCCAGCTGAGTCCTGCCTGCTCTGCTCTCTGTCCCGGACAGCCCAATAGTCTCCCAGCAGAGCCTCCAATATCCCCAGCAACAGCCCTCCCCCATCCATTGTCTTCTCCCCAGGTCGCCTGGCCCCTTTCTTCTCCACCGCCCCTCTCCTCCGTCCAGTGTTCTCCCCTCACTGGGATCAGCTGGGCCACTCACCAGGGTCTCCCTTTGCAGCCCATTGTCTGTCGTCTGGCTGGAACCGGCTGTGTCCTCTGAGCAGGGCCGGGGCACCAGACACAGGCTCCAGTTCCAGGCTGTTCTCTGAAACCATAAACTCTTTTCCCCCCTCCCGCTTTTTCACATTAAACCAGTAACATCCAGGCACTGAGTGCCCCCCTTTGAGCCCCCAAAACTCCCCAGTTCCTCACACCCAGTGCCCCCACTAGCCTGCATTCACAGATTTCCCCGTAAGTGTCCAACTCTCTCCTGGAACACTCAAAATTGAGAAAGCATGTTGCTGCTTTTAATGGGGCAAAAGCACAGTGGCCTGTTACTTTTAACTGGTGTTAACAACCTCTTCATACTACAGCACTAGGCTGGTTTAAGTTAAAATTAAAACCAATTTATTAAATCAAAAAAGATTTTAAGTGAGCTAAAGTACAAGGGTTAAAGACAAAATGGTTACAAGCAAATACAAGTAAAATAGAGCAGCAAAGATTTAACTCAGCAAACCACATCATTGGTTCCGGATAGATTTCTGACCCCTTTTTTTTTCACAACCATGACTGACTTAGTCAGGACCTGTCACAACAGTACAAGGTGCTGCTTTCCTTTCTCTTCATAGGTGAAAGATCTTTGCCTAAGCAGGTCTTTTATTTATACCATATTCAATTCTCTGAGACTTCAGTCCCCCCTTGGCTGAAGTACTCAGCCTTCTCAGCTTGCAAGAGCTCTGGCCCCTTTTAGCTATCCAGGGATGAATGCCAAGATGGCTGCTTCTTTTCTCTGTATATCTTTCCAAACTCGCTCTATATCTTCCCCAGATTCTTAAGAACATAAGAATGGCCGTACTGGGTCAGACCAGAGGTCCATCTAGCCCAGTATCCTGTCTGCCAACAGTGGCCAGTGCCAGGTGTCCCAGAGGGAGGGATCACAACAGGTAATCCTCACGTGATCCCATTCCTGTCACCCACTTCCAGAGAAACAGAGGCTAGGGACACCATTCCTACCCATCCTGGCTAACAGCCATTGATGGACCTGACCTCCGTGAATCTATCTAGCTCTTTTTTGAACACTGTTAAAGTCCTAGTCTTCATTGCATCCTCTGGCAAGGAGTTCCACAGGTTGACTGCACTGAGTGAAGAAAAACTTCCTTTTGTTTGTTTTAAACCTGCTGCCTATTAATTTCATTTGGTGACCCCTAGTTCTTATATTGTGGTAATAAGTAAATACTTTTCCTTATTCACTCTTTCCATACCGATCATGATTTTATAGACCTCTATTATATCCCCCCTTAGTCTCCTCTTTTCTAAGCTGAAAAGTCCAAGTCTTTTTAATCTCTCTTCATGTAGGACCCATTCCAAACATCAAGATATGGACGTGCCATGGTTTAATATAGAGGCAATAAGATATTTTTTCATCTTACAGCCGCTCTCCGAGTTACGAACAAGTTACGGACCAACACTTGGACCCCATTGAGTTACACACAACCGCGCTGTTCGTAAGCGCGGGTCGCATTTGTAACTCGGGGACCGCCTTTACGACCGCTCCATGGGAGCTTTGGTTGTAAGTGCGAACGGTCGTAACTCGGGGAGCGGCTGTATTCTTTATGCCTTTTTTAATGACTCCTAACACTTTTTGCTTTTTTGACTGCTCCTGCACATTGAGTGGATGTTTTCAGAGAATTATCCAGAATGACTCAAAGATCTCTCTCTTGAGTAGTTGTAACCAAATTAGTCCCCATCATATTTTTGTATTCAGGGTGAGCTCTTGATGTTTTTCCTGATTGTGGACCTCTCCAGACCCTTGCTGATTCATATGTAAATAGGGTTTTCTTTGGTTTTTTATTGCATCTTGCTTAATTTAATTGGAAAAGGGTAGATAGTTTTCCCTCCAACAGGAAGGGAGTTTCTCCCTATGTTTTGTCACATCCTTTAAAGCATAATATCACTGAGTATCCACAGTCCCTTCTTGAAGGAGTGTCCCTGTGGGTGCTTCATCTTTAGGTGCGCCAGCACTGCTGTGCCCACCAGTCAGAGATTGGTAGTGGCAGTGCCCCCCTGGCTGGCCGCATGCATGAGGCTCAGGCCCAAGATGCCTGGAATGGGTAATACGCATATGTGGCCAGCTGGCTTCTCAGTTCTTCTCTGACCATCACCGGTTTTGGTCACAGCTC
The DNA here is from genome assembly GCA_030068395.1 of Apalone spinifera. Classification (NCBI taxonomy): domain Eukaryota; kingdom Metazoa; phylum Chordata; order Testudines; family Trionychidae; genus Apalone; species Apalone spinifera. The sequence goes on along the minus strand of JANRFK010001158.1, from coordinate 39,265 downwards.
AGCAGTTGCCTTCACATGCTTACCGTATTTTAGCGAATATAACCTGAACCCCCTCCCACTCCCCACGGGCTATACTTGTGCATGGGATATACGGGGTTTTTTTACACACCTGCGCAGGAACTGGGGAGTGAGCGCTCCCCCACCCGAAGGCTGGTCTGGGGTGGTGAGTGCCCGCAGGAACCAGGGCGGTGAGGCTGGCTAATTCCCTCCCTTCCCCCATCTGGCACCGTAAATTAGCAAATATACCCCCGGCACAGTTTGAAAGAAAAGTCTTGTATACAGACTTCTTTTACTCAAATAGCAAAAACCGCGGGTTATATTCGCTAAAATACAGTACCTCTCTTTATTTGTCCTATTTGGTTTAGTCCCTTTCAACTATTTCTGTTGTTGGCTTTACTCAGCTTGGAAAAAAAAAAAAAGACGACGAGTTTTTTCCATCAGGTGGCGTTTCGCTGCTTCCCGTGGCTTCACTTTGATAGCGGCTGCCTTGTTTCCACATATACTACTCAGGACATGCCCAGCTTGCCTAGGTTTAAAAGGTGTTTGTACTGCGGTCTGTCCCTATCTGTAGCAGATGGCCACTCTCAGTGTGTCTGCTTCCTGGGGTAAGATCACAATACAGAGTGCTGCCAGCATTGGAGGAAATTGACTAAGTGCACAAGGCGAGCCAGACAGCTTCAATTTCGCATTTTACAAATGGAGAAAGCCTTGAAATCTCCCTCAGACTCTCTCCCAAACTCACTTCTGAGGCATAGTGCACCAAGGGCAGAGACTGGTGAAAGGGCACTTTCAGCTGCAAGCTCAAAACCCAAGGGAATATCTCCCTTAGTGAGGAAGAGGTCTCACACTTCCTCGGGGTCTACATCCCCGATGAGAAAACTGCCAAACGCAAAATCTCATACTGCCATCTCTACACTATTAAGGGGGGCAGTTAACAACGCTAGTGCTCCCATAAAAACCGAGGGCACAAGCAGCAGGCTCGCCCCTCTTCAGAGAGCTGGACAGTGAAGCCAGTTGACCAAGCCTCCACTCTGGCATTGGCTAAGATGACGGTAATGAAAAAGTGGATGCTGGCAACAGCATGTTCCATGCCGGTACTTTGAAAAGCACTAAGCATGTTTTCGGCGCCCTATGTGCTACCGACATTGGCCAGTCAAAGCGTTATGGTACCGATGGCTCCGTCTCCTTTCTTACCGCAGTTCACTACAACAGCAGAGTTGTCAGTAGCTTCGGTGCCAGGAACCCTGCTCTTTGGCACCAATGGCACCCCAACTGTCTCAACATTTTCTTTTTCGGGTACTCCTGCCTGTATCGGCAGTTTAGTGACTCGGAGAAGGAAGACTTACCTCAAGCTTGAGTGTCCAAGACCACCTCACCAAAACTGGTGCAACTCCAACAGTGGCAACATCAGTGGGTACTGCCACTCATGCCTCCAAATGTGCTGTATTGGGATCCATGGGCACCATTCAGAAAGCAACCCCCTCCCCAACCAGGATGCCAATACCACTCTTCTGCCAGATCTCGCCTTCCCAGCCTACATTCATTAGATAGGTCTGAACTTTCCTAAGGCAAAGATGATGTGGATGCCACAAGGGCTGGGGCTCCTGCTCCCTCCCTCCCCTGTAACTCAGGATGCCTGAGCTCTGATTTGCTGCCCCTCCACACACTTGCTCTCTGTGGTTCCTGCCAGAGCTTTGGGCACTCAAGCGCTGGGGTTTCTGTCTGCCCCCTGCTCCCAGTGGCTCCTGCTTGAATTCAGGAAACCTGAGTTCTAGGATTGCTGCTGCTGCCTCCTCCATCCCCTGCAGTTCCTGCCAGAGCTTGGGGCTTATGGGCTTTGCTCAGGCTCAGAAAGCCTGGGCTCATCACCCTTCCATCTTTTCTCCCTTGATGCTGTTCCCTCCTAGCCCCTCCTGCCAGGGCTGGAGGATGCCTGGTCTCCAGCTCATTCCTGGATTCAGAGGAGATGCCTGCCTCTGGGGCTTTTGCTCCCTCCACCCCAGCTCCTGGCTTCTGCTGGGACTCAGAGCACCTGATCTCAGGGCTTTAGCCCACACAGTGCCTGCTAGGGCTCCGAGCTTCCACCTCATGGCTCCTGCTGAAGCTTAGACACCCTTTTTTAAGTTGTCTGGACCCATGCGTTAATCCATCACTCACTCCTGACACTAACTAGCAGTTAGGAGCCCTTGTTTGGGACCTTCACAGTAGCACAGGGGAGATTGCAACTACTCCACCTCTGGGAGCCTCCACCAGCTGAAGACCCCATGACTGTAAAATTCACCAAAGTGAACTATGAATTTGGTAGGGCCCTGCCAATGAAGGATGGGAAACCTGACTTTTTAATAGCAATGTTCTTAATTTATCTTCTCTCTCGCCTTCCTTCAAGACCGGCTTCGAGACACGTTGATCCATGAGATTTGCCATGCAGCCACGTGGGTAATAAATGGAATTCGAGATGGCCATGGGCAGTTTTGGAGAGTCTATGCTAAGAAATCAACTGTGGTTCATCCAGAGTTGCCAGTGGTGACACAGTGCCACAACTATGAGATTAAATACAAGTTCACTTATCAGTGTTCTCTGTGCAAAATCACGTGAGTACTATTTACTTGCCTTTGCTCATATGTTAACTTTATCTTCAAATTAAGATTAGACCTTTTAATTCTTAAAGCACTTTGAGAATTAAAGGTCTCACCTCCGTGTATTGAACATTCTTTTTATTGCCTCATCTTCCCTTTTCTAATCCCATAAAGAATCCCAGACTGATCCTCTTGATACTGGCTTCCAGAAAGCATTTTCCTCCTGCACCCATATGCAATTATAATTATGACAAACCTGCCTCGCCCTGCTTGTTCTCTTTTTAATGGCTTAGTTGAGAAAAGCTAGTTAAGAGGCAAGTTCTTTTTGGTGACCAGTCTGGAAATCAGTGAGGATTTGAGAAATGTATAACTTTCAAGGCCGGAAAAAGACATGCAATCATAGAAAATTAGGGTTGGAAGAGACCTCAGGAGGTCATCAAGTCCAACCTCTTGCTCGAAGCAGGACTAAACTAAATCATCCAAGTCAGGGCTTTTTCAAGCCAGGCCTTAAAAACCTCTAAGGATGGAGATTCCATCACCTCTCTGGGTAATCCATTCCGGTGCTTCATCATCCTGCTAGTGAAATAGTTTTTCCCTAATATCCAACCTAGAGAACACCATTGCTCCTTTTTCTGTCATCTGTCACCACTGAGAACAGCCTCTCACAAGCCTCTTTGGAACCCCTCTGCCCCACCCCCGGTCAGGTAATTGAAGGCTGCTATAAAATCCCCCCTCACTCTTCTCTTCTGCAAAACTAAGTAAGAGCAGTTCCCTCAGCCTCTGCCTCTAAGCCATGTGATCAAGCTCCCTAATCATTTTTGTTGCCCTCCGCTGGACTTTCTCCAATGTGTCCACATCTTTTCTGTGGTGGGGGGGCCCAAAACGACACAGTATTCCAGATGTGGCCTCACCTGTGCCAAATAAAGGGGAATAATCACTTCTCTAGATCTGCTGGCAACGCTCCTATTAATGAAGCCCAGTTTGCCATTAGCCTTCAGGGCAATAAGGGCACATTGTTAACTCATATCAGGCTTCTCATCCACAGTAATCCCCAGGTCCTCCTCCTTCTGCTGATTTAGACAGTTGGTGCCCAGCCTGTATCATTGAATGGAGTTCTTCCATCTTACAACTGAAAAGGACCTCAAGACATCAAATCAGTCCCCTGCTTTCACGGCACCATCTAGACCATCCCTGACCAGTGTCAGTCTAATTTGTTCTTAAATGTCTCCAATGATGGAGGTTCCACAACCTCCCTAGGCAATTTATTCAAGGACTTAACCACCATGACAGGAAGTTTTTACTAATCTCCAACCTAAACCTCTCCTGCTGCAATTTAAGCCCATTGCTTCTTGCTCTCTCATGAGAGATTAAGGAGAAAAATTTTTCTTCCTCGTCCTTATAGCAACATGTAAGTACTTGAAAGCAGTTATCATGTTTCCTCTTTTAGTCTTTTCCAAACTAAACAAATCCAATTCTTTGAATCTTCTCTCATGGTTTATGTTTTCTTACATTTCATCATTTTTGTTGCTCTTTTCTAGATGTTCTCCAATTTCTCCACATCTTTCCTGAAATGTGGTGCCCAAAACTGGACACAATACTCCAGTTGAGGCCTAATCCGTGCAGAGTAGAGTGGAACAATGACTTCTCATGTCTTGCTCACAAAACTCCTGTTAATGCAGGGGTGGGAAAAAGCTGCTCAGTGGGCCAGATCCGGCCCCCTAGGACTTTGATCCAGCCCACGAGGCAATTCCAAGCCCCACTCCCTAATGCAGGGTCGGCAAGCTGTGGTACATGTGCTGCAGCAGCACAGGGGATGGAGCTCAGCCTTACCCCTACTCCCACCCCTGTGCAGCTGCTGGAGAGCACTCCCTCCTTCCTGCAGCAGGTTAGGCTGCAGTGGGAGGAGGCAGCGCTGGGGTTGAGGCTTCTCAGCAGTGCCTCGGCCACGTGGTTTGGGGCCGGCTCAGACTGCATGGCCACAGCAGCAGCATCTCCAGCCTCCAGGGCCAGCGCCGGGCCGTGTGGCCGTGGCAGCAGTGCCTGTAGCCTCCAGAGTTGAGTGGCAGCGGTAGGGGTGGCTTCAGCCTCCAGAGCTGCGTGGCCGTGGCAGTGGTACATCCGAGGCTGGTCCGGGGCTGTATCAGCGGTGCCGGCCACGGATTACATGGCCACAGCAACAGCACCTCCAGGTTGCCACAATATCTTTTTTGAGATGAGACAACCATATCTGCATGCAGTATTCAAGATGTGAGCATAGCATGGATTTATAGAGGCATCAAGATATCTCTGTTTTATTATCTAACCCTTTTTTAAATTATTTCAAACATTGTTTGCTTTTTGACTGCTGCTGCACATTGCGTGGATGTTTTCAGAGAACTATTCACAATGACTTCAAGATCTTTCTCTTGAATGGTTATAGCTAATTTAGTCTCCATCATCTTGTATTTACAATTGGGATTATGTTTTCCAATGTGTATTACTTCGCATTGATCAACATTAAAATTCATTTGTCATTTTGTTTCCCTTTCACCTACTTTTTGAGATCCTTTTGAAACTCTTCAGAGTTTGCTTTGGACTTAGCCATCTTGAGCAGTTTAGTATCATCTGCAAATTTTGACACCGTTTACCCCTTTCTCCAGAGGCTTTTGGTGAGGCGCTTTTTCAAAGACTTTCTGAAAATCTAAGTTGAACAAAACTGGCCCCAGAATCAACTCCTGCGACACTTAACTGTATATTAGCTGCCAACTGGACATGCATGATTGATCACATTGTGTTGAGCCTGATGATCTAGCCAGCTTTCTATGCTCTTTATAGTCCATTCATCCAATCCATATGTTAACTTGCTGGCAAGAATACTATGGGAGATCATATCAAAAGTGTTGCTGAAGTCAAGATATATCAAAACCTTTTCTTTCCCCTTATCCACAGAGCCTGTTAGCTCATCATAGAAGGCAATTAGGTTAGTCAGGCATGACTTACTTACCCTTGGTGAATCCACGTTGACTGTTCCTGATCACTTTCCTCCTCCTTCAAGTGCTTCACTAACAATCTAGTCGTACCTTCTGCAAAACACAAGACAGATAATGTCACCTTGATTTCTGCATAAAGCCCAGAACAGAGTGAGCAAATGACATGACTTGCTCTAGGCAAGGATCCCCACCCCAGCCCTTTTGATGTTGGAGACTCATGCACAACACACTGCAGCTGTCCCTTAAAGCCCTCAATCTATTTTATAATAATTAAACTCAGTTTGCTCAGTCTCCAACCTGTAAGCACACTGAGTCCCTGTTAGCCCCAGCCCTTAATAGCTGGTGTTCCACATTGAACACAGGGTTTTCTTCTGGGGTACTCAGAGTTTTCAATAGTTCTGACCCCTTTGATCTTCTGTGGGACACACCTACCTTTCCAATCTTGATTCCTCATCTTCTCTTCAGTAACTAGGGGCATGTTTACCCACCAGATTGACAGGTTGATTTATTGTGTATAATATATAAAAAATAAATAGACTACTGAGCACTCTCCTGTCAACTCCAGTGCTTAGCAAGAACGAGAAGTATAGGCAAAGGCAATGGGAGAGTGTCTGCCACACTGTGGTAAGTGGATCTAAGTACATCAACTTCAGCTAAATTATTAACATAACTGAAGTTGTGTAACTTACATTGATGGTAGATGGAAGTGTAGACCAGGCTTATAATGCTTTTTACATAGAGAAAGTAATAGTAGAACAATATTAAGGAAACAAGATAAACATTAAACTTAACATTCATATTATGAGAATATTTGGCTCTCTCCCTACTTTGCTATTGGGAGTGTAATGCATAAGCTGTGATACTCTGATCTCACCTTTTGCCAAGAAACTTATTTGAAACACAAATAGAAAAACTAAGCTATTCATTGAAATTGTCTAAACTTTTGCTTATCCCTTTGTAAGTGGTTCAGAGCTGGTGGGACTACTGAGATGTTTGAAAATTGAACAGAGATCTAGAAAAAATATTGTGGGGAACAGAGCTGACCTTGTGGAGAAATAGTACTGGATGACTCGATTTTCTTCCATACCCGCTTTTTGCCCAGTCAAAATTCTCTGGACTCCACAGCATATTAAAGTCTATGGCAGGCCCCCCAGCTTCTGCAGCACTTCAGTGTGGTTGATTGAAGTTCTGCATAGCTTCATATAAACTTAAAAAAGTAGGTGGTTTTATTGAACTAAAAATTAAAATGAATATCACTAAATCATGAGTTCTTCAAGTGGTTGCTCATGTCCATTCGAATGAGGTATGCGCGCGCCACGTGCATGGTTCCCAGAGCATTTTTTCCCCAGCGGTAACCGTCGGGCCAGCAGGTCGCCCCCTGGAGTAGCGCCGCTATAGCGGAGCATAAGTACCTCTGCCAGCCCTCCCCCTCCTCAGTTCCTTCTTACCGCCCGTGACGGTTGGAGCTTCCTGCCTTGTGCAGATCCCAGCTATTCTCTCTTGCCCTTGGCAGTTCTTATTGTTAGTAGTGATAGAAATGTAGCCGTGTTAGTCTGGTGTAGCTGAAACAAAATACAGGACTATGTAGCACTTTAAAGACTAACAAGATGGTTTAATATTAAACCATCTTGTTAGTCTTTAAAGTGCTACATAGTCCTGCTTATTGTTAGTAGTGTGTTAAGTAGTTGTTAAGAGCTTAGTTGATAAGACTTTTCACTTTCCCCACTCCCTCAGGGACGGGGATGCCAGGCCCTCAGGGCTTCAAACCTTGTGCGGCTTGTCTCATCTCACCGATTCCTGTAAAATCTGCAAGGGGTTTAAGCCTTGCACCAAGAGGGAGCGTGATTCCTGCTTAAAGCTGCTCCTGATGGAATTGGCGCTTCAACCCGTGCCTTCAGGGGAAGCTTTGGTGCGTAGCACACTGGCATCGGTTCGGGACACCCATTCCACCACATCCATCGTCGACACCAGTGCAGCTGGTGGCCATGTTAGCCATGATGGCACCGGCGCTGCTCCAGGCCCCGACGATGCTGCTCCCGGCCCCAGCGCCGCCACTCCAGGCACCGCCACCGCCACCACCGCTCCCAGCACCGTCAGCCCTGGTTCGAGCCCCAGGATCAGTGCCGCTGCACCGGGTGACCGCAGGGGCCGCACCTGCTGCCCTGCGCGCACACCGGCAAGCCCGAGTCCATGGCAAGGTATAGGCCTGGGGTGATGCAGGACCAGCCCGCCTCAGCACCGCCGTGGTCGGCTTCGGAGTTGTCCGAATCCGAAGTGGAGTCGCTCCGCTCTGTGAACTCGTCCCATTGGTCATCGTGGTACCGTTCTAGTTCCCAGCACCAGCCGGTATCGACCAGGTTTGAGCAGGCAGGGCGCACTCCCACCATCCCGCCCGGCCAGTGGCTCTCGCAGACGGTCCATGCTGTCAGCATCCCTGTCCAGACCCCCACCATTGCCCATGGCGGGTAGTCCACAGGGCCACATCGATCTAGAGGAGCCTCTCGCCACCCCTCCGCAGCAGCCGACAGTGTTGCAGCAGCCGGTCCCTGCACCAGTGGTATTGGAGCAACCGGCTGTGGGACGGAATCGTCGGCTTCGTTGTCTCCCGACGAGGCCCTGGCAGACCCAGCGCCATCCATGCCAGCTGTGGATGCCAGGTTGCACCAGGAGCTGCTCTGCCACCTGGCAGCGAATTTGGGGGTGCCTGTAGAGCCGATCACTGAGGAGTCTGACCCTATGGTGCACATTCTCACTGAGGACACCCCGGCTAAGCTGGCCCTGCCATTAAATAAAACGGTGGCAAAAATTATGAACACATTGTGGCAAACGCTGGTGTCCATCTCTCCCCTATGCTCAAAGGGGTAGAGAAGTTATTACGTCCCCCAGACAGGACACAAGCACCTATACTCACACCCAGTGCTGGGTTCTATTGTGGTACAGGCGGCAGCGCAAAAGGAGAGGCAGGAGCAACCAGGTCCTTCTCCGAAGGTGAAGGATCCAAAGCGCATGGACCTGATGGGGCGCAAGGTGTATGCCACCGGAGGTGTATAGCTCCGCATTGCCAAGCAGCAGGCAATGCTCAGTCGGTACGCATATAATATTTGGCAGGTGTTGGAGAAGTTCCATGACCGACTGCCCCTAGAGGACAGGCAGGAGTTCTCCGCCCTTGCTACGGAGGGCAGAACTATAGCCCGCACGGCCCTGCAAGCATCCTTGGACGCCGTGGATTCAGCTGCTAGGACCATGGCATCGGGGGTGGTGATGTGGCACGGTGCCTGGCTCCAGGTCTCGGGGATCCCGCTGGACCTGCAGTCTACGATACAGGACTTGCCGTTTGATGGGAAAGCCCTATTTGCGGGAAATACTGACTTCAGGCTTCACAGCCTTAAGGATACCAGGTCTACGCTCTGGTCCCTGGGTATCCATATGCCTGCTCCACAACGTAGGCAACTGCCAAGTAGGCAAGCGGCTAGGCCTCTGTCCTGGGCTCCACGCCCTGATTACTGGAGGCATAGACCTCGGGGCCCGGAGGGGTTTTTCCCGAGCGCATCGGGCTCCAGCACCCGCAATAGGTGGCATCGGCCACGCCCGGATGTGGGCAGGGGCACTAACCAACCCCGTACTCAACTACCCAAGCAGCCATTTTGAAGGCATGCTTGGGGACCGCATACCGAACCTCTCGATCTCTCCTCCCTTTGGGAACCGATTGTCCCATTTTGCCCAGGCCTGGGTAGCCTTCACCTCGGACAGATGGGTGCTGGATGTAATCTCCAGAGGGTACTCTATCCCCTTTTTGGGTTCCCACCCTTCCCTTTCCCCCTCCCTGTCCCTCTCCAGGGGCCCTAGTCGAGCAGGAGGTCCTCACACTTTTGGAAAAAGGAGCAGTGGAAAGGGTCCCTTCCCATCTGGAGGGCAGGGGGTTTTACTCCCGGTACTTTATCATTCCCAAGTCAAAAGGGGGGCTTCATCCTATCCTGGACCTCAGGGACCTAAACAGACACAAAGAAGGAGAGGTTCAGGATTGTGACCCTAGCCTCCATCATTCCGGTATTAGACGAAGGGGATTGGTATGCGGCCCTCGATTTAAAGGATGCCTATTTTCACGTGGCTATTCGTCCCGGCCACCGGAGATTCCTCAGGTTTGTGGTCTACCGCCGCCATTTCCAGTTTGCTGTCCTCCCCTTTGGACTCTCGACAGCACCAAGGGTGTTTACAAAATGCATGGTGGTAGTGGCGGCCTTCCTCAGGAGGCTTGGAGTTCAAGTCTTCCCGTACATGGACGACTGGCTCATTGGGGAAGGTCGAGGGACCAGGTGGTCGCCCACATAGGGCTCGCATGGTTGTTCTTCGACAGACTCGGCCTCGTCTTAAACGAGGAAAAATAGAAACTGACACCAACCCAGGTCATAGAGTTCGTGGGGGCCGCCCTGGATGCCAGGAGGGGACGGGCGTATCTCCCAGCCTACAGGTTCCAGGCGATCTGGGGCCTGGTGTCCAACCTGCGGCATTCCCCGCTGACAACTGCACGGACATGTATGAGGCTACTCAGGCACTTGGTGGCCTGCACCTATGTTGTAAAGCACGCCAGGCTAAGACTCAGGCCGCTTCAGGCATGGCTGACGAGGTCGTTTAATCAGGCCAGAGTGGGCTGGGACCAGATTCTGACCGTGCCTCAGGATGCTATCACCTCGCTGCATTGGTGGACAATAGAGAGCAAAGTGTGCGCGGGGGTTCCTTTTCACACGGAACTGCCGTTGGTCCAATTAGTTACTGATGCCTCCGATGACGCCTGGGGAGCGCGCTTGCTCACTCAAAGGATGCAGGGATTGTGGGACCCCCAAAAGCAGTTGCTACACATAAATGTGAGAGAGCTGAGAGCGGTCAGGAGGGCCTGTGAGTTTTTCCTGCCCATGCTCTCGGGGAGGCTAGTCTCAGTGCTGATGGACAACACAGCGGCCATTTTCTATATAAAGAAGCAAGGGGATGCCCGTTTGTCCCCGTTGTGTCAGGAGGTGACTCTCCTATGGGAGTTTTGTATACCACACGGCATCCAGTTATAAGCAGCTTACTTGCCAGGGTGTGTAAATACGCTGGCAGACTCACTGAGCAGGTCCTTCAGAGTCCACAGTACTTCTCCCTACTGGGCTCGGGTGCGGGATCGAAGGAGGTCACCCTGAACTCGCCATGGCCTCGAGGGATACTTTACGCGTTTCCCTGGTTCCCAAGGTGCTCACCAGGATCAGGTGGTTCAGGTCATCCTGGTAGCTCCAGACTGGCCCAGATAGTTCTGATATCCCATGCTACAGGAAATGGTCAGGACCAGACCGTATCACCTGCCACTGATCCTGGACCTGGTCACGCAGGCCAGGGAGGGGGAGCATCCTGTATCACCCAGATGTCAAGTCCCTTCATCTGACAGCATGGCTTGTCCATGGCTGAAATCCCCTGAGAGAGCTTGCTTGCGAGGGGTGCAGGAGGTTCTCCTGGACAGTAGGAAACCAGCCACCAGGTTATCCTACGCTGCCAAGTGGAAAAGGTTTTCAGTCTGGGCCACGGAGAGGGGAGTTTGCCCCTCTCGGGCCCCTGTCCCAGTGGTCCTAGATTACTTGTTTGACCTACCCCAGGCGGGTCTGTCCACACCTTCGGTGCGGGTACATATGGCAGCTTTGACAGCCTTCCGTAAAGGGTCTGAGGGCAGATCATTATTCACAGACCCCCCTAGTCAAGAGGTTCCTTAAGGGTATAGACAAGTTGTTCCCCCATGTCAGAGTCCCTGTTCCCCAGTGGGACCTCAACTTGGTGCTGACAAAACTCATGGGCCCTCCCTTTGAGCCCATGGCATCCTGCCCCCTCAAGTACCTGTCTTTCAAGGTGGCATTTCTAGTGGCCATCACGTCAGCTTGAAGGGTGTCGGAGCTACGTGCCCTGACGGTGGAGCCACCATACTTGTTTTTTTCACCAGATAGGGTGAGGTTGCACCCCCTATCAGCGTTTCTCCAGAAGGTGGTGTTGGCCTTCCACATGTCCCAGGGCATATACCTCCCGGTTTTCTTTCCCAAACTGCACTGCTTCCCTAAGGAGCAGGCGTTGCACTCCCTGGACGCAAAGAGGGCCTTAGCATTTTATATAGATAGAACGAAACCCATTTGTAGGTCATCACAATTGTTTATTGCCTATGCTGAACAAGTGAAAGGGCTGCCAGTGTTGGCCCAAAGACTGTCAGTATGGATCTCCTCTTGTATTCGGGAATGCTATGCTTTGGTGCACAGGGAGCCGCCCCAAGTGTTGGCACATTCCACTAGCGCGCATGCTTCGTCCGTGGCCTTTGGGGCCCAAGTCCCGATACTCGAGATCTGTAGAGCGGCCACATGGTCCTCCGTTCAGACGTTCACAGAGCATTACGCGCTCACCCAACAGGTGAGGGAGGATGCCACGTTGGGTTCCGCTATGTTAGGTTCCATTTTGTTTTAAAAAAAAAAAAAAAAAAAAAAAAAAAAGGTGGGAGGCAGATTGCTGTATTACTTATCCGCTGTACATACCTCTCCTGAGTTCCTGTACTATGTTCTGCTGGTTGCGTTCTCGATTAAAGTTTTGGTTCTTGGTTACATACCCATGTACGTGCTCTGTTTTTGCTAAGAGGTGGCTCCGACCCCGCCTCCGGTGGGATAGCTTGGAAGTCACCTCATTCGAATGGACATGAGCAACCACTCGAAGAAAAAAAACAAGGTTACTTACCTGTAACTGTTGAAACAAAAGACAGGACTATGCAGCACTTTAACAAGATGGTTTATTAGGTGATGAGGAAATGGGTGTGGCCCACGAAAGCTCATCACCTAATAAACCATCTTGTTAGTCTTTAAAGTGCTGCATAGTCATCTTTTGTTTCAGCTAGACCAGACTAACATGGCTACATCTCCATCACTATTTTACCTGTAACTGTTGTTCTTCAAGATGTGTTGCTCATGTATATTCCCCCTCCCTGCCTCTCCTGCGTCGGAGTCTCTGGCAAGAAGGAACTGAGGAAGGGGAGGGCTGGCAGGGGTACTTATGCTCCGCTATAACGGCGCCACTCCAGGGGGCGACCTGCCGGCCCGACGGGTACCGTTGGGGAAAAAATGCTCTGGGAACTATGCATGCTGCGCGCGCGCACCTCATTCGAATGGACATGAGCAACACATCTCGAAGAACAACAATTACAGGTAAGTAACCTTGTTTTTTTGGTATTCAACTGAACTTACTTTACTCTGCTTACATATATTTTAATGTGCTGTTAAACTTTGTATTACCGTCATATAACACTGTAGAAATTATCAGGAAGAAACTGAAGGCTCCTTCTTGGCATCTGGATAAGGAATATCTAGGCTTTTTGGCATCCAGGAAAATATGAGCACTGAACAGAGACTACATCATGGTATAAATCAATAAGGGTATGTCTACACAGCAAAGTTATTTTGAAATAACAGCCCTTATTTCGAAATAACTTTCCTAGCATCTACACAGCCAAACCACTATTTCGAAATTAATTCCATATAGCGGAGTGCTTATTTCGAATTTGGTAAACCTCATTCTACGAGGAATAACGC
>JANRFK010000113.1:0-10732 GCA_030068395.1 Apalone spinifera | reverse complement strand
TCTGCAATAAATCCACACAGTTTAAGCTCAGCAGCTGCTATCTGTGCTGAGTGACTAGAGGATGGACCAGGTTTCATAAAGTCAGTTACTTTTGCAGTTTGTTTTGTAGATTTTAGGTTTTTTTGATGCTTTTCTGTGTTTTCATGTCTTTCAATTTGACTTAAACTACCAGCAATTTCGCAATTGCATAATTTGCAGAAACCTTTACCTGAGTTGTATTTACTAACTACTAGCCAGCCAGAAAATTTTTCATGTGTCAACAATTTCGATGGCAATTTTCTCGCATAAGAAGCTGTACACTTTTGTGTCTTTTTCTTAGGAGTGTTATCCTTATCATTTTCATCACTATCTGAACGAATATCCATATTTTTCTCTTCACTCATAATGGGTTCACAAAAAAACAACGTGAAAACACAAAGGACTTGTAAAAATAAGCAAACAACGCCGAGTAACCGGAACACAGCGCTAACTGCGTCACTGCAACTCAAACTGACGCCAGGGCGGCAGGGCCAGTGAGGCGGCCACGTGAAGCGGAGGAATACATCACATGATTGCATCACATTACACAATACACACAGTCACAGTCTCCTCTCCCCAGTCTTCATTTGCATAATAAACCGAAAAGATATTAATGAACATGTATCAGATGTAAGAAATGTTAACGTTTTAAAAATGAGCGTGGAACATAAAATTATAACTTAGAGGCTTCTGAGCAAAAATTTATAATATTAACACAAAATTCCTAAAACGTACCAAAAATATCGGGCGTCGTACCAAACGTACAACAGGAGGTAAATAGTACCAATTTTGTATGAACGTACCAACTTTGGCAGCCCTGCTTGTGTGCGGCTCCGAACTGATTTTTCTGTGGGTCAGCAGCCCCCAATCCAAAGAAGGTTCCCCAGCCCTGCAATAATCACTATCACACCTCCTTGCCCTGCAATACAATACTTTATTGGGGCTGCCATATACCAAGGTATTTTAGATCTATACAGAAAAACAGGTTCCTCAGTCCTCAAACTCTTTCCAGAATGACAAACTATACATTTACATAAGGGTCACTTCACTTTGACCACCATGGAAATGCCCCTGCAATGCAGTGTAATAGATATTGTGAAAACACCAGCAACAACAGAGCAAACCTTTTGTTTATGAGAGGAGATGAAGGGCACCACTTACAGTTGTACCAACAGGGACATTTAAGTAGGCAGAATGCATTTCCCCAGATTGGAATTTGGCCAGGACACAGGGAGAAGACACCCCCACACTTACAGAAAATAACCCAGGACCTTTAATGATCTTAAATCAATAGGATCTCTGTTTTCTTTCTTAATTGAAAGGTAATATTTGCAACAGGGGAACACCATGCTGAGGCACAGGCTTAGTAACTCTCCTCTCTGAGATGGAATTAACACTACATTTCAAGACAAACCCAGTTAACACAAGGAAGCAGTCAGCAATATGAGTGTGCTTACTTGTGTATCAGCTGGAGGCTCCTCTGCAAATGCACGACTAGTGTTGAGGTATTTAAGTTTGTCCTTCTTATCAATTTTGTAATAGCCTTCGCTTCGGGCACAACCTGTAACATGCTCCCGCATCCCATCATCCCGCTGCTTCTTTTTCGGTGTAGAAAAGCTAGTAGGTGGAACTAAGTTAAGGAGAAACCCAGCTATATGTGGAATTCAGACAACAAAACACTCTGCTTGGTATTTGGTGCTTACAGCCATGAGGACAATTTCAATGCTTTTAAAAAAAAAAAAAAAAAAAAAAAAAAAGGGGGAGGAAATTAAGACCATTTGCCAAAAAAAGTCTATAGAGAAGTGCAAATCTAACTAGCAGGTAACTGGACCCTGGAAAGGTCTGCATATTTTATTGTGGGTTTTAGGAGTCAGCAAATGAAAATGGTTTCCCCAATGAAAGTGGTTGTGTGGTGACAATGTCAAGTGAGTTTGGGCATCAGGTCTACACTACAGCCGAAGGTCGATTTAAGGTATGCAATTTCAGCTATGTAAAAAACATAGCTGAGTCAACGTACCTTAAGCTGAGCTTCTGCACCGTCCTCACAGCGGAAGGTTGATGGGAGAAACGCTCCCATCAACTTCCTTTACTTGCAAGGAGTAGGAGTTCCGGTGTCAACGGGGGCACCCTCAGCATTTGATTTAGCAGGTCTTTACTAGACCGCAACATTGATCTTCTCTGTAATCTAGACATGTCCAGTCTATTTCCCTGTGGAAAAAGGATACTGCCACTGTGGGCACTAGTTGATAGTCTCAATACAGAGGCCAGGGACTGTATGGACAAAGACCAAACTCACTGCTCACCCTTAGGGTATGTCTAGACTACATGCCTCTGCCGACAGATTAGGCGGCCATGTTTATTTTAATGAAGTGGGGATTATTTAAATCCCCGCTTCATTGACTATGTCGGGTAGCCTAATCTACATGCCTCTGTCGGCAGAGGCATGTAATCTAGACATACCCTTAGAGTTGGTCCTTCATGATCGGCTGTACATGATCGGCAGCTACTGAAAGAACTTCAGCTTCCAGGGCCAACAATCTAGTACTTTCCAAGAGCTCAGAAAATTAAATAGTTTTTAGGATTTGGGGGAAAAAACCCTAAAACAACCCTACATGAGAAATACAATGAAACAGAAGGGTGGAAAGGTCCATTTGTCAAGAAAAAGCTGTTCTGGAGATGATTTCTGCAAAGCATATGACCATGGACAGATACAACAACCCCCTGAGTACCTGGCTGAGCAGTTTGCTCTCTGTTTTTTAATGACATTTTCCACCCACTTGTAGTGTTCCTAGAACTTCCTTGCAACATCTCAGACTGTTGTCCAGATACCACGTACGTATCACACCAAAGAATCATCACTTGATTTAGCACTAGAAAGGGCAAGGAGACACTCCCTCTCCCAAATCTTGCTCCTGATTAACCTTAAAAAGCGGTGAGGAGTCCTGTGGCACCTTACAGACTAACCGAAGTGCTGGAGCATAAGCTTTCGTGGGCAAAGACCCACTTCGTCAGATGCATGTAGAGCTTATGCTCCAACACTTCTGTCTATAAGGTGCCACAGGACTCCTCGCCGCTTTTGCAGATTCAGACTAACACGGCTACCCGTCTGATTAACCTTAGTACCACATCTCTCCAGACTTCCACAGGAGCAGAATCAGGCCCAGGCAGATATTCCAAACCCCATTCTGAACTCCTCATTGGCCAGGCAAAACACAGGACTAGATTGATTAGAATATTAAACCCCTCCTCTCTCTGATATCAACCTATGTAGAAAACAGCACTGTGCAGCAATTGGAGCTGGGGATGGGAACAAAAGCTTATATTCTCTAATCTGCCACCAATCCCATCTGACTTTGGGTGACAACATTCACTTCTCTTTGCCTCAGTTTCCAAAACTGCACAATTGCATGCAAATTATTTTTTCCCCCCCGTACAAGGGTATGACAAGGATTCATGACTGTTTAAGAGCGTTGAGGTCCTAGCTCAAAGTAATACAGGAGGACAAAGCATTGTAATATCACATCACACTGCAAGACTCTTAAAACAGTTATGAATCCAATCTTTGTTTTCACCAGATGTCCCTAAAACAAGCTCTTCTGTTCAGTAAATCTTGCCTACAAACAAGCTATTGAAACAGCTATTGCAAACAGGTTACTGTACACACAACTATTTTATGTCTAAGCAGTGTCAGAGTCTATTATTATGTGCCCATAGCTGCTTCATCTAGAGGTGCTGGTTATTTGCAACTTTAAATGCATCCTATGTAATCTGCCTACTTAAAGAATAAATTGATTGGCAAATTTCTAGCCAGTTGCATGTAAAATAAAATTTAAAAGGACATTATCAAGTCAAAGTTTTTTTATATATATTTCTATGATTTGCCCCTTTAAATTCTAAAGGAAACAGGCAATTTTTGTTTTTAACAAAAATTGCTGCATGTGCAGACTGGGTTAGTGTAAAATGAAAGTGAGAAGTCCTAAAAGTGAAGCTAACTAGCATAGTTTAATTGTTTACACTGAGAATGAAAAATCAAACAAGAGATTCAATTTTTCATTTACTATTTACATCTTGGATTACTAACACAGGTAAGTATTTTTTCAAAACAACTGAACTTGTCAATATTTCATCAAGACACAACACCCTTGAAAATGACTTATCTTGTAATAAAATCTCCACCAGCCAAAGGAAGCATCCTCCCAATGGGTACACATTTAAAATGTACTTCAAAAGCAGTGTTAACATACAACTGTATTTAGATTGTGGCAGTTACACATATGACTATGTTCACTTCTGAAAGAAGGAATCTGTGTAGAAGTAGAATTCTGTTGTCTGATTGGGAGCATAAGTACATAAACATGTGCATGAAACCCATGACCCTTTAGCTCTTTCCAGGAATGTTCCCTGCACTTATATGACCTCTTTTTAACATTACAGGATCAAAGCAGAAGGTGTGTAATTACAAAAACAAAAAGCCTTGAAAGTGCCCTTCAATCCTGTATTTGATGCCTTATTATAAGAAAAATCGAGCATTATTTTTATAAAGTCACCTTATAATCGAATAGGATTGGATGCACTGATGGGAAGTTACAGATGGTTTTAAACCGGATTTAAAAGTGACCTTAAGGGTTGGTGCTAGAATTAGGGATGTGAAGGACTAATCGACAAGCTTGTCAACTAGTTGCTCCCCCCCTTTGCTGCCTCTATCAGAAAGAGGCCGGGGGGAGGGAAGAAGGGGGTGCTTCAAAGTGGCAGCGCTGTGTGGAGCCCGGGATCAGCAGGGACTCCCCGGCTGATCCCAGGCTCCACACGGCGCTGTTGTTTTGAAATGCCGGGAGGAGCCTGACACCAGGCTCTGCAGCATGTCGAAGCAGCAGCGCCGCATAGATCCTGGGGATCAGCTGGGGGAGTCCCTGCTGATTCCAGGATCCATGTGGTGCTTTCGCCTTTAAAGTGTAGCAACAGCCCTAGGGCTGTTTCTACATTTCAAAGGCGGAGATGCTCTATCAACTAGTTGATGCAAAATGCATCAGCTATTCGATTAGTCAATCACCCACAATTTAACATCCCTAGCTAGAATAACATGTTAATGGAAGGAATTTACTTCAAATGTCATTATGTGACTTGCCAAATACACCTCTCTCTTCTCCCCCTTTCCAGGACCATCATTCCTGCCCTCAACCAGCAGTGCAAATAGGGCAGTACGGTCCAATATGCCATAGCAGCCAGATAGTTATAGCCGGCATAGTGTACTGGAAAGACACAGGAGGAGCAGAACACCAGCACGTCCTCTGGTGCAGCTGTATCACCCCCAACCCCATCCTCCAGCAGGGCTTCTGTGCAGATGGAGGAGACCCTACATGGAAGGCTGTGGGGGCAGAGCTGCAGTGGAAAGAGCTGCTGATACGCACATGCTGCTTCTTTTCCTGCTGCGGTTCCAAAGTCTCCTTCTCCTGCTGTGCTGGACAGAGGCTCCCCATCCCTATTAAGGGGGGGCGGATCATGTGGAGGGGACAGGGAGAGAGTGGGGGCCCCAGGCTGGAGGCGGGGCAGGGAGGAGTCATGTGGAAGGTCACATGAGGTCATGTGCCCCCCATTAGCCGCTGCCTTGCCCTGTACTGGTAAGAAATGGATTCCACTTGCACCACTGCCCTCAACTGTCTAGTTCTTCCCACCCTAGCAACTGAAGTGCTGTTAATATAGATGTCAGTTATTAAAACCTTACAACATTTACTTTCTGATGAGGAAGACAAAGAGTATTCAATAAAGTGGATTTTGTAAAAAGCGCATACCAAAAATTCAAAAAAGGGCAGAGGCCCTTAATTTTTCCTCTTTTTGGATTTTTTTCTAACACTTAAGAATGCATTTAAATGGTATTATACAAGCCATAAAAAATCAGAGCATTCAAACTTAAGCAGACACGCTCCCCTTAAATCATGTCCTTTGGAATGGAGAAAATAAAGAATGAAAAATGCATTGTCAGCTTGAACCCTGAATTTCCTACCGAGTCTCATTAACATTTTTTAAATGAAGAAAATAATGTTCCGTGTGTAATTAGAAAAGATGGGATATTTCACCCCATTGACTGTATCAGTATGAATTCCTA
Organism: Apalone spinifera; assembly: GCA_030068395.1. Lineage (NCBI taxonomy): Eukaryota > Metazoa > Chordata > Testudines > Trionychidae > Apalone > Apalone spinifera. The sequence goes on along the minus strand of JANRFK010000113.1, from coordinate 4,611 downwards.
TGGGGGGGGGGGGGAAATTATGATCAAAACAATAACCAATACACTGCCTCTTCCAAGGCCTCATTATGTTTTTGGTACAATCCAGACCATGAAAGGATATAAGGATGGTACACCCAAAGGGTATCATTGAGCCAGTCCATGCCATTATCTTGCTGTAACAAGTGATCATACGTGATACACATAAACTTGATATCTTCCTCATCTATTCCTCCATTCCAAATATCATATAAAATGGTCATCTCCTCAAATTCAGAGCGGGGCCTGAAGTGGGGCCAATGTGAAGAATATTCAGGGGAAGGAATCACTGGAATGTCCTCGGGTATCTTTTTCTGCCTTCGCCACTGTCTTTTAGGTTTCACATGAGTCTTCTCTTCTTTGAAGTCCTCATGCCACTGATTCTCTAGTTCCTTAAATGGAAGTTTCTCTGCAATAGCCTCCGGGGTTACCTTCTCGTGGAAGGTGTCATTCCTGAAGTCTAGGGTGACTGCTTCAGGATCTTTCAGTCCACAAAAAGCATCAGGATGCCTGCCCAATAACTCTTTGCTCACAGCACATTCAGTCAAGGCAACAGGGACAGGAGGAGACTCTGAAGTTTTGCTGGGATAGGCCTCCAAAGAAAGGACTGAAGGAGGTGATCGTTTCGGCCGACCTGGTTTCCTTTTGGTGGGCAGAGAGGGGGGAGGAGGAAGACACACAGTAGGTGCTTCTGGGTAGAGCAAAACAGCTTTCATGGCTACCCTGCTCTCCTCTATGGATGTCTTGACATCCACTGGCAAGCATGGCAGGGCTGCTACAGATACTGGCTCATTGGGAGGCAAGTCTATGTCTGTGTGAAAATCAGCTTCGGCAGGGCTAGCAAAGGGAATTGGGGAAGGAACACTGTTCATGCTAACCATTAAGGAAGCACTAAGAGGTTCTTTAAAACATTTTTCATCTAGCTCATCTGATGGCTTCTTGCCAGACAAAAGGCAAGGACGGGTCACACTAGGCTCTGGGAAAGTAGGTGTGAAATTAAAATCCCTCCCAGGAGTCCGAGGAATGCCACTATTAATCCCAGGAGATTGAGATGGATATGAGAATGGGCTGCCCGGGACTTGAGGGGAACTTAAAGTCAAGCTGCTTGCTGTAAGGGGAGCATCACTGCCAGGGGTGACTGGAATAGTGTCCGTACTCTGTGACTTTGCAAAGCCATGTGAAGACTTGGCCATAATATCCCGCCCTGGAGTCCTAGGAAGCTCCTCTTCCAGAGCTGTTTTGGTCACAGTTAACTGTTCAGGGAAATTTTCTGGAGGGATTAAAGGCTCCTCTTTACTGGGTGTTGATGGAAGAGGAAGCGTAGAGGGTGGCACTTTATGAACTGGAAGTATTGGAGTATCAGAATCCAAGTGGACCACTGTGTCCCGCTTAGGAGTCCAAGGCAGTCTCTCCTCCTCCTCTGCTGTGGATAGTTTTCCTGTAACTTGGGCGTCTAAGTCACTATCATCACACTTACTGAATAGAGGTTCTCCAAATACCCCCATTGGTGCTGAGGGACAGAGATTCTCTTCTTCATCATGAGATTCAGGCTTTGGACCCTCTAGCACCTTAGGCTCAATATCCAGTTCGGACTCTTCCACTGAGGAGAAAAACAGAATGATCTCCATTCAGTTGTTAATCAGTTCCCAGGGTTCTGCCATTACAAAACCAGCTCATATCCACTGGGAAGCTTTAAAATAGGGATGTAAAAAAGGTCTTTAAAAAGTAACCATGTAACTGTTAAAAATCCTAGCGGTTACACATGCTGCAGGCGCCGCAGTATAAGCTGTATACTGCAGAGCCTGCAGCCGGCTCCCGGGAGCAGGGTTAGCAGCGCAGAAGAGTTTAACCACAACCGGAACCGATAAGCTGATGCTTATCAGTTAAATGGTTAAACTCTTACATCCCTACTTTAAAAACTCTGCCACTTCCCATTTTGGAAGCATAAAGAGGGGAGTAATTAGAACCCTGAAGCAACCACAGATATCCCTAATAAACCACCAGAAAACCCTATTAACTGGGGAACTAGCTATTTTAGAAGCTAGAACCAAGGTTTCTTGCTTATAAAGCACTTTGCTTACATAAACCTTGGCTGGCTTCTTACAGCCATAAAAACATTAGTGAAGAATTTGGGAAAGGCTGTAAGTAAGCAAGCTGTGAGAGCCCTGAGCTGTCCCTATTTTTTTTTCTAGGAGGTGGCAAATTAACTGTAGGACCAGCAAGAATGACAATGGAGCAAGGGGGAAGTGTAATGCTCCTGAACATAACACAGAAGAAATGGGAGACCACTGTAACAAATGCAGATACACTCAGTTGGTATTGCTGAGGCAATTTATATACTGCTCTAGCTGTAATATTTTCAATTTTTTGTATTTTATTTACCTCCGTAGAGCCTAGGGCCAAAAGGAACCAACACTCAATCTATAAGGCAACTTGAAATAGCATTTTCAAGAGGAAAAAGGAAGGAGTGTGGAAATGTCTAGCCAGTCAGCAGTTTCTCTCAGGTCTATGCTAAGGAGCAAATGTGGAACAAGGATTCCTGACCTTTGCAGGGAGGTCTGACTCATTTCACTCTTGGGCAATTGCATTGGGATATCTTAACAGGAAGCAGCAATGCTAGTGCTAAAGATTTCTCCTGAATTCTAATATGCCACCTCCAATGAAGATTCCCCACATCAGTGCCACCTTCCCTGGAGCAGAATTCAGACTCTACTTCAGTCGTCCAAGGACAAGAGCTTGTTTTAGGAAGTAGTTCCTTTTCTGTCCCCAAGAGGTGAACCTATGGCCAACACACAGCTTCCAGGTCCCATGGCAGCCCAGAAGTAAATGGCTGAGGAGGGACCAGAACTGCTGTCCCTCAGTGGTGGTAAACTTGTGGCCCATCAGGGTAATCTGACTGCAGGCCATGAGACATTTTGCTGACATTAACTGTCTGCAGGCAACATCCCCTGCACCTCCCAGTGACCACAGTTCTTTGTTCCTAGCCAATGGGAGCTGTGGGAAGCGGTGGCCAGCACATCCCTGTGGACCCCAGGCTGCAGGTTGCTCACCACTGCTGTAGATTGTCAAGCTTTACCCACCTCACACCTATTTTAATAACAGTTTTTTAAAATCTCATGAGGTTGTCTTCACACGTAACATATGACTCTGTGAATTTAAGGAACACACCAGAAGTCCAATTTCTCTCTCCTAGCAATGCTGGGACAAATGTTCATTTACAAGGGAGCTAAGTGAAAAAACCCTGTAGGTGGGAGACCTAATGTAGGTCTGAGATTCCACCGTCCTCAAGTCCTGTTAACTCTCTCATTCCATACCCCAGTCACATAGCTCCTTAACAACCAAAGCACTAAAGGAGCCATCTCCTGGCTGTTGGTAAATGTAAAGTCCCAGGGCTCATCTACAGGAAACTTCATAGATTAACTCTGAAATACCGCATAGGTCACTCATTCACACACCTCTAATTGTATGTCCACACTGTGATAAAACACCTGCAACACTGAATCTTAGAGCCTGGCTCAGGTGACTCAGGCTCATAGTGTGGGGCTGACAATAGCAGCTGAGATATTCAGGCTCCCACCAGAGTCTTGGTTCTGAGACAAAGCCCACCCCCCCCCTTGCCCTTCACGGGGTCTCAGAGACCAGGCTCCAACCTGAATCTGAATGCTCACACTTCAGGTTTACAGCCCTGCTGCCCACACCCACTGATCTGACCTCTGAGATGCAATGCCATGGGTTCTTTATTATAGCGGAGACATGCCCTAAAGTAGTTATGCTCCAGGACACTGTCACTCAGCTGGCATAGGACAAGATAGTTGAGAGCAATGCACAGAGCAGAGTCAGCAGCAAAACACCAGCTGCAGAACACTTTATTGCAGGGGTGGGCAATAATTGTTGATGTGGGGCCACTCCAAGATTTTAGAAAGTGGTCAAGGGCCGCACTCTTCCATGATATTAATGGAGGAGCTGCGAGGTCTGGGATGGAGGTTGGGTGAAGGAGGCGGTTATGACCTGGGGCAGGGGACTGAGGTGCAGGGATTTGGGTTGTGACCTAGGGCAAGAGGAGGTCGTGACCTGGGGCAGGGGATTGGGGTACAGGGTCTGGGAGGGGGTATGGGTGCAGAAGCGGCAGGTGCAGAGGGTTTGGTATGTGACCTGGGGCAGAGAGTTGGGGTGCAGGAGGGTGTGGCGTGCCAGGTGCAGGCTCTGGCCAGGAGGCACTCACCTAAGAAGCTCCCAGCCAGCAGCCCTGTTGAACCCTCAGGCAGGCTCCCTGCCTGCTGCACCACATGCACACCACTCAAAGCAACCAGCTGTGGGGGCCATGTGTGTCTCTGCGCACGTGCGCCCCTAAGGGGGCTCTCCATGCACTACCTATGCTGCAAGCACAGCCTAGGCAGCTCCCATTGGCTGGTTTCTGGCCAATGGGAGCTGCGAGATTGTGCTAGGAGTGGGGGCAGTGCGCAAAGGCCCCTCCCAGGGGCGTGTGGCACACACAAATGCTTATGGCCCCTGCAGCTATCTGCTTTCAGCGGCATGCTGAGGCATGGAGTGCAGAGGAACGGGCATGCAGGGAGTCTGCTTGAGGCTCCCACTGAG
>JANRFK010002918.1:17766861-17779319 GCA_030068395.1 Apalone spinifera | reverse complement strand
AGACGTAGCCTAGATGTTCTTATTTCAATTTAAATGCAAGGGTTGTGCTTTATAACAAAGTATGTAGTCCCCACAGTCACTTAAAATAATTACTCCCCAGTGCTTCCTGGGGGCGCTAACGGCACGTCTATATGACAGCGTTTTAGAAAAGTGGTAAAGTGAGCATCCGTAAGGCAAGCCCGTTATTTTTAAATTATTTCAGAATAACAGGCTTCTTATTCTTTGTGAAATGAGAGTTTATTATTCCAGAATAATGCCATTATTGAAATTGCTATTTCTAAATAGCAATAGTGTGTATGCTCCACTGTTGCTATTTACAAATAGCTCCTTCCTAGGTCCATTAAAAATAATTACTCCCTAGTGTTTCCTGGAGCTCTAAATTGAGTTAGCACATCCATTTTAGGGAAGCCTGCCTCAGAGTAATTTAAAGGATTTTTCTGTAATGGGGACATGCTATGTTGAAATAGGTATATCTCCATTAAAAAAAGAAATAGCTTATTCTAAAACATCTGTGTCCTAGAACCAGGAGGTACCTTGAAAGGTCATCAAGTCTAGTCTCCTGCCTTCACAGCAGGACCAGGTACCATCCCTGACAGATTTACCCCAGATCCCTAAATGGTGCCACTCCAGGATTGAACTCACAACCCTAGGTTTAGCAGGCCAATGCTCAAACCGCTGAGTTATCCCTCCCCCCATACTTAGTCTAAAACATCTATTTCAAAATAGCTTATTCTAAAACATCTTTTTCAGACTAAATCCTGCCAAAATAAGTGTATAGTGTAGACATACTTTGAGTCAAAGTAGCATGTCCTTACTAAGGGAGCCTGCCTCACACAAATTTTGATGCTTCCCTGTTGTGGGAACATGTTATGTTGAAAGATTTAAAAATAAGTTATTTTGGGGGCTAATAAGTATTTGAAAATAATTCCTCAGTGTGAACCTAGCCAAACATTACATCTACGCTACAATGCTATCTCCGGATACCCGAGAATCCCAAAATATCAATCCCTCATCTTCACAGCAAACTTGGTTTTTTGGGTTCATTATTCCAAAGTCCCTGTAAACATCATTCTACAAACTGAAAGGGACATTTCGTTATAGCACTTTATTTTGAAATTTGGCATCACGTAGACAGCACCAAATGATGAAATATGCAATTTGTATAGCTCAAATTATGTACCTTATCTCAATGCTATTTCAAAATAGATTATCTTATTTCGAGTTAACTGTACCATGTAGAGCCCTGAGACTCTCCTTACCTCTCCTCCACCCTCAAAGGTTCTCATCCCCCTGCTTTCCCTCCACCCGCTTTCTTCTCCCACGTTCTTTCCCCAGCCCCTCCCCAGTTACTTTGACCTCAAATAAAAAACACACCCAGTTTATTGTTTCCAAAAAACAATGTCAGTTTTATTGTCTTTGCAGGGGAGGGGGAAAGGGAGGGTTAAGGGAGAAAAAGCAAACAGGGGCAAGGCACAGGCCCCTAGTGGGGAGGCCCTGGGGAGAGTGTCACTGGGGTCCTCGTGAGAAACTCTCCCTCAGGGCCTGCCAGATGTGCACCCCCACCAGGTGGGCCTGCTGTTTGGCAGCTGTTCAAAGGCCCTGCTGACCTGGCCTGCCTTTGTCCCCCACACCGGAAAGAACACCTCCCCCTTGGGCTCACAAATATTGTGGAGCACACAACACTGGCCACCACTTGGGGGATGTTCCGCTCCCCAACATCAAGCCGAGTGAAGAGGCATCTCAACCTCACCTTGAGACACCCAAAGGCACCCTCCACTACCGTGCAGGCCCGGCCAAGCCAGGCATTGAAAGGTTCCTTGCTAGGGTCAAGGTGTCCGGTGTAAAGCTTCGTGAGCCAGGGCAACAAAGTGTAGATCGCATCCCCCACAATGCACGGCTGAAGGTACACGTCCCCCACCCTGATGATGAGGTCGGGGAATAAACTGCCTGCCTCCAGCTTCTGGAAGATGCTGGAGTTGCAGAAGATGTGAGAGCGTTACATGCCTTCCTTGACCAACCTAAGAAAATGTCAGTAAACTGCCCACGGTGGTTGACGAGGGCCTGCAGGACCATGGAGAAGTACCCCCATGGTTTATATACACAGATACCCAGTAGTTGGGGCTTGGGCAGGGATGTGGGTGCCGTCAATAATACCACCACCACCACCCGGTTGGGGAAGCGTGTGGGGCCAAAGCTGGCTATGAAGGGATCCTTGTTGCTGAGGTGGATAGCCCTATGCAGCTGGATGGTGTTGATGGCCTGCATGTGATGTAGTGCGGGTGCTGTCTACTTTGTAACCTGGTGTTCCCACCTGGCGCTGTTGCTATGTGTGATTCCCAATGACTCACTCCACATGTGTATTGGCCCCAGACACCTAAGTCTCAGCCTGAGCAGATAACAAGGCTGTTCCCAGAAGGAGAGACAAAAAAAGATGGGCGGGGACAGCCACCAGGCTGGGGGGTAGGACCTGGGAGTTGAGTTAGTCTCAGCTGCACTAGGTGGAGTGAGGATGTTTTAGACCAAGAAAGAGGGTGAAGCCCCTTCCCCTCGAGAGGAATAAAGCTGTCTGCCCTCGTTCCTGTGTTAACATCACTCCTATGCTATGCTGTCTCTCTGAGAAGAAATAAACCCTTTTACTCTACTGGCTGGCTGGCTGAGAGTCACATCTGGCTGTGGATGGGGGTGCAGGGTCGGGGGCTCCCCGACGCATCGTCACACCGCACCGCCTGTAGCAGGAGACCAACAAACAGAGAATCACTGGGGTGCCTAAGCCCTGTGGAGGTCCCCCAGCCCACCCCTTCCTTGACCACACATACCAGGAGCCACCCCCTACATAGCTTATCCCTCGCCAGGGCTGTGTGAGGGTGGGACTGAAAAACTGCCTGGGAAAGGGAGCTTCCCCACCACCCCCAATCACCCTTTCCCTAGGGTTCCCCATTCCAGCACTTCACACACTCCTTCTGGGACTTTAGCCTGAGAACGTCACACCGTGGGCTCTGACGGTCGACTTTTCCACACCAAACTGGTTCCCGATAGATCGATAGCTGTCTCACGCGGTGACCTTCCACACGGCAATGGTGACCCACTTCTCTAGAGGGGAAGGTGAGTCACATGTGTGTGTCCCGGGGCGAGCCAGGAACACAGCTACAGGAAGGTCTCCTTCCGCATGCGGAAATTCTGGAGCCGCTATTGGTCATCCCACCGCTCCATTGCAAGCTGGTCCCACCAGTCAGAACTAGTCTCCAGCGCACGAAGCGGCGGTGCAGCTGGAAGAGCTGTGCTCCCAGACAGATGATGAGGGTCTTTTCAATCAGCTAGTGGTTGCGTTCCTGTAGGGTCAGGAGGGTAGCCTGCAGAAACTGCAGCGGAAACTGCAGCATGATAGCTAAGGGCTGTCGAGTGCCCAGAGGCAGCTCTAGCTCCATGACTGGCAAGCTGAGGTGTCTGCAAGGGCAACCGCAGCAGTCAGAGCAAAGGCTTTGCTGTCCCTCCAGGGAAGGAGAAGAACCTGAGATATGGCTGTATGGGGGGGGGGGTCACTTTGCTACCTTCAGAGGGTCCCTTATCCTGCTTTCCTGCTTTTCTAGCACAGGAGCTAGGTCTATCCCTGGGGCAGATGGTTGTCTGCCCTGCCACTGACTGTGTGGGCAGAGGGGGGGTGGGATCAAGCTCCCTGTGCTCCCCAGGCAAATCCCTGCCCTATCTCTGAGTTCACTGGAGATCCCACTCTGTCTCCCTGCCTTCAGCGGGTCCCTTATCCTGCCTTCCTAATGTGGGAGCCAGCTCCATCCCCGGGGTGGCTATGTTGGCTGTTTGGTTGCTCCCAGGGTGGATGGGACTTGGGCCCACCAGCCTGCCCTGCCCAGGTGAAAGGGTCTCAGATAGTCTCAAGCAGCACCTCCCAGAAGTAATTGCTGACCCGATGCCCTGCCTGAAGTGGTTCTGGGTGGCCTTAAATGCAATTCTGCATCCAATCAGTGTGGACACTCTATTTTGAAATAGGGTACGTTTACACTGCATGCTTATTTCGAAAAGTGCTTCGATAAGGGTACGTCTACACTGAAAGTTTCATTCAGAAACGGCTATTCTGGAAGATATCTTCCAGGAAAGCTGATTTTGGAAATAGAGCATCCACACTACAGGGAAGCCTCAAAATTAGTCTGAGATAGCGCTTCCACATTAGGGGAGCTTATGTCAATTTAGCGTCCCAGGACTAACTTAAGAATGGTCCCGGTGAGGAGCTATTTTGGTATAGCAGCAGTGGAGCATCCACACGCTCACCCTCTACTGAAAAAGCTTTTTCAGAAGAGGCGTTATTCCTCGTGGAATGAGGTTTACCAACATCGGAAAAAGCCCTCCGTTGTTTCAAGTTTCTTTTGAAATAACACAATTGCTGTGTGGATGCTACTGTTGTTCTGCCAGAATGACATCCATTATTCCAGAAAAATAGTACAGTGTAGATTTGTCTATCAGCAAATGGCCATCGAGTGTCAGAGTTGCTGCATTACAGAATTGTGCATGCATCGCCAAAAGTGGCCACCGAGTGTCCTGTTGCTCTGTTGCGGCATTTTTACACTAGGCAGTTATTATTTTGAAATATTAGGAGTTAGTCTGGTAACTCCTGTTTGTGATAAGGAATAACCCTCATTTAGAAATTTTATTTTGAAATGTCTTCAGTATATATGCTCAGCTGTTCTTATTTAGAAATAACTATTCCCCAGAGTCATTCAAGGTAATTGCTCCCAGTGCTTCCTGGGACTCTAAATCAATGTAGTACGTCCACATTAGCGGAGCCTGCCTCGACTAATTTCAAGGCTTCCATGTAGTTTGGATGCTCTATTTCAAAGTAGTTAACTTTAAAAGATTCAAGGTATAACGGCCAAACTATTTTGGAATAATGTCTTACACTACACATTTAGCTTATTCTGACATAAGTACTGAGGGAAAACTGCAAATTTCCATTTGCTCTTAGTCCACATTGCGCTAGTTGGCTTCCAGCCCTAGTGATGGGCTCAGGGCTTTAGTCTCTGCCACAAGTCAGCCATTCTTTCATGAATCCAATCCCATTGAGAACTGAAAAGAGCATGAGAGAATACTTGTAAACTCACTTGTAATCTTGACCACCACTAGTGGTCAAAACACAGACATAAACATGTGCATCACCTAACTGCTGTTCACTGGAGACCCCTTCTTTATTCCTCTCCGGCCTATCCAGGTCCTAAAATGCTCATAATTTATCAGAAACTATGACCATCTCCACTTCACCACACCCTCAGTCCACTATATGCACACCCTACCCAGAATATTCTGGTCCTCTGAGGGACGTGATGATTGAGCAAGCAACTGGAGAACAATGTGATGATGTCCAGTGATTACATAGACAGATGCTCTGTAGTTTGTAGTCCCTCCCTCCCTCCACATCGCTATATTTGAAGGACAGCGACCCATGTGTAGCTACTTATGGAGAGGAAAGGACAATCCCAGACAATTACCAGCCACGGGTAGAGGTCTGCCTTCTCCAGGATCCATCCCATGGAAATCACAAGCATCTCTCTGCTCGAAAGGAAGCACCTCGCTGCACAGACACTGGCTGAAGATAATTTCACAAAACATACATCAGCTCCTACACCGTCATGAAAGAGCTCCTCAGCTCCACTGTCAATAGGAACAACAGGTGACTCAGACTCACTTCAGGCAGATGCTACAGCTGCATGAGACCGTCCAGTACCTGCCTCCCTCGCCAACCCTTTCCACAATATGGCTGTTCCGCTACAAGACACGGACTGAACACCGATGGGTCAGTTGGCTGTAGCTCCCCACTGACATCAGGATTATGCCAAGAGACCCGCTCATCTTCCATGCATTCGAGTCCAAGCCAGTAAGAATGCAAACACACCACACATGCCGCTTCCTCTCTTTTTTTTGTTGTGTTGGCTAACACGGATGCATATGCCTTTGTGTTGCCCAAACATCCAGTTTTGTGAGATCCCTTTTTAACTCTTTCCTACCAGCTTTGGATTGGGGATGTTAAAGACGAGTCGACTATCCCATAAGCATTTGTTTATGGAGATAGTCTGTTGACTAGTCAACTAGTCCATTCCCCCCACCGTGCTGCCTCTATGAGATTGAAGTACTCCTCAGGACTCACAATTTCGTTGACCACTCTTTTATTAGCAAAGCGCTTCACTAATACAACCAGAAGAGTGAGACCCCACAGAAACCAAGTCACCTTATTTATACAGATAAAAGAGGAGAGCAGACAAAGGATTGAAAAAGGGCGCGAACTGACAAGGTTACCTGGGGTCAGTCAAGTACCTCATTTCCTTATTAACTCTTACCAGTCTCCTATTAATGTCCCACTATCACCCTTAAGTGGAACCATTGTCCTCTGCCTTAACATCCTCCGTCCTGCTTACACACAAACAACTTTACCTTAACATCTCTCTTCCTGCTAAAGGAACAAACATTTATTTAATTCATTCTACTTTTACAATATAATTCAGTCTACTTTCACAATCCCTTCTTTTGGTCAAGCTACACCATGACCAACAATTACTGGGTTCCACATACCAACTGTTCTTTGTGTCTTTGCTCATCAGTGATATTTAGAATCATCATATTAGCACTGTGGTTTGAGGCAACGACCTGTGTGGCATGCCTTATACAGTTTTGAATACAACAGGAGATTAACTGAAAGCACACAAATATTATTAAGATTCCAAACAGGATAGTTAAGGCTCCCTGAAACAACCAGCTTCCTATGCCAGAGAAATTGAACAGGTTACTTAGCCACTTCCATAGAGAACTCGGCTCTTCATGGGGAAGATATGTGATCTGTTCTGAGTGGCTAGCGCGATCTATGACATCATTGGTGTTGTCAGGTATATATACACAACATTCTTTGCCAATGAGAGCACAGGTCCCTCCTTTGGTTGCCAGCACTATGTCTAATGCCTGACGGTTTTAGAGGGCCACCTGTCAGATCGCCCCTGTTTCTTTGGCCAAGGCTCTTAAACTTTCTCTGGTTTCATTTGCCATTATTTCAACTACTGCTTGTAACCTCAGGAATCTTTTTGCATGGTGTATTACTCCCCCCCCCCCAAGTGGGAGAAAGGAGCCACCAATAGCCTCTTCCCAGGTAAGGGGCTTATATTATTTACATACCATTGGGCATCTGATAAGTTCCTTCTTTTTCGCCTGAAATAATGGAGGCAATCCCGTGGAAAGGACTCTAGTACTCGAAATTGTGGGAAGAGTCAGGTGGGATAACAGATACCTGACTAGTTAGCTGGTAATACAGTATAAGCTTTGGTCCTGCAAACCCAATGATGCCCTATCAAGGCCAGGAATGGTCGGTTGCACCCATTTGTCATATAGGTGCCTGCAAAGGAGGAGTAATATCCCCCAAAGGGCACATGGTGATTCTCCTTATGAGGAGTGGTGTTATTAGCATGACACTGAAAGATTGTATTGTTCTCATTAGGGTTACTGAAGGGGAAACATGAGATTGATTTCTCTGTTTGATCACAAGTTGAGAAGAAGGTCATATCCCCATACCCAGCCCACCACTCTTTAGTTTTGTTTGAATAATCCCATATACCATTGGTTACAATATGCTGAAGACAACTGCTCCTCCCCAGATTCAGCCCTGTCCCATTACACATCCAACACCAATGACCTTTTCCCTCCACCACACTTATCCATTTAGATATATTTATTCCCATCGCTTCCCAAGTGTCATTACTGTTCCATGTTTTGTTAAATGGACGAGGTCCTCCAGTGAAGTCTGGGGATGTAAGTGGGATTGCCAGGACAGGAACACCAGCTTGAGAGTGGGCTGGGATGTGGCTGCAGACCCAGCAATTAAAGATATTGAGAGTCTGAGCTATCCACACTTGCTGTTGGATAAAATAATTGTCACTGTGGATTCCCCAGACCTTAAGACACCAGCAACCGAGGAAGAGGCACCACCAGAGGCACATGTTGGAGGCAAGGTCCTTCTGGTTCTGACAACCTCAACTGAGGGAACCGCAGTTGCGGTTTTATGTCCACCAGGCAGCAGGCACTAGGCTCACTACTGCTTCTTCTTGGGCCTTGTTTTAGGTCGTCGTCTACTTCTGGCAACCCTTATGAGAGTGTAGATTGTAAGGTATTGCAGGCTGTTCCTCTGTGTCTTCTTCTGGAGTCAAACTGACTCTGAGAGGTCCTAAGGTTGGTGGTTGATTCCCTGGGGCCAGTGCCTTCTTACACTGCGAGGCATGTATCCACACTGTGATGCCAGATAGTTTGACAGCCTTCTGGGTAGTAAGCAGTACCTGATGAGGGCCCTTCCACCGGGGATCCAAGGCATGTTTTCGATGGTGGTACCGCACTTAGACCCAGTCACCTGGCTCGAGGTTGTGGCAAGAGTCAGAGGTGAGTTCCGTCGGCCAGGTGGCTCAGACCTGTGAATGGAAGTTGCTAACAGTTTGCATCAGTCCTTTGCAATATTGGAGGAGTGCACTGTGGGTCAAGTTCAGGTCTGGGACTGGAGTAATGGTGGCCATAGTTCGCATAGGGCGTCCCATAACTATTTCAAAGGGACTCAAATTATGGCATTGGGATGTGGTGGATTGCATTTCCATAAGGGCCACTGGAAAGACTGCTAGCCAGGTTAATCCTGTAGACTCACAAATTTTTGCAAGCTTATTCTTTAGTATACCATTTCATCTTTCAACTGCACCTGCGCTCTGAGGATGGTAGGGACAGTGCAACAGGTGTGTGATATGTAATACGCGATCCAGGTGCTGAAAAATTTGCCTGGTAAAATGTGTACCCCTGTCACTGGACAGAGTGGGAGGAATTCCCTCGGCAGGCATAATATGATTCAACAAACATTTGGCAACAGACAATGAGTCAGCCTTGCAACAAGGAAAGGCTTCAATCCAACCAGAACATAAACATACCATAACCAAAATAAATTCATATCGTTGACACTTAGGCATTTGTACAAAATCAAGTTGCCAATGCAAGAATGGTGCTTGGGGCAGGCCCCGGCACCCCTGAGTCACTTTTACAGGTTTACCAATAATGTGGCTTTGGCAAGTGGCACAGGCTGCACAGTGACAGGCTGCAAAAGAGCTGAAATGAGGGGCCCACCCTCTGCTTAGTTATAGCAGAGACCATCCCCTCCTTTCCGACATGTGAAACACCACGGAGCAGGGCAGCCAGGGACGGATAGAGCGAAAAGGGGGCCACAAATGCGCCAGTAGGTGAGCACCAAAGGGAATCAGGATGCAGAATGCAGCCTTGGGCAGCCCAGGAGTCCTTTTCGGCTTCTGGGGCAGAGTCTTGGAGCAGGGCAAGATCAGTGAAGGACGGCGGTGGTATAGAAACAAGAAAGAGAACTTAGAAACGCATCCTGGGACGGCACATTTAGCAGAAGCGTCAGCCAATGCGTTGCCCTTAGCAATGTCCGTATCAGCTGTCGAGTGGCCAGAACACTTAACAATAGCTAGGGCAGATGGAAGTAAAACTGCATACAGGAGAGCCGCGACATAGGGACCATTCTTAATAGGGGTGCCGGCGGAGGTAAGGAAACCACGAGCTTACCAGAGGGTGCCAAAGTCATGGACAACCCCAAAAGTGTATCAAGAATCAGTATAAATGGTGGCGGAGCGTCCCTCAGCCAGAAAGCAAGCACAGGTGAGGACAACTAATTCAGTGATCTGTGCTGAAGTGACAGAGGTAAAGGCGCAGCTTCTAGGGTTTCAGAGAGTGACACAACAGCGTATCCTGCAAGGAGACAACCTTGGTTGTCTCAGAAACAGGAACCATCAGTGAACAAAACAAGGTCAGAATTAGGGAGAGGGATATCAGAAAGGTCGGGGCGCGGGACGGTGACAGCAGAAACAGTTGCAAGGCAGTCATGGGGTTCACCGTCATCAGACAGAGGGAGGAGAGTGGCAGGGTTTAACTGAGAACAATGCTTCACAGTAATATGCGAGGCCGACAGCAGTAAAAGTTCGTACCTAGTGAGGCGGCAGAGGAAAGGTGAGCTGTGTTACGTTGTAGCAGAAGAGTTTCTACAGAGTGAGGGACCATAAGGGTAAGAGGAGAGCGGAGGACAAGGGATTCAGACATTTCAACTAGGCATGCCGCGGCAGCCACAGCGCGCAGGCAGGGGGGTAAACCCTGGGCAACAGGATCCAAAGTGGCAAAGAAATAAGCCACTGTGCGATTTTTGTCACCATGCACCTGAGTAAGAACTCCAAGTGCACAACCAACTTGTTCGTGGCAGAAAAGGGTAAAAGGCTTACAGTAGTCAGGTAACCCTAGAGTGGGAGCAGAAGCCAATCCTTGTTTGAGAGACACAAAAGTTGAGTCAGGCTCAGGGGGCCATGGCATGGGGTCAGGCACAGAGAACCGAATGAGTTCCTGGAGTGGCTTAGCGAGAGAAGCATATTGGGAAATCCATTGCCTGCAAAACCCAGCCATGCCCAGAAACTTCTGGACCTGGCGTGGAGAGTTCAGTCGGGGAAAGTTAAGGATAGCTTGAACACGGGTGGGAGAAAGTGTACAGGAACCATGAGAGAGGAGAAAGCCAAGGTACGTGACAGAGGATTGACAGAGCTGTAGCTTAGAGCGAGAAGCCTTATGACCCTTGTTTGCTAGTGCACTAAAGAGCACTAAAGAATCAGTTTCTGAAGCAGACAATGAAGGGGAACAGAGGGATAGATCATCTACATATTGGACCTGGACCCAGAAGGGAAAACAAGTTCGGCGAGGTCTCGGGCTAATGCTTGAGAAAAGTAAGATGGGCTTTCAGTATACCCCTGTAGGAGCTGAAGGCAAAAAGGTAAAGGCAAAAAGATACTGGGAGTCAGGGTGAACCGGGACAGAAAAGAAAGCAGAACACAGATCAACAACAGTAAAATGAGTTGCATCTGGTGGGATAGAAGCCAGAATGGTTGCTGGGTTAGGGACAACAGGAAAGGTGGGCATAACAATGCGGTTAATGGCGTGAAGATCCTGAACAAAACGCCACGATTTTCCATCAGCCTTTCGAACTGGGAGGCTAGGGGTGTTACAGGGGCTACTGCAGGAGACAATAATGCCTTATTTCCGCAGGGCGGACATGACCGGAACAATGCTGGCCTCTGCTTCGGAATTCAATGGATATTGAGACAGGCAGGGTAAAGGTTTGGAAGAGTTGACTAATACAGACAGGGTCAGAATGTAAGTGACCAATCTCGGATGGATGAGAGGACCACAAAGAAGAAGGTACTTGAGAAAGCAGAGGTTCGAGAGACAGAATTAGCGGACAGAGAGGGGTCGGGGTTGAGAGGGAGGATTCAGATAACAGAGAAGCAGCAGAGTCAAACAGAGAGGACTGAGGAATTTGCAGATACACACCATCAGGAGAACAGTAGATGGTGCAGCCGAGCTTGCATAGTAAACCACGACCCAATAGGTTAACAGGAGTAGAATCAGACAGCAGAAATGCATGATCAGCTGTGAGAGGGACAACTTGAACAGGTAGAGGTTCAGAAAGGGGATAGGGAGTTGGAACCCCCGTGATACCTACAGCGGATACAGTTTTTCCAGAATGGGGAACTGCAGGCAAATCGGCAGTATGGACTGCAGAAAGTGAGGTTCCCGTATCAATAGGGGAAGGAAGTGAAAGGTCATTGACAGTCAGGACACATTCACCCGTAGGAGAAAGCGGTAACAAGGGAGCCAAAATTTCCTGAGGTTCCCCTAGATCCCGTCATTGCTGGGGAGCGAAGTATGGTTGGGGACCGGCGGGTGGCATGTAGCCTTGCTGATTGCTTACGGGGCCATTAGGTCGGCTCGGACACTCGTTTTTCCAGTGTCCAGGTAGTTTACAATAATTACAAACACCTCCAAAACCCGAAAACCCAGTCCCATAGCCCCTTCCCCAACCCCATCCTCTTCTCACTGAGACAAGACAAGGACTCTCAATTGATTCTAGTCAGCTCTGCCTTTAAACACTGGATGTAAAGTGTCAGATATAATTGAGGACTCCCAAATAGACTCTACACCACCAGAAATAAAACCTGTTTCCATCTTCTGTGACTTTCACTTAGATTTGACTCACTATCCTCTGCTTAGTGTTCAACTTATGGTAGACCCTAAGCCAGGTCATATTAAGTTCAGGTCTTTTAATCATACAATATGGATGACAACATTTCATTCTCCCAGCTCCAAGTCTTAAGTGAATTTCAACCCAAAAGAGCCAAAATTGATCTCCTTGACACAGCAAGTGTGTCTACTGATCTCTGTGGCAAAGTAAGTTGACTATATAAATAAGGTCTGCTCCTGAAGCCTTTTCCTACAGTTGATTAACAGGATGGCAGTAGATAGCTCATTCAGACCATTGGCTGATAATAGTTAGTCACCCGGACCAGTCATTAACCATAGTCATGGACTCACCCTACTCTCCATTGTCTCTATGA
>JANRFK010002918.1:17737134-17750413 GCA_030068395.1 Apalone spinifera | reverse complement strand
GACAGGTAGCCACGGGATGCTAGTTCATAGCATCTGGAAATAAAAGAAAAAAAACAACAAATGGTCTGGTAACACTTTATAGACTAACAAAACTTAGATGGTATCAGGAGCTTTTGTGGGCTCATGATACCATCTGCATGTTTTGTTGGTCTATAAAGTGCTACCAGACCATTTGTTGTTTTTTTCTGTAACAGACTAACTCGGCTACCTCCTGAAGCTTCTGGAAATAAAAGAGTTAGGCATCTGCTGATGTTCCTTTCCCTAGCAACAAGAATGCCATGGTAACTGACTTCTACTGCTAATGAGAGTGAGGTAAAAGGATTAAGAATTTAGGGAAGAGCATCCCAACACTGTGGTGAGGTAAGGAATTACAAATAAGGAAAAGGACATGAAACCCCTATTGCGTATTGCACTGGGCATGGTGGCATCAGTGGAACACATTGTAGAAGTTGTATTCTACTTTGTGTGCCCTGAGAGATGCCACAGGGATGTCTGATGGCAAAGGAGAAGAGACCTAAACCATCCCTTTCCAAACAGCCTGCAGCCTGAAGTGGATGGATGCCCAGCTCATCCTGTACTCTCTCTACTTGCTGCGCAGGGTTAGAGTGTTTATGACGTGGCTCTAGCTGTATTCATTATAAATACAGGGTTATTTTTTAAGTAGGATTGTTGCGACCATGCACTTTCAGACTCCCAACTGAACACAGTTCCCATACTTTACCTGATGGTGGTACAAGAATCTATCCAATTTCAGTGCTAAGTAAGGAAACTAAATTAGTAATCACTGTACAGTCACTATATCCAGCACTAGGCATGTGTTTCCTATTTTCATTAGTCAAATGCTTAGGAAAGCAAACCCACGCTGTTGCACTGCAGTGGCAGCAAGTTAAATCCTCTCCAGCTCTCTCCTAAAAGTCTGTGGGTGAAACCACAAGGCCCTTGCAGGATTTTCACTCCGTAGGTAAATGGATCCTTGACTTGAGCAAGGACCTCGGGATCTGACCTCATTTCCACATTGTACTGTGGCCACTACACATGGCTGGAGAGGACCATCTCCACCTGCTTGTGCTACTGAATTCTTCAGCCAGGAAATGGGGAGATGTTGGGGGGCATAGGGGGAGAGCAGCCCCTCGGTCGCGGGACGCCACAAGGGTGCCACGTGCACCAGTTACGTTCTGGCAGCCTCCAGCTCCCAAAGGCGGCACAGAGCCTGCACCAGGAGTAGCATTCCCTGGGGGCAGGAGGGGCCAAGTCTCACCTTCTACTCACAAGGGGGTGGGGCGTTGCCTGGGACAAGGTTCTGGGTCCTAGCAAGGTGGGGTGGGGAACCACTCTGGCATCTCTACAATGGGACAACTCTCTGGGAACAGTGCCACTTTTGGGTGCCCCGCCCCCTCCCTACACAGCCACAGTCCAATACCACAGCACCTAGGCTGGGAAATGCCACGACTCCCCTGGGGCTTTGGGGCCGCAGGGGCTGACGGTAAACGCAGTCTGGAAGACGCTACAGCTCCTGTGGTGTCATGGGGGCCATAGTGACCTGTGGAGCACGAGGAAAGACTACATCTCCCAGCATGCACTGCTTCCCTTCTCCTCTATCAGCCTAGGGTGGGATTTCTTGGCGGACCCGCTCCCTGTGATGTCAGGGCCTGCCACAGAGGCAGGGCACCACCCTGCCCAAGCAAGGAGCAGAGCCTCGCCTTGTCAGAGTGGTTCCAGCTTCTATTGCTGCTTGGCCATAGTCTCTGGTGTCCCGCCTCTGCCCCACGCACCACCGGAGCTGGAGGGCTACGCTGGCTGCGTTGCCGCAGGAAAACCCCGACCCCAGTCCCAGTCCCAGCCAGGCGCCCCAAGTCTGAACCTGTCCCGCCCGGCCCCGTGTCTCCCTCTGTCTGCCACTCGCAGACCCGGCACCAGCTGAGTGCTCGCCAAAGCCAATCGACTCCAGGCCCTGTTCCCAGGGGACATGATTGGAGCATGTACCTGGGCACCTTCTGGTCACAGTTGGTTGCTGTCAGGCCGTGGACCGAGCAACTGTCACTTCCAGTCCATGGGATGGCACGTGTGTGGTGCCGGCATGACACGAGGCCACTCCTTGTTGCCCTGCGCCGGACACAAGAGGAGCAGTTATCGCGTGGCAGTTAGAGCCTCATGCTGAAACGGGCTGCAGCAGTTACACTCTTCCCTGCCCCTCCCATCCCTGTTGCATGCTCCAGCTGGGAGGGGAGGAGTGTCGCTCTCCAGGAGCTACCGCTGCCAGGGCACCATCTGACTGGAACACATCAGACGCATACGCCTGTGCAACAGCCACATGCCCCGCCAAATGCTCATACAGGGATGCATGCACACATGCACAAACGCGAATTAACAGATTAATGCGCCTGAGAGCCCACTCCTGCTCACACAAACACGTGTGTGGATACTCATGCCCTCGCTCAGATGCACACACACGCATCTGCACAATGTGCCTGCAGGTAGGCAGGCAGGCACATGTGCAAATGGACACTGGCACACGTGTGCATGCAAGTACACACCCAGGGACACACACAGTCGCACTCATACATATGCACGCGCGCATGCACACCAAGTAACAGTAGCCTAGAAGGACGCAACAATAATTTCAAACTCAAAAGCCAAAGATTAGATAAATTAGAAGAGAACTATTCCCACGAGGCACTAATCCATGTCTGAGGCTCCTCAGTGCTGCTGCGAGACAAAGTCTTTATTTCAATCCCAGTTTTGCCAACTCTCAGCATGCGTAATGCTGGGTCAGTTAGCAGCCTACTCACCTCATGTGTCTAGGTTCATATGGAAAACTAAATATTGCCAGCCAGGAGATTGGGGGGTGGAGGTGGAAGTAGGGGAATAATAACATTTTTAAAAATACAAAATCAGGTGTTCAGTTTCTGCAACTTTTGTAGTTCATATTTTCTTCCACCACGAGCCAGAGGCCCTTTTCTCAGGGACCCATGCCACACTCGCAAATGTCTGTGCGGCCCTCCCTCGATACTTACCTTGAGCCAATTGCTATTTGTTCTTCTTCCTCAGATCGCTGTCTGGTTTCCATCTGCCAACATGGTCTTGGGGGGACAGCTCCTTTTGGTCTCGCTTAGGCCACACCAGGTGTGTGGAACGGACAGACACACGCATCACCTGGCTGCTGCTCACTGGAGCCCAGTGTTCCCTCTAACATTTCCCCTCCCTCCAGGAGCGGAGTGAGTTTTGTCTCGTGCTCCAAGATTGAGGTCACATGCACTTCTTCGGACGCCTGCCACACAAGCGAACAAATGTCTTGTCTGTGTTTTTAAAATGTTCTGGAAGAAAGAGTACTAAAACAAGTGAGAATTAACAAGGTGCGTGACTGTAAATGGTTTTTTGATATGAAGTCAAATAAAAAATAAATTAATACTGCAACATTTTCAGTGGCCAACCTCCTCTCCCTGCCCCCCCGCCCGCCCATCTGGCCTAGATGATCTCTCAGTATCCCTTATGGTAAAACCCGCCCCAGACCCTGTGTTGAGATGACAAGTTCTTCACAAGATACTGGATATATAAACTTTCCTCCATTAACATACACATTTCAATGTTGTCTCCTCACAAGTGTCTTGAAAAACTACGTTTACAGACTTCAGCCACATGAGCTGATCTTAGCTCACATGACCATTAGATATAATGTTTTGGTAATTTTTAGGAACTAAGATTCCTAATTTCCTTTTAACAGCTATTCCATAGTGTTAGATTGTGCTATAGATGTAGTTTGATAGAGAAGAGGAGGAATAAGATTAGCACTTTCCTAGTTGAAAATCCAAGGGAAAGAAAGGGGAGAATTGCAAATCAAGACTCTCTTAAGGTGTCTGAAAGCTACTTTGGTCTGGGAAGGTACTCAGTGGTACCAAGGCAGACTTTTCTGTAGCTCAGTTGTATACTGCCATACTAAAACAAGTCTAACACACTGAGTGAAAGAGCGGACAATTACATGAAAGGCAAAAAAAGGTGGCTTGGCAGAGAATTTGCTTCGGGACAAAAACAAGAGAATGCAGTGGTTAAGGAAGAATGGGAGGCATAAATCAATTCTCCAGAAACCTTCTGAACAACCAATTCAGTCACATGTCCTTACAGGGACAAGCACCTTAATGACGGTTGCCCTGACATGTTATTTTGCAGAAGATTCTATTTGTGGAAGGGCTGCTGGAGTGAAAGTTTGATTTTCTAGTACCAAATAGAAAAACAATAATATAACAAAAAGGCTAAAAGATTCCTAAATGAAAAGACTGAACTAAAGACTATGTGGTTGAAGTTTTGATTTTCAGTCTTCCTCCAACTGCAGTTGCTGTTTCATTTTTTGTAAACAAACCCTAAAAAGATACTACCTTATAAGGACACAGAAACCAAAGGTAACATGTTCTCCCAACTCATGCTTTCAAACGGGGTGGGGAACCTTATTGGGGGGAGGGCGCGCACAAGTAGACTTGCCAGATGGTTTCAGCAAAAATACCAGACCCTCCCAAAAAAATCAACCCCCCCCCCCCCCCCCAAAAAAAAAAAAAGCGCCAGGAAAATTTTTGTCGAGGGGAAAAAAACCCAACCAAACAAAAAAACCCTACCAGGAACATTTTTGTTGAGAAAAATCCAGTCGCGACCCCTTTAATTGGTGAGCCAATCTCCCCACCCCCGGCTCATTTCTGTTGGGCGCCGAGCCAGGAAAGGCAGAAAATACCAGACATTTTGTATGTCTGTTATTTTCTAAATTTATTTACTGGACAAAAGGTGCAAATACCGGGCTGTCTGGTTCAATACCGGACACCCGGCAACCCTACACACAAGTGTGAAGGAAAAAAAATCCCAAAACCCCACCACCCTCATTAACATGGCCCCCAACTGAGAAGGAGAAAGACGCTCCCCACATTCCCCTCACACACCGGAGCTTGAGAAGAGGGGAGCGGGCAGGCTAGCAGCTTTTGTCTGCTCCAATCTCGAGGGGAGCTAGAGTGTGAGAACCTTGAGGTTCGAGGGCCAGACTCACGCGAGCTGGGGTATTAGGTTCCTCACCCCTGTTTTAAAAACAAAACCTCTCACTCTTAAAAATCTCTCCCCATATCACTGGTTGGACAAGCTTCATGCAGGTCCTCTGTAGATGGAAACCTGCAGCAAACCGTATGAACAGAAACAAACAGAAGCCCCAACAGCAGCTGGAGGTGG
The DNA here is from genome assembly GCA_030068395.1 of Apalone spinifera. Lineage (NCBI taxonomy): Eukaryota > Metazoa > Chordata > Testudines > Trionychidae > Apalone > Apalone spinifera. Next base: position 17,745,214 of record JANRFK010002918.1, on the reverse strand, counting down.
GGCGAGGCTGCTCCAGCAGGGACAGCCTTGCTGCAGCACAACGGGGCAGCCACCTGCCACCAGATCAGGAAAACAATCACGCCACTCACCTTCCAGCAGGAAAGCGAGTGCTGCTGCACGGCTCCGCAAAGGAGGTGGGAGGCAGAGAGTTTTTTGTGCACGGCCGCGCACCTTTAGCAGCAACTACCCTGGTGCCCCCTTGTCTAGTCCAGCCAGGGCCTAAAATGCTCATTACTTAGAACGTGGGTGGGGCACCTAAAGCCTGGGTGCTGGATCCAGCCCCCGAAGCTTGGGGTTCCGTCCACCTTTGCTCCCCTCCCTACCCCGTCGGGCTGGAGCGCACAAAATCGACTAGTCTGGGCCCTCCAATGCTCTGGCCTGCAAGGGAAATGTCTTTCTCCCTCTCAGTTGGGGGCCACGTAAGGGAGGGCTTTTTTCGTTTGTTTGTTTGTGTCTCACTTGTTTGCGGCCCCCCCAAACTGATTTTGGCCCCTGACTCCCAAAAGATTCCACACCCATGAATTATAAGCAACTCCGGCCCCCCAGATCTCTCTACATGCCTGCCCACCCAGGATGCTCTCTGGTCCTCTGAAGAAAGGCATAGTTGAACATTGCAAAATACTGGGGGCACACCAGAAACTAGGAGCATCTCTCCTTGCATGCAGGTCGCCCTCCTTCATCATCACAGCACTACCAAGCCAAACTGCCTGCAGCCAGGGAGCACACCCCCGAGTGCCAGGCACCCCCCAGCCCTTTCCCCACCCTCCTCCCTCCCCCAGTGCCAGGCACCCCTGCCCCCACCCTCCTGGCTCACAAGTGCCAAGCACCCCCGTGGCCCCCACCCTCCTCCTGTCCTGCCAATGCCAAGCACCCAGACCATCCAGGATACAAGAATCAAATTATCACCTGAAGAAAAGTTATTTTGATTACAAAACAGACTTGGATGCTAGACCTTACAGAGCAACTATGGAAAGCAAAATCAAACACAGAGAAAAGTCTCTGGAAACAAAGCTTAGATGGTAAAGAGGGAGGGGAGGCCGTTCAAACCAAACCAAAACCACAGTTTTGGTTCAAACCAAACCAAACGATTAACAGAAACCAAAAGAGCAGTTCAAACCAAACCAAACCACAAGATTAACAGAAAATACACTGAATGCAACTGGATCCACTTTGTTCCCCTGTTACTTACTTCCAGTCCACTCCCATGTTCCGAATTCCTCAGAGACATGGCAGTCCTGCCTGGGTTTAAATCACCCTGTGCCTCTTGTTTCTCTCTCCCACACAAAGAAAGCAGGCAGGGAACCTAGATCCAGTTCAAATTTCAACCCACTATCTGAATTGTTTCTCCAGGCCCCCTGGCCAGCACCTTTGCTAGCTACCAAAATTTAACCAGTTGGTCCCCCTGTGCTGGTCAGCACTCCTCCTATCCATTACAGCAGTGTTTCTCAAACTGTGCTCCGCAGAGCCCCAGGGCTCCGCGAGACATCTCGAGGGGCTGACAAACTGGAAACATCAATAGGTACAACTCATACAATCAGTGGAATCCTGGGGCTCCACATAAATTTTTACACATGGAAAGCGCGTAAAAGTTTGAGAACTGCTGCATTACAGGGATGCAGGCTAGGCTGGGGGTGTAACTGATAATATTTTGTGTGGTTTCGTGACTATTCATTTAATCGCTGTCTAACGTCCCTGCTCGCCTAGCGGTCAGTGCGGGCTGGGGCTTTTCGATTGGGCAGGGGGAGGCTTTTGCCTCAACCCCCCCTTTCCTCCCTTCCTTAGCCATGACTATTCGATAGGCTCTAGAGGTGGGGCCAGCAACCAGTGCGCTCCCAACCCTCACTCCCAAGAAGCCCTCTGTCACCATGGACTGCTTCCTTTGATGCTGCCCTGGCATGTCATGAAGCCGCCTCCATCTGCAGTGAGCCTTGGCAACCCCCAACCTGCCGGCCACTGCTGCCTCCGATAGCTGACACGTGCGGGGAGCTGGCTTGAAAGCTTCGTGCAGGTACCGGCTCCCGTCTGCCCTCCTCACCCTCTGCACTGCCGCCTCTCTATTAGAGCAGTGCACAGGAGGGAGGGGCGGGGTGACAGGTGCAGCGGGACAGGTGGCTCTCCACGGCACTGGCTCCCAGTTCCCCCCACTTTGCTGCTTTGCTGCTACTGAGGCAGCAGGCAGGGAGGGGGAGGTAGGCGGCATTCCCTGCACGCCTGTCCCCTTCCAGCCAAATAACTGAAGCCAACTAAATTATTTTTGCAAAAAATCTTCACTTTTCTACAATTTCTCTCTCACCAGAAAGGAACATGTTTTGGACCATGCGCCACACATGCTGAAGGTAATTAAAAGCACTCCATATGGGAATAAGAAATGTCAGTTATAGGTTTTGGATACACTCTGGTAGCTGATGTGGAGGCAGCTTGCAAACCCCTTCCCACAAAGCGCCACTTGCAGGATGAGTGAGTTCTCCTTGAGATTTCTAGGCACGAGCAAGCTTTATGCCGGTGGGCACGGTGACGTCTCCCCAAGGGAGGGGTTCCTTCACAGCGAGGGCAGCAGCCCCTGCAGCAGTAGCCTCCTGATACCCGCACAGCGTCAAGGCAGCTTCCCCTTCCAGCCTCACATAGCCCTCGTCCTGCACATAGAAGAGGAGAAAGTGATCAGGAATAGTCAACATGGATTCACAAAGGGCAAGTCGTGCCTGACCAATCTGATTAGCTTCTTTGATGAGGTAACTGGCTCTGTGGATATGGGAAAGTCAGTGGATGTGATATACCTTGACTTCAGCAAAGCTTTTGATACACAATATACCTGCCAGCAAGTTAAGGGAATATGGATTGGATAAATGGACTGTAAGATGGCTAGACTGTCTAGACTGTCAGGCCCAACGGGCAGTGATCAACGGCTCGATGTCAGGTTAGCAGTCAGTTTCTAGCGGAGTGCCCCAAGGATCTGTTCTTGGACCGGTTTTGTTTATCATCTTTATTAATGACCTGGATGAGGGGATGGATTGCACCCTCAGCAAGTTCGCAGATGACAATAAGATAGGGGGAGCGGTAGATATGCTAGAGGGCAGGGATAGGGTGCAGAATGACCTGAACAGATTAGAGGATTGGGCCAAAAGAAATCTGATGAGGTTCAACAAGGACAAGTGTAGAGTCCTGCACTTGGAATGGAAGAATCCCAAGCATTGTTACAGGCTGGGGACCAAATGGCTAAGTTGCAGTTCTGCAGAAAAGGACGTGGGGATTACAGTGGATGAGAAGTGCCCATGTAGTCAAGAAAGATAATGGCATATTCGGGTGCGTTAGGAGGAGCATTGCCAGCAGATCCAGAGAAGTGATTATTTCCCTTTACTTGGCTCTGGTGAGGCCACATCTGAGGCCCTCACTATAGAAAGGATGTGGACGCATTGGAGAGGATCCAGTGGAGGGCGACCAAAATGATTAGGGGGCTGGAGCGCATGACCTATGAGGAGAGGTCTAGGTTGGATATTAGGAAAAACTATTTCACTAAGAGTGTGGTGAAGCACTGGAATGAGTTACCTAGGGAGATGGTGGAATCTTCATCCCTAGAGGTTTTTAGGGTTGACTAAGCTCTAGCTGGGTTGAGTTAGTTGGGATTGGTCCTGCCTTGGGCAGGGGGCTGTACTTGTGTGGTGTAGTGTAAGTTCCTTGCTGGTTGCTATGCTTGGGCTGTGGGTGACCCCCACTGACAGCTGTCTGTAAGCATGGCCCAGCAGGGGGTGCCTTACTGCCCCAGGCAGTGGCTAAAACCAGTTCTACAAGTTAAGGGAAGAGGCTGAACAAAGGAACTGGAGGGTTGGGGGAAGAGTCAGTCTTGGGCTGGAATCATGGAGGAACCAGTCTGAGGAGAGGACTGGAATCCTGGGGCTAGGGACCCCATCTCAAAGGGTCTAAAGTATCCTGGCCTAGACTCCTGTAAACACATCACGTCTAGACTGTGCTGTATCCTGGAGAAGCAATAAAACCCCTCTATTCTACTAGCTGGCAGAGTCTGTTCTTGCGGCTACGGGGGTGCAGGAACGGGGGAACCCCAACTGCATCGTCACAGTGGTGTCAGGAGTGGGATGCACTGCACCTCGTGGATGAAGCTCCCAGCAGCAAGTGACCGGTGAGCACTGGACCTGCAGGGAGATGGCCTACACCCAACTCCAGAAGGCAGACCTTGTGAGGCTGTGCAGAGAAAGGGGCCTGCCTGTGTGGAAAGCAACCAAGGCCCAGTTGATTGCCCGGCTGGGAGAGAATGACCAGTCCAGGGGCCTGGATCCTGTTCCAGCGGGAGCAGCCAGACACTCCTTGGGAGCGTCTCAGGCTCTCAGACTGGACAGAGGACTGGAGCCTGCCAGAGAAATGCGGTGCCCACTCAGCTAAGCCCTGCCAGCTGCAGTTTGTCCAGGGCGGGGTCCAGCCCCAGAGCTGCGCCAGCTGGAGATCGAGCTAAGGCTAAAAGAATTGGAGTCACAAGAGAAAGAGCGGCAAGACCGTAGAGAGCAGCGACAGTATGAACTGGCCATGGCAGAGTGGAGAAGCCAAGAGGCCCCAGCTGAGGTGAGTGGGGAAGGCCCCAGGGGGCCCGGGGAGGCCAGGCACTTGGAGAAGCTCGTGTTGGCCCAATGTAAAAATGTGGGGGACATGGATGGGTTCCTCAGCTCCTTCGAGCGGGTCTGTGAACTGCACCAGATACCCCCAGCTAATCAGCTACAAGAGCTCACCCCCTTGCTGAATCAGGAGGCCGCAGGAGTGCTCAACCAGCTGGAGGATCTGCAGCCGGGTGATTACGTACGGGTCAAAGAGGCCCTGCTGCATAAGTTCTGGCTAACCCCGGAAACATACAGGAAAAAGTTCCGGGGAGTGCAGAAGGGGCCACGGGAGACATATGTAGATTTGGCCTCCCGCCTGGTGTAATACTGCCAAAAGTGGGTGTCCGGGGTCGGAGCCCAGACCGCAGAGGACCTGCTTAAGCTGATGATGCTGGAGCAGTTCTATGAAGCGTGCACAGCCAGCCTGAGGCTCAAAGACCGAAGACCAGAGAACCCCCAGGAAGCCAGGAGGCTGATGGATGAGTTCACAGAGAGCCACTCCAGGTATGAACAGGAGTCCCGGAGAGAGAGGGAATCACGCAGAGACCAGCTCTCGGCTGAGCGACAGAGAGAGTCACCTACGAGGCGAGCCCAAGAGACAAGGACCAGTCATCTGCGCCCCAGAGAACCAGCCAAGACCCAGGCAGAGCCAGCCCATAATGGCCCGCAGGACCTAACTTGCCATCGCTGCGGGCAACGAGGCCACAAGAGGGCTCAGTGCACCAGGTGCCAGGAAAGGCCCCACAACCAGGGACTTTCTAGGATTAACTGGCTGGAGCCGGTGGACCGGCAGGGAGCCCTCAGCCCAAAGTGGGGGAAAGACAGCCCCAGCCAAGGCCTCCCGTCCTGATGATCCAGAGGCAGGGCTCTCCGTGTACGGGGTAGGGGCAGGGCGGCCCTGCAGAATGAGTGCCTCGTACCCCTTGAGGTAGATGGTAGGAAGGTGACAGGTTTCTGGGACACGGGGGCGGAAGTGATGCTAGGCAGGCCTGACATACTGGCTCCAGATCGTGTGCCACCCAACACTCAGCTGACCCTGAGGGGCATAGACAGGACCCCATTTAAGATGCCCATAGCCCGGGTGCATCTGAATGGGGGGCCAAGGAGGGCCCCAAGGAAGTGGGGGTGCATCAGCACCTGTCCACAGAAATGCTGATGGGGGGGACCTAGAGGAGTGGCCAGACGGACCCAACAGGGCCCGAGTCACCACTCATAGCCAGAGCCAGCGCGGGGCTGGCAACCCTGACCCTGAGGAGGTCTCCCGGCAGGGGACTCAGGGCCCCATCCCAGCAGACATGGAGTCGGACCAGGCCAGGACTCAGGACCCAGGCAGTGCAAGGGATCAGGCCCCTGTCCTGGCCCCAGCTAGTGAATTCCAGGCCGAGGTGCAGGCGGACCCCTCCTTGCGGACCCTGAGGGACCGGGCCAACCTGAGCGCGGCTCAGCCCCTAAGGGGAGATTGCCAGGAGAGGTTCCTGTGGGAGAGGGCATTCCTGTACCGGGAATATCTTCCCCCCAGGAAGGTGGGGGGATGGGGACTCCAGCGACAGCTGATGGTACGCCAAAAGTATCACCGCAAGCTGTTAGGCCTGGCCCATGACATCCCCTTCTCGGGAGACCAGGGGATCCAGTGCACACGGCTAAGGCTGCTCCAAAACTTTTACTGGCCAGGGATATTTGCAGCCATGCAGCGTTACAGCCGGTCCTGTAACTCCTGCCAGAGGGTGGGGAAGGCCCAAGATAGGAGGAAAGGTGCATTGAGTACCCTACCAATTATAGAGGAGCCTTTCCAGAAGGTGGTGATGGATATAGTGGGACCTTTCAGCAAAGCTACCCGGATGGGGAAGAAATACATCCTGGTGGTGGTGGATTTGCCACCCGCTACCCCGAGGCCATGGCCCTGCCCTCTATCGAGGCAGACACGGTGGCAGATGCGCTGCTGACCATTTTCAGCTGGGTGGAGTTCCCCCAGAAGGTCCTCACGGACCAGGGATCCAACTTCATGTTGGCCCTGCTCCGGTGCTTGTGGGAAAAGTGTGGGGTCCAGCACACCTGGACCTTGACATACAACCCCCCAAACCAACCGGTTGGTGGAGAGATTCAATGGGACTCTGAAGCAGATGCTAAGGACCTTTATGCACCAGAACCCATAGGACTGGGACAAGTACCTGCCCCACCTGCTGTTCACATACAGGGAGGTGCCCCAGGAGTCCACAGGTTTTTCACCATCCGAGCTGTTATATGGGAGGCGGGTGAGAGGACCCCTGGGCTTACTGAGAGATGAGTGGGAGGGGAAGGCCTCCCCGGAGGGTGAGTCGGTAGTGGAATACATTCTGACCTTCCGGGAAAGACTTGCTGAGCTCATGGGCCTGGCCAGAGAGAACCTGAGCAGGTCCCAAAGGAAGCAGAAGATCTGGCATGACCGCAATGCACGGGCCCGCACCTATGGTACCGGGGACCAAATGATGGTTCTAATCCCCGTACGGAAGAACAAGCTGCAAGCCACCTGGGACGGCCCCTTCAAGGTTGTTAAACAGCTGAATGAGGTGAACTATGTGGTGGAGCTGACTGGCCGGACATGTAGCCAGCAGATGTATCACGTTAACATGATGAAGCCATACCGGGGCATGGAGAACTTAGTGCTGGCTGTGTGCAAGCCCTGGGAGGAGCAGAGGGAGGACCCCCGGTGGGTCTATTCCCTGGGACAGGAACAGACTCTTCGCTGGAGTCAATCTCCCTCTCTGACTAGCTCACCCCAGCCCAGCTGGCCGAGATCCAAGAGGTGCTACGTCCTGCCAACAGCTGTTCTCCGACAAGCCGGGTCGCACCAATCTGGCTGTCCACCGGGTAGAGACGGGCACCCATCCCCTGTTGGGTAGAGACGGGCATTACTCCCTGTTCAGGGTCACAGGGAAGACGGCCCAGGACCTAGAGAGAGAGGTCCGGGACATGCTGGCGTTAGGGGTAATACAGCTGTCGGCCAGCCCTATGGCCTCTCCAGTATTCCTGGTCCCCAAGAAGGATGGGTTGATCCAGTTCTGCGTGGACTACCGGAAGCTCAACGCCATCATGGTGTCCAATGCCTACCCCATGCCTAGGCCAGACGAGCTCCTGGACAAGCTTGGGGGGAGCTCACTACCTCACCAAGGGCTACTGGCAGGGGCTGCTAGACCTAGAGACCAGGCTGAAATCAGCGTTTATCACCCCGGTGGGGCTCTACGAGTTCCTAGTTCTGCCCTTTGGCCTCAAGGGGGCACTGGCCTCCTTCCAGAGTCTGGTGGACCAGCTGCTGCGGAGAATGGAGAACTTTGCCCTAGCGTACATCGATGATATTTGTATCTTCAGCCAGTCCTGGGAGGACCACGTGTCCCAGGTCAGCCAGGTACTGGACCGGCTGTGGGAGGCTAGGCTGACTGTAAAGGCTGGGAAGTGCAAGGGGTAACTAGTGGTGTCCCCCAAGGGTCAGTCCTAGGACCAAT
>JANRFK010002918.1:17664493-17677879 GCA_030068395.1 Apalone spinifera | reverse complement strand
TGTCACGTTGGCTACCTTCCAGTCATTAGGTACGGAAGCCGATTTAAGGGATATCCCGATTTAAGGGATAAAATCCAATAATGTGACAGCTTTGTCTACACTGCAGGGTTTTTGCGCAAGAAGCTTTTTGCGGAAGAGATCTTGCAAAAGCATGTCCACACCTCAAAAGCGCATTGCAAAAGCAATATGCTTTTGCGCAAGAGAGCGTCCACACTGCATGGATGCTCTTGCGCAAGAAATCTCTGATGGCCATTCACAGAATGGCCATCAGCGCACCTGTGCTTTTTCTGATAGGCTCTTTTTGCGCAAGAAACCCTTCAGTGCGTCCACACATGCCTTTTTGTGCAGGAGTTGTAGCGCATAAAGGAGTTATTCCTTGTGGGGAGATGAATAACTACTGTAAAAAGCCCTCTGTCCTGTCAATTTACCGTTTGTTTGGGTTTTTTGCGCAAAAACGTGCTTGAGGTGTGGATGCTCCGCCTGTTTTTGCGCAAAAACTGCATTAAACTGTTCAACACTCCTTTGACTGCTCTCTGCACAATTGTCCGTCTCAGCTATCCTCCAAAGATTTCCCAGTTGCTTGGTTGGATGAGTCTAGACAGATACGAAAACCTCCACCAGCATCTCGCAGGCAGAGAAGCAATTCAAATAAGAGTTAAAAAAAAACAACAACCAAACAAGTCCCAGAGAGCAAAAGCTTCAGTTAAAAAATGAACTGAATTCATTCATTTGAATTCATTCATTCATTCATTCATTCATTTGATTGAATTAAAGAATTGTACCACCTGCTGGACATGTGGAAAATGGTATCTGTAACTGCACAGAGGGTGTATGTGTAGAACCCTGTGGGGATACAAAATTTTGCCTCTATATAAAACCATAGTGCGCGCACATCTTGAATAAAAAAAGATATATTGGCATTGGAAAAGGTTCAGAAAAAGGCAACAGACATGATTGGGGGTTTGGAACGGGTCCCATATGAAGAGAGATTAAAAAGACTTGAACTTTTCACCTTAGAAAAGAGGTGACTAAGGGGGGATATGATAGAGGTCTATGAAATCATGACCAGTGAGGAAAAAGTAAATAAGGAAAAGTTAATTATTTATGCCCACAATATAAGAATTAGGGGGGATCACCAAATGAAATTAATAGGCAGCAGGTTTAAAACAAAGAAAAGGAAGTTTTTTTTCAGTCAGTGCACAGTCAATCTCTAGAACTCCTTGCCAGAGGATGTGGTGAAGGCTAGGACTTTAGCAGGGTTCAAAAAAGAGCTAGATAGATTCATGGAGGTTAGGTCCATCAATGGCTATTAGCTACGATGGGTGGTAGTGGTGTTTGTCTGGAAATGGGTGACAGGAGAGGGATCACGTGATGGTTACCTGTTGTGTTCCCTCCCTCTGGGGCATCTGGTATTGGCCACTGTTGGCAGACAGGGTACTGGGCTAGATGGATCTTTGGTCTGACCCAGTCTGGCTGTTCTTAATGTTCACCTTTCCTACCCATCCTGGCTAATAGCTATTGATGGACCTAACCTCCCTGAATGTATCTAGTTCTTTCTTGAACTCTATTAAAGTCCTGTCTTCACAGCTCCTCTGGCAAGGAGTTCCACAGGCTGACCCATGCACTGCATGAAGAAAAACTTCCCTTTGTTTGTTTTAAACCTGCTACCTGTTAAGTTGGCAAGACAAGGAAATCTGCACCTGCACTGCCCACGCTCCATAGGTCCTGTTGGTTTAGCTGTAGACTTCAGGACTGTCAATCTGAGTGAGTTAAAAATATCAGAGCAAAACTCCAGCAAGGAGTTACCTTTTCCCCCTGACATGCTAAAAATGATACCAAAATAAAGAGTGGCCATGATGTCAGATGTAGCTGCATGCCATGGCTTGGACTGTACATGTGCCTAATGTGATGGAGCAGAGTGGAATATGAACTGCTGTCCCACTGAGATCTGGATTGAGTCCCTCACCAATGTTCCCTATAAGCTAAGCATTTGGACAGCCACTCAGGAGAGATTCAAATTCTGTCTAGCTGATTAGAAGAGCACCCACCACTGGCAGCATGTGCTTCTACATCCACACATGCCTCAGTGAACACAGCAAAATGTATTCTGCACATGGATGGAAAAACATTAAAAGGAACATTGGTCCCTCTGCCAACCCATTTCATATGGCCACCAAATGGAAACAGGTCTCTACTGAGCTGGGCTGGATTTAAACTGGCAATGTAGAAAGTCTCTGATCCTCAGCTCAGGTCTGAAATACATCACTAGATGTCAGTATAATCACATTAACAGGACACACATATTAGTGCCAATCCCTTGATTTAATTCCTAGTAACAAAACAAATCTAATCCCCCGGGTCCCCTCCCCTCACTAGTGTCCTGGAGGCCAAGCACAGAACTACAGTCCAATTTAGGCAGCTCCTTTACAGTTTCCACTCTGTTAGGAGGCTACTGCACTAGACATTACCATCTATGGTAACAAAGAGCAGAGGACAGGAAGCAGTGGTAAAGTCAGCAGATCTCACTGGGTTTTCTCCTTCCCCCCTCCCATCAACGTGTTCCAAGGGTGTTGTAGATGCTGGAAATTCTCCCCTCACCCTTCAGAGGCTTAAAAAGCAGCTCCATCTCCTCTTCCAAAGCCTATAGTCTAAGACTTCAAGAAGAACCTGGGAATGTATTGCAGAAGGACAATGCTCAGACAGTAATATGCAGGGGATGAATAGGGTAAAGTCTCCTGCTTTAAGCAGATGCTGGCAGTATAGACTCCTGTATTCGATTCCTGAATATGTGATTTCACAGGAACTCTGTGACTCAGTTTCCCATCTGTGAAGCAGGGATAACAATATTTATCCTTCCTTGGAGAGCCTCAGCTGACAGGTGCTGTATAAGTGCCAAGCCTGATTAATTGCAAAGGTGCCACTAGCATGCATAACACTTTACAGCTACAAGAATAAAGGAGACTGGCATATATTTCAGAGCTATGGGACATTAGGTGTAAGGCAGTGCATTCCAAAGGCCCAAAAGATTTGCTTTCCAGAAGTATAATTATGAGCAAGCAACAAAGACATTTCTGGTAGGGAAGATTTAGCTGCACTCAGAGAAGGGGAGTGATCCCCTAGGACAAGCAAACTCTCATGCCCCCCATTATTCTGGGAGAACAGAGGAGTATAAGGGTAACACATGCAGTTATAAGGGGAACTACTTCTGTTTAGTTGTCCTACGAGCTGCTTTCCCATTCTACAGCCCCCCCCAGCCGATCTCCGGGGCCCATTCTACAGCCCCCCCCCAAGCCCATCTCTGGGGGCCCATTCTACAGCCCCTTCAGATCAGACCCCGCCCCCTGGATGGCGGTTTACTCTCTAAATCCCTCCTCCTCCTGCCTGCAGCAGTGCGGCTAGGCAATCCCGCCAACCACGCCCCATCTCATTGGCCAATCCCGAGCTACCTTCCCGGAGAGGGGCGGAGCTTTCCTCTGGCCCACCCCGTGCGTAGTGCGTAGTGCGGGTGAGGCGGGAGGCCGGAAGTGGCGGCGCGGGGGTTGCTGGGCGCTGTCTGCAGGCGGAAGCGGAGGGAGCCGCGCGCGGAGGTGAGGTGAGAGGCCGGGTTGGGGTACCCCGCCCGGACAGAGGTGCTGGGACTGGGGCCGCCGGCGGGAGAGCGCGGGGCCCCCTAGGGAGGGGTCGCGTGGGGGGCAAGCTGCCTACAGCCTGGGGCTCTCCTGGCGCCTCGCCCTGGAGCTGGGTTAGCCGGGGCAGCCGTCGGCAGGGGTGTTCCGGGGGGGCAGGCCGCCTGAAGGGGGCGAAAGGTGTATGGGGATGGAAGCGGGGGCCCCGCAGGTGTATGGCGGGAGGTGTACCTGGGGGAGCGGAGTCCTTCCCCTCCCCCCCCGCCTTGAGTGAGGAGGGTGGGGGTGGGATGGGAGCAGAGTCCCCCACAGGTGTATGGCGGGAGTGCAGGGGCACGCATGGGCATGGGGTAGGAGTAGGGTCCCTCCTAGTACTTTCTGCCCTAAATCAAATAGTTGGCTCTAAGGTGCTTTTCTGAGTAGATTCCTTTAGCCATATGTTAAAATCAATGACATTTCAGTGAGAATATCATTTTAGGGGAACTACTTCTGTTTAGTTGTTATATGGGCTGCTTTCTCTGCCTAAAGGGACTTGCATGGAAGTGAAAGGGAAGGATGTGTGTGTGTGAGAGAGATCTGCTACTCTAGACATAAAACAAAGTTAAACAGGGTTACTTAACTATTCAATAAGCCATAAATCTTAATGTGCACTTCTCTTGCTGTGGTCAGTTTAATAATTACTGTTAGTTACAGCTGTCATCTATTAAGTCAGGAATAGAAGTTTGGGCTTTTCTGACAACTTCCTGCCTCAACAGTTGGCTGTAAGCAACACTTCTGTTGTCAACAAAATAAACTCTGAGTTTAATCTGAAGAATACATGCTTGTGACTGTTACAGAAATAATTAGATCCAAATACTTTCCAGGGGAGTAAATGTTAAATTCATGTATATTCATAAAGCATTTGGCAGTCCTCACATAGGCTTAGTATACCAGTGTAAATGTGTGGCACTCTAACAGAGTAGGTCTGTTTTCCTCCATATAGCACCATTCTGTGGATTGAAGTAAGAGCAAATGTAGATAATGGTGAAAATCTATGGTGAAAACCTTGTGAAACACGACTCAATCTAGAAACTCTACCCCCTGGGCTTGATTTTTTTTTTTTACTGTAGTTCTTCTGATTGCTAGTTCTTCACTGTTGACCTATAGTCATTACATGAAAAGCTGGGCATGTCAAATGCCTATTCACCTTTCTGCAGAGGTGTAGTGTGATGTGACATATTAGAAGGTGAACCAGAGGTGCAGACTAAAGAGACTGGCATCTCCTGAATAGGGATGTACTAGTGAAGTCGTTTAACCGATAAGCAAAAGGTTATATGTTACTGCTATAGCCTACACAAATTCCTCTCTCCCCCTCTCCCTGCCAGTAAATGTTTTAGCAGGCTGGCCTGCAGCCTGGCTCAGTCCTGGCTTGTGACAGGTTTGGGACCTACCCCTGCTGCAGCTCTGCATTTAAAATGTATTAGGAGCTGGGAGGGCAGGCAGCCCGGTTCAGTCCTGGCTCATACTAAGTCCAGGAGCTCGGACCGCCCCTAGACAGGGACTGCCGCCACCTTCTCAGAAGCAGCAGCACAGGATGACAGGCAGCTGGTCCACAAGGGGAGCTGGTTTTTAAACTGGCTCCCCTTGTGGTCAGCTCCAGCCTGGCACCCCACACTGCTGCCTCTGATACACTGGCTGCTGGCCCCGCCCTCAGGGACTATAGAATAGTCAATTGACTGATAAAATGTCATGAGGTTACTCGACTATTCAATTAACTGATATTTAACATCCCTACTCCTGAATGGGTTAGGGATGTTCACTATCAGTTAATTGAATAGTTGAGCAACTTCATGAATTCTTGTAGATTAGTCAGCTATTCTATTGTCCCCAGGGGCAGGGCCAGCAGCCAGTGTACTCTGTATGAGAGGCAACAGTGTGGAATGGCAGTAGCCCCTGTCTAGGGTGGGGTCTGAGCTCCTGGACCCAGCACAAGCCAGAACTGAGCCAGGCTGCCTACCTGGCCAGCTCCTAGTACACTTTAAATGCAGAGCTGCAGCAGGGGTAGATCCCAACCTGTTGCAAGCCAAGACTGAGCCAGGCTGATGGCCAGCCTTCTAAAAAAATGTAATGGGAAGGGAAGGGGGAAGGAAATGTATGTTGTCTGTATTATTAACCTATAAGCTTTTGCTTACTGTTAATCGACTATACTAATACATCCCTAAAATGTGTCATTCAGACATAAGTGGCGAACTTGATCACTGTGTCTGATTTTCAACTACAGTACTGCATATAAAGTATCTTTTAGTGCTGCTGTACTGAAAGAATTTTCCTTTAATAAGGGTAGGACAGCTACTTCAAACCATTGGTACCTCTTTATATGTCACTTTGATGTTCTCTTTCTCTTGTTCTCTGTACTGCTATTTTCTCCTCACTGTTCCATTTCACAGTGAAATTGATATCAAGGTTTAACTTCCATGATCAAAATGCAACTGATCCTCAGGTCTTCACTGTGCTGGTCCACTGACACACCAAACTGGAGTGGCAGCTCTTCTGTGCCAAACTACAGGATTTGTCATGCCAACTTCTGGTACCATGGTAGAGTTACCAACACCTGGATTAGACATGCATAATAGTTGTAGAAAGTTAACCTCAGGAAAGCACTCTGTCCTGTTGTGACAAAAGTTAACCTTCTCTTGGGAAGAAAAGTTAAAGTGGATCTTTGTGTGATTTTTGAGGACTCTAAAATACTTCTCTGCCTCTAAGGAGCCCATTGTGACCATGGTCTATCAACTTTAGACCAAGCTCTCTATATTCAAGGAAGCATATTCCATTCTCCAGTCCTGAATCCATGATGACTTAGTACTGTATCAAACTAGTTTACAGTTTGAGTTTCCAAATTATTTGTAGGATAGGTGTATGTTACATATTCAGATTTTAAAAAGAGGGAATCTGTGCTGGACTATTCAACCTGATTGATAAGTACAAATCTTGTGTTGCAGGTAATTCTAGAGAACAGAGTACTTCAGAGTCATCTCACTCAATTAACACATTTTTTCTAGCAAGCTTTTTATCCAGGTAAAAGTTCTAGTGATTTCAGTAGAAGTTGTTATATAGGAGTGCTTAATAGGATCCAACTAGGTGGTTGATTTTCTCTGATATTTGACAGAATATCATTATGGGATAACTTTCTAAATCGGAAATAGAGTCCTGAGGTATTGGCATTAAATATCTTCATTTCAGGGTCAATGTAAAAAAGTATTTAGACAGGAGACTACAGAACCTTGTGTCTTGGCAGCCATCGGGGGTGAGTAGTAATAATGTATTCACTGCTAGCCCTGGCAACTCCCAAGATGCATCAAACCTTTAGTCACTCATTCTGGTTACTGCCCTGCTCTCTTTCAACTAAAGTCTCACTCAGATGGTGTACTGAACTAGTTAGAAACAGATTTTTAAGCTTTTAGAAGTTACAAATCTCAGAGGTAGTATAAAACTTCTCAGAAGGTCAGCTCAGACTGTTAACTTAAAAATAAAGTCCTATATTTTCTCAGCTTAATTGTCAATAGAATTGCAGAAATAGGAAATACTCAAGTCATAATGCTGTTGGTAAGAGGAGGCTCACCGCTTCTTATACTTTTCAAAGCATGAATCTGAGCAGAGGGTGCACATCTAACTCTAAGATGTGGGGGACTGTTGAGAAGTTATAAAACTAACATTATACTGAAAAATGATTAAACTAGATAAGCTATAACATTAAGGTTTCATATCTTGACCTGCTAAGCTAGAATTGCTTCACCAAAGCCATACAGTTGTATCAGGACTTGTTGACTCTTAAGTACTGGTATTTAACTGGTTATCAGAAAAAGTGTCAATTCCTGCACAGGAGGAAGTTTTCTATTTTAGGGAGTGTCAGAATTGTTTTATTTGGATTAATTAGCAGTTATACCTCTTAAAAAACAAGTAGAACGGTCAGATTTAAGTTTGTGTTACGTATTGTTTTGTGTCTTGTACAAGGCAGATTGCTAAGTGTAGTTGGAAGGCCCATGTCTATGTGAAAAGTGAGAGAGAGTGTGCCAGGGTGTGTGGGGTCCTGGGAAAATAATCTTAATTAAATACTGGAGAGTAGCTTAAAACCAAAAATCTTTTTAGATGCTCTGGAAGTAAATTGATCTCTGAGTGAAATGCATGGGAGAATCAATATGAGTTCTTAACTGGCCTGTTAATAGAGCTGAAACTAACTAGAGTTGGTTTTTGAAGACCTCACTTGTAACTATTAACAGAAAAGCAACATTTGGAAAAACTTTCCATGTGAACAAGACCTAAACTTAATTCTGGGATATAGCTCCAACATTGGAGTCTCCTCTAAACCTCAAACCCTTGTTTATCTGAAGAGCTAGCCCTGGTGTGTGTTGTAAAATTCCAGTTCAGAAAGACATTGAAGTTTCCAGGATGCAAAGATCGCAATGGACAAAAATAATCCCTGAGATCTCAATTTACAGTCCTGTTACTGATAGTGAAATCTTAATTATTTGTTTGTATCTTACTGCATTACAGGACTTCAGAGAACCAAGTTAGAATCCATAATTTATAGATTATCGTTTTATTACCTTTTTTGTTTTGGCATTTCATATTATTAGATGACAGCTCAACCAGTACACTGCTATGATCTTTTCCTGTCAATAAATTCAAGTTGGCTGGTTTGCAGGTTCTGCTTTTATCAACATCAGTAAGGTCCTGGTCTGTATAATGAGAGCTCTTAAATAGTACCCTTGAAGTTGTTTACATCTGGAGAGTAACTGTTTACATCTGGAGAAGAGAGAGTGAGCAAGAAGAATGAGCTATACTAGGCAGTTCTGGTGAAAGCTGGTTGAAGTGAAGCAGACTCTTGCCAGAGTTCGCAGCAGTTAAGTAACTTGATGGTGCCGTGGCAGCAAAATCAAAGTGGTTACTATATAAACTGGGCCCTAACGCTGAGGGTACGCATGTGTGTCTATCACAACTAGAAGATAAAATTAATTCACCACTTGTTATGTGGTGCTAAGTTTACAGACTTGACCTCAAATACTATACATGTAGGGTGTTCCTGACACAGGCTATAAGCTGCCCAAGAAAATTCTGACAGAGCAGTGGTGGGAATGAGGGAGCCCATCTCAAGTTCTGCGAGAACCTTAGTAACATCTCTCTGGCTTCAATAGCTCCCTTGGAGGGGGGTGTTGTGCATTCCACTGTGTATAAGCCTGAAACATGTTGAATTCCTCAGGGTTGGAAACATCCCTCCATCTGGACTCTTTCCTGTTGTTCATAATCCCTATCTGAAATGCAGATAGATTCAGGGTAACAGGTCTGATCAGATTAAAGCCCCATATGGACTACACTAAGGATCTGTGATGCAGAATAGCAGCTCTGAATGCTTGCTTTTCTGTAAACCTGAGATCTTTTTGGAAACCTGCTTCCTTAGAACATCGCTTCCCTGAGTTTGGGGAGCAGGGTGTTCATTCTTGAATACAGGGTGGGAGGGGAGGAGTCAAGAGCTGTAGCTTCTTTGTTGTATGGAGTAGGATTCATATGTACTTGGGGCATCCTAGGAAATAGTGAATCACTGACGTATGAATCATGATCAGCATCACGCACATCAACTAAACATCTCTAAACTCTTTCTTGCTGTAATTTGTAGCTGTTGATCACCTTTCTGTAAAGTGATATAAAGTGGATGGTGTTCCAAGGAGGAAACTGCTCTCTTCCTCTCTGAAGTTGAGTAAACGTGCTGGGGTGGAACGTTGCATCAGATCCTCCTCCCCTTCCTCCTTTCTCCAGTGTTTCAGTGACTCTCTTGTTGATTCTTCATACAAATCAGATGGAAAGTGACCTTATTTTTCCTAGTGACATCAGTGTTTCTTGTGACTAATGCTGGATCTGGCTTGTATCCTTAATGGGACAGGGAGAAAAAACATTTTATAGCAGGACTTGGGAGGCTTGCAAACAAAAGTAAAATCAGTTAAAATACAAGTCAGTTCTATTATCAGCTTTTTAAATATAGTCAAACAAATCCAGTTTCCCTTTTGAGCATGTTAGAGCCAGTGACAGAAGGTGAAATTCTTCCTACTAAGGTTCTGAGCCTTGAAGGCTGTCTGCAATAAAAGGAAGTTGTGTGCTCAGGCTATAATAGTGATTCATGCTTCAAAATGTCTTAATGTATGGTGATAAGATGGAAGCATGTGGCTGGCTGCCCCTCCCTGCAGTCTCTTTTCATTAAGTGTTCCTAGGGTGGGTTCTGAAGCTCTCTGGTGCTGAACAAAGCAGGAGTTAATAGAAAGTTTTATTACACTTCTCCAAATGAGAAGTTTAAATGACTTATGTGCCTAAGTCATCCTTGTGCAGCACTGGGAGACTAGTTCCCTGGTATAGACACATCAGCATGTAGATAGAAAGTATTAACAAGGGACACGTTGTTTCAGAAGCAGTTTTGCATTCTTTTGTGCAGCTGCTTGTCTTGGTATGTGCCAGAGCATGTCTCAGTTTGGCATGCTAATTCTGTGGGTTCAGACATTGCTGGAGTCTTGGAATTCAGGTGTGGGCGCGGCCACCTTAAATGTATTATTTTGAGGAATCAAAACTGCCAAATCTTATCTGAAATTTTTTCTTTCTAATGAAGCTGTTATACATGTAGAAAAAGAACTGACCCTTTGATAGCAATCTTGCAAGTAGTCCGTTATGGCTCTAATTACAGCTGTGGTTTTCCTGTATTCTGTAAAATTTTGTCAGGATCTTCTACTTCACATACTGCCATGGTATCTGAGCACCTACAACAAAATACCTGGAAGCTGTCTTTGCTAGTCTAGCATGGATAGGCTATGAATTACTATGTAATAGATATGATTTGGTATTTATGGACTGGCCAGAGGAGCCTCAGATGGGTTCTCGCAGCTGAGCTATCAAAGGTATTATCTGAACAATGGGTAAGCATGCTACATAATCTAAAATGCCTAAACTAGATGATGTGACTAGTCATTGCCCAGTCTGAGCAGGAATATTAACATTGAGAATGCTAAGAATATTGAGCATTCAGTTTATGATGTGTATAAGGAACTAATTGTGGTAGTCTGTCTCTGCAGGTGGTGAGCAATGGCAGGTATGCAAAGCCTGGTTGAGCGTCTGGAGAAGGCTGTGGAACGCTTGGAAACTGTGTCCCAAAGCCGTGACCTGTATGGAGATGGCTCTTCTGAAGGTAGGGACCCTCTGCTACAAATCCCTGTAGGTGGACTGAACACACTGTCTAGCTGATGATGTTTGTACTAGACACTGAAAGTACTGATACTGGAAGGCAGATCTTCTGCAGAGCATGCAAGCTGATGTTGTGTAAACCTGAATAACTGTACCAGGAGGGGAAATTCAGTTTCACACAGATAACATGCCCACATAGAAATATAGGGAGGGCCTGTGGTTACTGTACTGTTAAAACAAGAACTTCCTGCGGGTGCAGTACTTCCTTTGTCTCCTTATTATCAAGCTGCTTCTTTCTTAAGCAAAAGTACATTTAGAACAGCGTATGTCTACACACTTGAGGATTAGCTGTGCTCGCTGCACATCCCCTCTGATTTGAACAATCCTACCCACAAAGTGCTCTGCAAAACGAGTGGAAGGAAGGTGGTAGGATTTGCTGGAAATAATCCTAATTAATACTTCCATCTGGTGCCCCTTAACTGCCCACACTTCTGTTCTTTTCCTACAGGAATAGCTCAATTTGTGCAAGCTTTTGATGCTCTCCTGTCTGGTCCAGTAGCAGAATATATAAAGATCAGCAAAGACATTGGTGGTGATGTTCAGAAACATGTAAGGATTTAGCTTTTTTCCCCATGTTGTAAATGGGACCACTAATCTAGACTTTTAAGAGCTGACTCAGAGGTCATTGAATTTTGCTTCCTTTTCCCCACTCCCTAGAGCAAAGAGCTAATTTGGGAAGATTCAGCATAGATGTAGATCCTTGGATAACCCTCGAGAGATCTCCATCTGCCTCTTGATTGTGTATCCCCCTAAGTGGGAACAGAGGTGCCCAGTTTCAGTGTTGGTAAATTCTTGCCTTGTGTATCCTGACTCAAGTTTCTATTGAATCGATCTCCAAGAATAAGGGTTGTAATGTACATTAAAAACAGACCAAATGGCCCAGAATCAGCTGTCTTCACAACTGAAACAATGCAAGGGAGGCCAAAATGATCCCTGTAAATAGTATACTCCTGATGTCTACATGCAGTTACATTGTTCTATCTAGCTATCTTGTATGGCCCTCATTGCCATAGTGTATGACCACCTCATGATCTATTAAATATCTTCACAATGCCCTGTTAGGTAGGGAAAAACACAATTAGCTTCTCACTGCTTTAGTTCCCCATTTGTAAAACTTAGCTAAGTGACTTCCCAGGGTTACCCAGGACATATGGGTTCAATTCCCTGCTCCATCATACCTCTCCTGAATCCCAGGTTACCACCCTGATCACTGGAGCATCCTTTTTTGCCTTTGTAAACAATATGAAATTGTTTTTCCCTTTCCTTATAAGGCTGAAATGGTCCATAAGGGCCTGATGATTGAGAGGGGTCTCCTGGTGACCGCATCGCAATGTCAGCAGCCATCAGCGGTAAGTATGGGGAATCCTAACATAGGTCACACAAGTCTTGGATAATCTGGCAGAAAATGGCAAAAGCCAAGGAATCTGGGCTCTTAAAATTGCTCCCAAAGAAACCTAGCTGAGAGTGGAGATGACATCTGTGAGTTAGCACTCTTCTGATCTGAATAGCATGCATAAAAGGTCTAGTTCCAGAGAGTGATTCAAGACTCACTGAAACTCCTAAAAGATATGGCAAATCCATAAAATACTCCACAACTACCTCAGCATGTACAAAGTACAGGTGGTTCCTTCTCGTACTTGGCAACCTGTATGTGAGTCATATTTTATCTATCACCAATATTTGATGCACTTCCTACTTATTGAGCCCTGAATTGCAGCACAGATAATGTGAAATGGCAGCTGTACTGGGACTTAAGTAGACAATGCTCGTAAATCCTCAAAGCACTACACAGACATTCTCACCTCAGCAGCATAGGGATGTGATTCTATATGGCGTGACACTTGAATAATGGCTAAAGTCTTAGAATCTGTTTTCCTTAATAAACAGATCAACAATTCCCCCAACCTGTAGCACCTCTGACTGGGAGTGGAATCTGATCAGTCATGCACTAGTTTTCTGCTTACACCTGGACTTCTCTAGTGATAAGCATTTTCTTGCAGTGTCCCAGTGGGAAAACTACCACCTCTGCTAATCCTACTTCAGAATGTCAGAGTTTCTGTGCTGCTTCCCCTTACAATAAGTACAGAGTATAGTTCACCTGCAGGGTTCTCTTTCTTTCTTAAATGAGACTTCCTAGAACACAGAAGGCTGTTGAATTCATAAATGGGCCTTCTATATAGATCTGATACAAGTCAGCCTTGTTTAAAGTGGCTAATTCCTAGATAGCTTTTTGTAAAAGACATCTTGTAGGCCTCAAGGCAATTCTGGCCCTTGTTTAAAATGCCAAATGCCTGAACTCTGCAGCTTTTTTACCCAAGCATACCCTTACCCTAGGGGTGGGCAAGAGGCTTCCAGCAGGCCGGATCTGACCCGTCAAGCCACTGGATCCGGCCCACAGCCGCCTCGCCGGAACCCTTAGGCAGAGATCAGTTCATGTTTTAAAAAGCCAGCTCCGGGTGGCTGGGGAGAAGTATGGAGACTTCTCATGCTGTTCTTGTCCTCC
>JANRFK010002918.1:17654115-17664393 GCA_030068395.1 Apalone spinifera | reverse complement strand
GCCCCCCCCCCCCATCAAAAATTATTGCCCACACATGCCTTACCCAATCAGAGCTCTAGATCAGACTTTCCTAGACTGGAGCTGGCTGGTGATCCCAGAGAGCTAGCTGTCCTCTTCTCCTTCTGCAGCTGGGCAGATAGGAAAGAATAATGAAATGAAGAGATGAATGTAGACTCTTCTTAAAGACACAACACTCTTTGCACTTCTCTTTAAAAATAGCTTCCTCTATTATGCTCCATATCTATCACTGCTGACTGGGAGGTGTGTGATTCCATATGGAAAGGAGGAGGTCCATGAGACCATCTCTGGTTTGGTTCAAGCTATTAAAGTGTGTCCTGTAGTAGAGTAGACCAACTAAATGACCTGCGAAAGCTGCTGCTGAGCAGCTGATCTCCTATGTCCGATTCTCTCAATAAATATTACAAAGCAAGACAACTTGGATATTGAAGTATTTAAAAAAAAATTAAGGATTTGAATTGAATTCACGGAAGTAACTTGATGGGGTGAGAGTCTCAGACTTTGAATTAAGTTTAGATAGTGAAGTGACTTGGTTTGTAATGAAGTTGTGACACAAACGACTACAGCATTGCTACTGGAGAAGCTGGGCTAGGGATCTAACTGAAACTTTGGCAATTCAAATCTTGAATGAAAGCTGTAGCTTAGAGGGATTCCAGTGGGCACAATACTAAACAGCTGTCTTCCACTTGTTTGCCACCTGTCCCTTTCTGTGTTGCAGAATAACTTCTCCACACTCCTAAAACCCATTTCGGAACAAATCCAGGTGGTGCAGCACTTCCGGGAGAAAAATCGTGGCAGCAAACTGTTCAATCACCTATCGGCTGTCAGTGAGAGTATCCCGGCACTGGGCTGGGTGGCTATGGTAAGGACTACAATGGATCTTTGGGGGAGGCAGGGTTTGCTGCTGCAACAGCCCTTCATTCTAATATGTTGTTTTCTCTCTAGGCCCCAAAGCCTGGCCCCTATGTGAAGGAAATGATGGATGCAGCCATGTTTTACACCAACCGAGTCCTCAAGGAATATAAGGATGTGTAGGTTCAGCTTGCTCTGCAAAGCGGGAGGGTGCAAACAGCTGAATACTGACATTTTTGTTTCTTGATGTAATTATGGGGGTGCATGTTAGCCATCTAGCATAGAATCCTGAAGGATTAAGATAATAAAATGTCTTGGTTTCAGAGAGCAGCATCTACTGTGCCGGGCTGGAATGGCACCTCACTAATGCATTGTTTAACCTGCCTGCTTCAGCCAAGTTGCCTAAAATTAAACAATACCTAGCACTTATATAAAAGTTTTGCATCAGTAGACCACAGATTGTTTCACAGTCTGTCAGCCTCCCAATGTCACTGAGGTAGTGCTGTGTTCCCCATGGTACAGATGGGGAACTGAGACTAAGTGACTCACCCAAGGTCACATGTGGCATGTGTAGCAGAGCAGTAAATTGAAGCTCTGCCTCCCAAATCCTAGTTAGTGCCATGTCCCCTCAGTTTGCGTATAGAATGTGAAACTTGAATGGCTGTGAACAAAGCCCTAATGCAAGCTGAACGTAGCTAGCCTATCCCTGAAGACTTGCCTGTCAAACTCAATACCACTTCTTTCCTTTAGCAATGTCAGGGTGTATTTAAAGCACCTCTACTTCAGAAACTGCTCAATTTTCATAAATATATTGATTTTGGGTTTGTTACTGAGCAAATCGCTGGTAGCAAGTACATTGACATTGCTCACGTACCCACTCTATCCAGGAACCCTTTGGCTTTTCCTCCTGGCCTAGGTATAGGGGGCTGGCTTTCTGACTCAAACACCACACTGCCTAATTTCTCACAAGTAGGCTTTAGTGCTGGGAATTGTTGCTATTTGCTCTCTCCTTGCACTGATGTTGCTTCTCAGCTCCAGATAAACTCCTCTGGAAACTAGGGGTGGGGAAATTTGAGGGTCCAATTTCAGCCACATGGTTTCAGATCTCTGAGATACTAACAGGCACTACTTACCTTGTATTGATCTTGTCCCTCTTAGAGATAAGAAGCATGTGGACTGGGTGAAAGCTTATCTGAGTATCTGGGCAGAGCTGCAGGCATACATCAAAGAGTATCACACCACTGGACTGACCTGGAGCAAAACGGTAAGTGCTGACTGTATGTTGTCAATCAATAGTTTTATGACCTAGGGAAACTAGTATTCCAGGACTGTCACAGGAAGTAGTGGTCGCACAAGTTTAACTCCCTCTTGGGCATCTTTTACAGGGTCCTATAGCAAAAGAGACGGGTGCACCTACAGCACATTCAACTGGTGCTGCTCCTCCTCCACCTGGTCCTCCCCCACCTCCTGCTCCAGTCCCCACACACACTGGTACAGATGACTCTGCTTCCCGCTCAGCACTATTTGCCCAGATCAATCAGGGAGAAGGCATTACTTGTGGTGAGCAAACTGTGCAACTGAATGCTGATGGGTGGGAGGGAGAGGAAGGGGAGCCATTTGGCTAGTAGGTCATGGAAGGAAAACATTGTAGGTTATGTCTGCATGGGGTTCTGGGTCACTACCTGCAGACCCTAAAGAGTGACCTCTTCAATGCAGGAAGTGTTTTCTTACCTAATAGCATCCCCTGGATGAATGGGCAGGGACTGCTCAGAACATGAGATCCACATAAGAACAAGGTTAAAATTTTGTAGTTTAAAAACTGGAAGGGAGGAGGGGAAGGAGGCTCTTCCGTGTGCAAACCTGCACACAAATTACCATTTACATGTTCAGTGACCCAGTGAAATGTGGGTAAAACAAAGCTCATGAAAATTTGGTCCTAGATTTGCATCTTCCCTAGAGAGCATGGAACAGCTGGGGAATTCTTGTTCTAGTTCTAAACATAACACTTTAAATCTGGCTCTGCAGCTCATATAATTAAATGATAAACACACTTATCTTTCCCCCAGGTCTCTTTTCATAGAATCATAGAACACTAGAACTGGAAGGGAACTCGAGGTCATAGAGTCCAGTCCCCTGCCCTCACAGCAGGACCCACTACTGTCTAGATCAGGGGTGGGCAAAAGGGCCTCCTCCGCAGGCCAGATCTGACCTGCCAAGCGGGTAGATCCGGCCTGTGGAGGCCCTGCTGTTCCCCAGCCCCCAGGCCAATTCGGGCCTGGGAATAGGGGAGCGTGCAAAGCCTTCTCCTGCCCTGCCAAGAGCATGCAGTGCTATGAAGTACCACGTGCTGCTCACAGGGCAGGTGCAGAGTGGAGAAAGCTTCATGCAATCCCCCACCCCCAGGCTGTAATTGGCCAGTGGGTGGGGGAGCATGTGAAGCCTCCTCCCGCCCTGCCAGGAGCATGAGGTGCTTTGAAGTGCTGTGTGCTGCTCAAGGGGGAGTGGGGTGGGGGGAGAGTGGAGGAGGCTTCGTGTGCTCCCCCCGCCCCAGGATCTAATTGGCCTAGGGGCAGGGGAGCCTCCTCCCATGCCAAGGGCATGGGCACCTTGGGGGGAACGTGGGGTGGGGGACAAAGGAACTCCCTCACCCCCAGACCAATCGTTTGGGGGTGGGGAACCCAGAAATATCTTGGTCCCGCCTCTTCCTGTGCGGCCCGGGGCCCCTTCAAAAATTTCCAAAGTGGCCCCCTGCAAAAAATTATTGCCCACCCTGATCTAGACCATTCCAGATAAATGTCTGTCTAACCTGCTCTTAAATATCTCCAGAGATGGAGATTCCACAACCTTCCTAGGCAATTTATTCCAGTGCTTAATCACCCTGACAGTCAGGAAGATTTTCCTAATATCCAACCTAAACCTCCCTTGCTGCAGTTTAAGCCCATTGCTACTTCTCTTATCCTCAGACAATTTTTCTCCCTCCTGCTTGTGCTGCCCTTTTAGATACTTGAAAACCACTATTATGTCCCCTTTTGGTCTTCTCCTTTCCAAACTAAACAAGCCAAATTCTTTCAGTCTTCCTTCATAGGCCATGTTCTCTAGACCTTTCATCATTTGTGTTGCTCTTCTCTGGACCTTCTCCAATTTCTCCACATCTTTCTTGAAATGTGGTGCCCAGAACTGGACATGGCAATCTTTCATGTTGCCTCATTCAGTGTAGATTATAAACTCCTGAGACAGAACTTGTTTTTTTATAGGTCCACAAAGAGTTCAGCGCACTGCTGTTGTAATAGCTGCAGACTTCTGGTGCTTGTTAAACTAGGATCCTGCACACCTAGTAACTTAGCATTATCCAGTCATACGATGCCTGGAATTACATCTTTCTCCTGGACATTAAGATTTCAAGGACAAAAACCCATTTTGTCAGTTGCATCTGAGAGAGTGGGTTTTTGTCCACAAAAGCTTATGTCCAAATACACTTGAACCTCTAATCTGGCAAGCCTGGGAAACAGGTTATGCTGGATTGTGGAATTTTTCAGACCATAGAGGATATGAGGGTGCATCAGGGGGATGGAGGTGAGGCACTTACTTGGCACACCGCTCCTGGGGCGCGTGGCTCTGTGCCTCCCTGCTGCTGTGGGAGCGGTGGAGAAAATCTTCCAGATTAGCATGTAGCTGCACTGCTGTTCCCCCTCCATTCTCTCCCTGTTCCCCGAGGGAGCGGTAGAGTGTGGAGCCACTTCCTCCTTCCCCTGCCAGGGTCTGTACCACCGGTGTCCATGATCTGGGACATCTGGAGTATGGGGGTTTCAGTGTAAATCTGTTAGTCTTGTTTTTTTGTGGATACAGACCAACCCAGCTTCCCCTCAAATAATTACCACATTTTCTTGTAGGCCTGAAACATGTCTCAGATGATATGAAGACCCACAAAAATCCAGGGCTAAAGAATCAAAGTGGCTCTGTCCGAACAGGACCCAAACCTTTCATTGTTCCTAAACCAGCCTGTGCTGCTAGCTCACCAAAAATATCATCCCCAAAGAAGGAGCCACCGATGCTAGAGCTGGAGGGCAAGAAGTGGAGAGTGGTGAGTGTCCATGTGCCAGCACAGTCTGGCTGCAAGAGTGATGGGAAATCAATAGCTGAGAAGGGTCTGCAAACATCTTTCATTTGAAATAACTAGAATGTATTAGCTTGAAGGAACAATCAGTCTCTTCAGCCTTTTGAATTCTTCAGAGAAGTAGAAGGGTCTTCGTTCATGTGAAACTTCCATAGATGTTTACATCTGTAGCTCTTTAGAGAAATCAGAATAACTGGGTATTTTTCACCTTTCGTCAGGAAAACCAGGAGAATGCCTCCAACCTGGTGATCAGTGACACAGAGCTGAAGCAGGTAGCATATATTTATAAGTGCATGAGCAGTACACTCCAAATCAAAGGCAAAATCAACTCTATCACTGTGGGTAAGTGCTGGGTCCCAGTGGGTTGGGCTTCTGCCTGCTGGCACATCAAAGGGCTGAATCGATTGGGGCTGTGGTACAGTGAGCAATCTTTTCTCCCCTGCAGATAACTGTAAGAAGTTAGGCCTGGTGTTTGATGACGTGGTAGGCATTGTGGAGATCATAAACTGCAGGGATGTTAAAATTCAGGTAACTGCCCCCAACCTTCCTTGTGACTGACTGTGTATAGAACTTTGTCCTGCATCTTGTGGTGACACCTTTCCAGATCTACCAGTTCACTTTTCAGGATGCAATCTGTCTACTTCTAATGAAGCATCTCCCTCCATTCAGGGGTTTTCAAACAGCCCTGTCTAAACAGGGGTGAAGAACAGAGAGCAAACTCCTCATACTGAGCTGGAAGGATTATCCAGCTTCAGAAAAGCATTGTAATCTAGTAGTGAAAGCCAGGGGCTGATTATAGGAATCTGTTCAAATTTCTGTCCCAACATTTGATTTGTGGTTATGGGCAAGTTGCTCAACCTTCTGTGGCACAGAGTTGTTAATTGCTTCCTTCCAGAGATATGGTAGAGTCCAGTGTAAAAGACTTAATCCCCTGAGGAAAATGCAAAACAAACAAATTAGTGGCTCCCTAGGAGAAGCTGATGCTACTGTAACCACGTCCTTGTTTTTCTCACTAGGTAATGGGTAAAGTGCCAACAATTTCCATCAATAAGACAGATGGCTGCCACGTGTATCTGAGCAAGAGCTCTCTAGACTGTGAGATTGTTAGTGCCAAGTCTTCAGAAATGAACGTCCTCATCCCCACAGAGAGCGGTGACTTTGTAAGTGTTTCCTCTTCCTGAAAGGATTGGAGAGGGCAACAAGGGCTGGAACGAAGTGAGGGGTGGGGGTTGTTCAATGGCAGGAATTGGTAATTTAAGAACCATGGTGTCACATCTTGTTCCATTGTTTTACTGAGACAAACGCTAGCCCCTTCCAGGGAAGGATGTTCAGTGAAGGACCTGTCAGTTCACTCCAGAGAGCCTTCTAATATCTGGACCTTGCTCCATATTTCACCCTTCAAATTTGCAGGGTGGATTCTTGAAGCCCATCAGATGTAAGACATAGGTGCCCTCCCTTGGTCTGTCTTCTCTGAAAGCACATTCACTAACCAGCTGGGACTTGTGATGAAAACACTGTTGTTGGAAGTAACCCTCAGCCCTCCTAGTCCACAGAGGAATAAAATGTGTGGTCTGTTAAGTTTAGACTTGTTCAGTTTACTCTTCTAGAAAAAGTTGTGACTTGCTAAATGTAACATTTACTTGTCAAACCAGTTCTCTATATTTGGGTTTTAAATCAAATTTTGTCCTTTTTGCTTATCCCAGAGTACATGTCTGCAGTGCTCAAAACACTATAGTAGGGCTACTCAACTTTGGAAGCCCCAGGGACCACAATGATACTCACAACACATGCCGAGAGCTGCAATTAAGTGTGGTTGCATATACATGCACACATGTATGCAAATAGCTTATTTCACATTGACGGGCATGAATACAAAGCATTTCCCACAATGTCCCAGCGCTCACGGCACCTTCTCCCTGGGGCCTAGAAATGCTGACACCCTGTACCCGTCTGTTGCAGCCAGCCCATCTGCTTGCATCTTTCAATCCTCACCCGCCTGGGAAACATTGAGAGCATATGCTTCGTTGTGGAGCATATTCCCAGTGGAGGCCATGTTCAAAGGATCCTACCCATAGGCTGCATGTTGAGCTCCGCATAAACCCAAACTGCAATGGGTGGCCACAAACAAACGGGCTACATGTGGCCCACGGGCGGTGTGTTGAGTAGCCCTGCACTATAGGGAAAGGGAGAGCAGGGTAACTTCTTAGCGGAAGGTAAATTATCTTTTGTCCGCCACTAGGTTTGTCAGGCTAGGCAGGACGAGAATAGTCTCTAGTCTTTCATATAAAACAGACTTTTCACTATACATTTCTTTCACCCTCCAGAGCGAGTTCCCTGTCCCTGAACAGTTCAAGTCCCTGTGGAATGGGCAGAAGCTGGTTACCAGCGTGACGGAAATTGCTGGCTAAGCAGAATGGCATTGGGGCTTGTGCCTCTCCTTGCCCTAGCTGTGGGACAAATCTGCTTTCAGATGATTCTCTTAGATTTCCTGTACCTTTCTGCTCTCAAACTGCTTCTGTCTTCTACCTGAGACACAGCTACCTGCCTTCACTGAAATACCTCGGGCTGGGATTTGGTGTAGGGTGGCGGGTCAGTTGATCATCTGCAGGAAGGTGCATCATCCCCCTTGTGTCAGATCTAACCGCACCATCAATCACGTCTGACTTCTGGTGAACTTCAGAGCCAGGTTTGGTGGCTGGCTTTCAGATCGTTACATTGGTTTGTTTTGTGTTCTCTTCAGACAAATTGCTCATGTGAGAAAGGAACGCTGCCCCTCTTTGAATCCAAATAAGGGTGTCCTCCCAAAGTGGTAAGTTGAGCTGGCAGGTGTGTTTCAGGAAGGAACTGGGAGCTGCTACTAACTCCAGCTATGTGTACTAATCAGTCAGTGGCATTACAAGATGCAGAGAATGGCTTTGCTGGACCAAAGGCTGTGGACTGGCAATGTAGCAATTCCACCTTGACTTTCCCGTTCAACATTCCTATTTGCTCTATGTAATTCTCTTTGTGCCATGGTGGGAAGATTTGCAGTAAACAGGTGCCACAGAAGATTGCATTGGAGTAAATGATCCATTCTGCAGTCTGTCCAGGTAGCAGTTGACTTGTCCACTTCCCTGTGAGCCCTTCTCCACAAGGGATCTTTACCCAAAGGGTTCCTTCTCAGCAGCTGAACTCTCAAGTTCAGTCTTCCATGACAGTTCTTGTGAATCTGTCTCCTTGCTAGCAAGGGATGCTTTTTATTCATTCCAAATTCAGTATTTGTTTTGTAAACAAGAGTTCAACTAAATCAGGTCCGTTCATCCTTGCTCATGTTTAGTTGCTATAGAATGTGAAACTGTTCTCGGCCTCTTCTCCTTCCCCTGTTGCTTGGCTCTTTACTCTGCTGGAGGCATGCCATCTGTGTTCCAGGGCCTACACTGACCCATCAAGGGAGCTGCACGTGCTTGATCTTTGAGTTTCCCTGCCTCTGGTGCCACAAGCATCTCTCACTGCATTTCCTCTGTACATTGTGAGTGATTTTTTTTTTCTCTAGGATGAAACTCGCAAAATATGCAATTTTTTTTAAATTTTGAGACTCTGTAACTTGTACTCATCTTCTCCTGAGGCTTGTGAAAAAAACCTTTATGTACTTAAAATTATACAGAAGGTAGAATAAAGTTCATGCCAACCTGCTCATTTTACTAGCCCTTGCTTGCTGTTCAGAGGAGAAAGTACAGCTAGGAGGCTTTTTATGGCTAATAACATGCTTCAGGTCATTGGGAATGCAAATTGCCCCCACACACCTGCTCAATAAGCTCCCTCCCATTGGACAGATCAGAATTGTGTGTGGGTGTAAAGTTTATTGCAGGACCAGAGACTACATGGAAGGCACTGCATCTCCTAGCACTACTTTCCTTTTTTCAAGTTGATGTTGCTAGTTCCCTTGCTGAGGAAGGGAACAGTCACTGCTATGGCAGTAAGAGGCTAACCCTTAGTTCATTAGACAGGTATAAAGCATTTTTTATTAAAGAGTATCAACATCAAACCAGCAAAACAGTAGTCAGTCAACCAAC
The DNA here is from genome assembly GCA_030068395.1 of Apalone spinifera. Lineage (NCBI taxonomy): Eukaryota > Metazoa > Chordata > Testudines > Trionychidae > Apalone > Apalone spinifera. The sequence continues at coordinate 17,655,357 of JANRFK010002918.1, read as the reverse complement.
AACTATTATAAAAGCTCTTAACCATTGAAAACATAATCCCATGAGCTGGCACCTCTAGTTACTCCAGTGGTAACCAGGTCTTGTCCCCTGTCTCTAATCATAGAACTTTAAACTGGAAAGACTCAAGAGGTCATTGCGTCCAGTCACCTGCCCTCATGGCAGGACCCAGCACCATCTAGACCATCCGAAGTGGGGGTCCTCCTCACTCTATGGGATGTATCTAAATTAGTTACACTTGTTATTAACTTAAATACCCTGGTTAGAGGGACAGCACATGTGGTTAGAACAGGGGTGAACAATAACTTTTGCAGGGGGGGCACTTCCCACATTTCAGAGGTGGCTGTGAGCCAGCCCAGAAGGGGTAGGATCTTGGTTAGAAGGGGGTTGTTCCCTCTAGGAGTGGTCCACCCCTGGTGAGGGGAGGTGACTATGTGCTCCCCTGCCCCCAGGCCCTGATTAACATAGGGGTGGGGAAGCATGTGAAGTCTTTGCCCCTCACCCTGCCAGGGGCATATAGTGCCTTAGAGATCCACCAGCCATTTCAAACAGTTGACTGTTCTCTCTAGGTGCCGCATGACCCTAGCAGTGGGAGGAGACTGTGTGCTCCCTCTGCCCGCAGGCCAGTCAGGGCCTAGGGGTGAGGAAATGCATAGTCTTTTTCCCCTGCCCTACCAGGGGTAGGATGTGCAGTGCCTAAAGGGAACCACCAGCCATTTTGAACAGCTGGTGATTCCCTCTGGTGCTGCATACCCCTGGCAGGAGGAGACTTTGCCCACTCTTTCATCCCCAGGTCTTGATTGGCCTGGCGTCGGGGGAGCAGCAGGGCAACCACAGGTTGGATTCGGCCCATGGACCCTATCTTGCCCACCCCCCGTTAGAACATAGCTCTAATAAAGCTGAGACTATCCAGTCCCAAGTGGCTCAGCTGTTAAACTATGTCCAGCATGTGACTGGTGCAATTACATTAGCTTGTTTGAAAACCATACTACACAGCAGCCTAGTCTGGGTGGGCTATATACTACATCATAGAAGCATATAACATTTAAAACTTCTAAAATGTAATCCATGCTACTTCTAATGCACTATATGTTCACAGCCAGCAGACTAGGCTGCCTTTTATACTTGTTTAGCTCAGATACCATGCTGCAGCAGGCTTCTATGCAGGGCATGCTGTTCCCCATTAAATGGCAACTTAGATTGTTAGCTACATCAGTTGGAATTTGATAGGTGACACACATCCCT
>JANRFK010002918.1:17643183-17654105 GCA_030068395.1 Apalone spinifera | reverse complement strand
TTTCAGGAGCTTGGTCTGAAGGAAGTCACTTCCTCTTGTCAGGCTGCTGACACATCGGCTTCAATGTAGGAAGGGGAGGATGTTTGTATAGAACCACTCTTCAGAAAAGCGAAGGTGATCTCCTTGCACAGACAGGAATACCAGCTTTCCTGCCTTGTCCATCTGCTGCAGCCCCAGCTGATCCTAAGAGACAAGAAGACCATCATGTAAGCAGGATATGTGATCCAAAGCTCATTAGTCCCAGTGACTTTCATAGGATTTAACTGGTGGTGTTTCACAGTATTGTAGCCATCTTGATCCCAGGACACTAGAGAGTCTAGGGGGATGAGGTAATAGCTCTTATTCAACCAACTTCTGGTGAAAGAGGCAAGTTTTTGCACTACATGCAGACCTGAAGAAGAGCTCTGTGTAGCCTAAAAGCTTGTCTTTCACCAGCAGAATTTGGTTCAATAAAAGATGTTTCTTCATCCACCTTTTCTCTCTTACAAGGACTTAGGTTCAGAATGGGACCCCCACACCAGTTTAATTGCATGCTTAGTGACACTGAAAGCTATTTAAATATTGGTTCAATGTAGCTAGAGTGACTCCTTTTTAACATTTGGAGGAAAGGATTAAGTGATACAAAATACACCAGTAACTGCAAATAAAACTCATGTCCTCCTGTGCTTGACCCTTTCATTCTCATAATACCACAATGTCTAAAACTAGTGTGGATCATACTGTGCCTTCAATTAGCTCAGGGGTGGACAGGTCACTCCAAGATTTTGATAAGCAATCAAAGACCACATTTTTCTACGGAGAGGGTGCAGAGTCTGGGATGGAGGTTGGAGTAGGGGAAGAGGTGCGGGGTCTGAGGGAATTAGGGTTAAGGAAGGCATACAGGAGAAGATTCTGGCCTGGGGAAGGGCTATAGGAGGGGATGCAGGGTCTGGGAGGGAATTGGGAACTGGGGCAGAGGGTTTGGGTAGTGACCTGGGACAGGAGGGGTGGGGTGCCAGAGGCAGGATCTGGCTGGGAAGTGCTTACCTAGGCAGCTCCTGACCAGTAGCCCAGCAGGACTCTCAGGCAGGCTCCTTGCCTGCTGCAGTCCCAAACAGCTGTCTCCTCCCTCCATGTACCTCTCTCTGTGGGAAGGCAGGCCCAAACCAGCCCCTGGGAGCTGAGAGATTGTGCTGGGGCCAGCACACACCGTAGAGGGGCCCAAGGAGCATCCAGCCACTGTGAGCATGCTGTTCACTTCCTGAGGGTCTGGAGGAGCAGGCTGTCTTGCCTATCTCTGCATTAGGAACCACTCTCTATTTTCTTTCTTCTGGACATCAGTTATTTTCAAAAATTCCCCTAGCCCCTTTCTGAAATTCAAGTTTTGTCCCCCTCTCTCTCTGCCCCCATCACCAAGAGAAAGAACTTCATCATTGCCAGGCATGGAGCCTTTTGCTATATTATTCAGTAGAACAGACAAATATTTTGAGAATAAGTGTGGATCAGTTAGCACAGCCCTTGGAGTTCAGGCTGTATGGAAACAGCCCTGCTGGAAAATAGTCCTATGGCTATGCATCTGCTCCTGTGACAAGTATCAGCTTTCAAAATCTAATTTTAAAAATAGGGAACTGTAAAATGCAAGGAAAGCTGGACTAGGGCAGGTCTTTTCCTGAAAACCACATGCTAGGCTGAGGCTGCAATACCATGGTTTATCAAAAGCTCTCACAACATTCCCGATGGTGAAGACCATGGGCTAGGTTCATGGATTGCTGCAAGGAAGGGTTTGTTCATTTCCCCTACTTAAAAAGAAACACACACCTAAAGGGAGAGGGAACTCAACTGGCCAATGTGTGCATGAGGCTGGAACAAGCTGGAAGTTTGTGCCACTTTTAGGGTATGTTTATGCTACAGGTAGCAATTCATTCAGTGGGGGTTGATTTATACAGACTCTCTAAATCGACCGCTGATCACTCTTGCATCGACTTTGGTACTCCACCAAAACAAATGCAAGGGGAGTTGACAAGAGAATGTCACCCATTAACACACTGCACTGAAGACACTTTGGAAAGTAGGTCTAAGTACATCAACCCAGCTACATTATTCATGTAGCTGAAGTTATATAACTTAGATCAATATAGCCGTTGTGTAGACTAGCCCTCAGATTTTAATTTCAGTGGCCTTACTCCTGATTTAGAGCACTGTCAACACAATTAGCATTAAGTCCACTGCATACATTGGTGGCCTGGCAGTAATGTACTTTTGGCTAAGTTATCTCCAGCGGAGAGTAAAAAAGAGAGGCAGCATTAGGGTGCTGGTCTGTAATTCATGAGACCCAAGTTTCATTCCTTGCTCTACCACAGACTCCTATACAACCCTGAGATATTTAGGCTCCTCAGTTCCCTATCTGTTCAATGGGGATAATAGTTGATGGGAAGCTAACCACATCTTTCTTGGAATTAATCAGCAGATCAAGCTTTGTCCTTCTATAATCCACATACAAACTTATCTTTTTAATGAGAGAGAGAAAGAATCTAAATAGTGGAATTTTGAATCTCCACGATTCCTGGAGACAGTTTAAGCTATTGACAGGGGAGACACAGGGTTACTGAGTCTCTGGGAATTAAAGGTTAATCTTTAAAAAATTATCAATTGATGAAACCTCCAGGAATGCATCCAATCTAATTTGGCAACCCTAAGGAGACAGATTCTTCCATAGAAGATCCAGCTAGTTACCTCTGTGTAGAGTGAGGTCTCCTGTAGTGGGATGGTCTCCTTAGCTTGCCCACTTCTGTAAAATCCAAACCACTAGAGAAGAAAAAGGAGATGAGAGAGCTGGGCAGACTGTTCTTCTCACTGAGGAAGAGAGCATGCTCTGGCTTGGAGTTCCTCCCCCACTTGAATCTACCAATTACCTCTTCAGATTGAATAAACCCAAGAGAACCCTGCTATCAACAGAGATGGCAGAAACTTTAATATGCAAACAAACCTCGGTTTCCCAAACCAGTTAGTGCCAATACCGCCCTTACCTAGTGCCTCAGACAACTTCAGCTCTTCAGCGTATGAAATGCTCATCCTTAGGCTTACACTGCCAACGCAATCATGTTGTCTGAGGCCTACATGAACACTCTTCTCAGAGTCATGGTTGGGTGAAGTTAAAGATACTAGAGCCGGACTCACTGCAACCTTCACCTGTGCTTAATCTGATCCAAGAGGCTGCTAGTACAAGGCAGCCTTAATCCAGATCATGAGGTATTTGAGCAGCTCTCCTCAGACCATAGCTATCCAAGGTACTTATCGCCAATCAGGCTGTCTGGTCTCCACCCAGTGGTTCTAACAGCTCTGGATCAGTACTGGGACTTTTTGGTGCAAGGATCCTGTTTGAAGAAATTCTCCCCAAGGATAATCCTCTATGGCCAACTCCCAAGTTTGGCACATCCTGAATGGGCAGAGACCATATTCCCTTCCCTTTGCTGGAGGTCTTGCCTGATTTGCTTGCGAAACTGGCTGAATCTACATGCATGAATTCAGTTTTGGTCTATGCTTAGATTTACAGCATCCTGGATTTGCATTCAAAGTTGGGCACTAGTCAGAACTAGACAAAGCCATTAGGAAATGAAAGCTCTCTGCCTAAGTCTCGCCTGCCTTATCCCAAGCATGTGAGGACTTCCTCACCTCTGAGGCTGGAGGATCTACCATGGTGTCATTGAGAAATTTCACCATCACAAACTTTTTCAAAGCCATCAGGTTTTTCTTGTAGGTCTCATTAATGCCCTGGAAAAGAGATGTTGGAACAACAAGAAGAGGAGGAGAGCTTTGTTAGAAATAGAGCAATCTGGAGTCTCACTGAGATGGGGGCTGCTGCAAATATTGTCAAACAGGTGTCACACTTGTTACACACTAGGAATGTGAACTAGTTGACTATCCGATAAGCAAATGCTTATTGGATAGTTGACACAAGTTAACTAGCTCCCCCTCCCTTGCTGCCTCTATCAGAAAGCAGCACCGGGGGGGCGGGGGAGGGAGGAGGTACTTCAAAGTGGCAGTGCCATGTAGAGCCAAGTGCCAGGCTCCATGCGGCACTGCTGCTTTGAAACGCCACATGCAGCCCGGGGTCTGCCACTTTGAAACACCGTGTGCAGCCCAGGACCAGCCAAGTCCCCAGCTGACCCTGGGCTCTATATGCAGTGCTGCAGGGAGCACAGGGCTAGCAGGATCCCCCACTGGCCCCATGCTCTCTGCAGCGCTTTTGCCTTTGAGATGTAGCAACAACCCCGGGGTTGTTGCTACACTTCAAAGGGGGAGACGTCCTTATCGACTAATCGAAGGCAGAGGCAACAGCACAGGGTGACAAGAAGCTGGTGCACAAGAGGAGCTGGTTTTTAAACTAGTTCCCCTCACGGACTAGCTCCTACCTGGCACCCTACACTGCTGCCGGCCCCGCCCCTGGGACTATAGAATAGTCGACTAACCGAAAAGAATTCATGAGGTTACTAGGCTATTTGATTAACCAATATTTAACATCCCTACCAGGAACCCACACATTGTAACCCTAGCACTGATACCAATTTCCTATGATTAAGTTGCTTATCCCCATTTTACAGATGGGGAACATTTCCCCCTCTCCCTCACATCGGGTTTGTGAGGATTAACTGGTTACTTCAAGGTGCTTTGACAAGGGAGAGCTATACAAATCTTGATTCTTACTGCACAGGAGACTGTCGCCAATCTGCTGCCATGCTGTAGAGAAGCTATTTTTGCATGTGGCTCTGCAAAAATATCTGCAACAGCACTGGGAACTATACAAGGCATACCAAGGTGCTCTGCCATGGCCACTCTTACCTCACAACAGAAAGATCCACTAAAACAGTTAAACATGAAAGATGCCAGCCATGAAAATAAAGGGAAGAAAATCTCAGCCATTCCAATGTTGGACAACTCTGTTCTCCTTAATGCCTTATTAACATGCCAGGCTGAGTGCGATAAGCACAGCATCGGCCTTTACCTTCTCCTGATTAATGTCAGCCAGGAAGATGCTGTTTTTCCGGTACTCCTCCTCCTTCAGGGGGTCATGCCAGTATTCTGCCTGCACCAGGCTGTAGGGGAGAGAGAATGAAGCTCACGCTGGAAACACACGGGCCAAAGGGGACATCTTGCCTCTGCCTTTGCAGTGTGCACAGGCCCTGCCAAACATACTCACCGTTCCTGAACCATCTTTGTGTAGACTCCAAGGTCCAACATCTTTCGGATCCAATCACAGATGCGGGAACTCTCCCCAGGACAGCGTGGAAAGCCGTACACACCTAGGGCAGAAAGATAAGCTTCTCCATTCAATGAAAGCACTGAAAGCCACTCAATTGCAACCACAAATGAAAAACCTCCTCCTCTTGGCCCAACAACTGGAATTATTCCAAGGAATCCAGTGGTCTTTTGGGTGGAGAGAGAACTGATGATCTTTAGTGGACCAGCAGAGGGCATCATTATGGAGAAGAAGGTCATACACATAAATGGAAATGCCTCCTAGCTCATTAGTCCCCAAAGCTGCATATTGTTCCCAACAGCATATTCGCTACAATTGTGCATAGTGCATTAAACAGATTCATGCAATGGAGTATCCAGGGAGAGGTGCCCTTTGGAGATTACTCCTGTCTTGAATTTCTCACAGACAGATGTTTCGCCTGGCATTTAACCATTGTCCTGTCATTTCATCCTCTTATCATTTCATTTTACCTCCTTGAACCAGTCTGAATAACTCCCCTCCCTCTGGGTAGTTTAATACTTTAAATGCTCATAACTTCAGCTCTCTATCAGCCAATCACATTGTGGCCAATCTGAGTAAGTTTCGTTTTGTGGAAGCTCCTACATCAGATCAATCTATTGCTCTCTGCGGTCCTGTATGTGCTCCAACAAAAGGCAATCACTGATTCTTCTGACATAGCCAAATAGATGCCTTTTACCTAATTGGATAGTCACATACATTGGGAGGATTCCTTCCTGCCCCCTGAAGAACATTTGTCAGTACCTATTTTAACTTGAGCCGGGAGCGGCGTGTGGCAGGGGATTTAAAACAGGTGCTGCTCCTGCCTCCATGCCCGGGACCGGCAGGCTGTGGCGTGGAGGCAGGAGCAGCACCTGAGCGGGAGGGCGGCCGCAGCGAGTCGGTGCAGGGGCCCCTGGCCATGAACCGGCGGTCCACAGGACCTGGGGAGACCGGGTCGGCACGGACGCCGGGCGGGGGCGGGAGCAGGACGGATAAGAGGAGGAGAGCGGGGGCAGGACGGATAAGAGGAGGAGAGCAGGGGCTGGTGTTGCTCTCAAACCCCCACAGACCAACGCTGGAGCGACAAACCTGGGACAGCGAAGGCGGGAGGTCCGTCCGGACCATGGACCGGGAGTAGCTCCAGCGGTGCAGACCGGGGCAGAGCCCTTCACCAGGGACCAGAAGCCGGAGCGGAGACCCGACCCGGAAGAGACTGGCCTGGAACCAGCGGTGTAGGCCCCGAAGAGCCTACGGGCTTGGACCGTGGGAGCGGCTAGCAGGTGGACAGAAGCCGGGGAGGGGATTTTGGGGTAAAGTTTGGATGGTCGAGCACCCTGCCCCACAGGACCCGGTTACACACCCTAAGCAATTTATTCCAATGCTTAACCACCCTAACAATTAGGAAATTCTTCCTAATTATAGAATCATAAAACACTGGAAGGGACCTTGAGAGGTCATACAGTCCAGTTCTCTGCCCTCGTGGCAGGACCCAGTACCTAGACCATCCCTGATAGAGGTCTATCTAACCTGCTCTTAAATATCTCCAGAGGTGGAGATTCCACAACCTCCCTAGGCAACTTATTCCAGTCTTTAACCATCCTGACAGTTAGGAAGTTTTTCCTAATGTGTCCAACCTAAATCTCTTTAGCTGCAATTTAAGCCTATCGTTTCTTGTCCTATCATTAGAGATTAAGGAGAATAATTTTTCTCCCTCTAAAAGCTGCTATTATGTCCTCTCTCAATCTTCTCTTGGAGAACTCTAGAAATGAAAGAAGGAGTTACCTTGGTGCTGCCCCCCAATGGAAATCAAATTGAACATTGGAGGAGAAGGACATCTCTGTGCCACTGCCCTCCTGGGGAAAAGAGACAGGGTTAGAATCCCACATCCTACACAATTGCTAGTCTATTTGTACAGAGCACTTTAAACAACCATATTCAAGCTCTGCCTCTGAACCGCCTAAGTCCCGTCAATGGGATGAACGCTTTTGAAAATGTTACTGTTAATCACTCTGTGCCTCAGTTTCCCCATCTGAAGAAATCTTATCTGTGTTACAAGGGTGTGGTGAGGGCTAATTTACAATTGTACTGTGCTCACAAAACTTGTAAAAATACAGCATTTTAAAACAAATGTAACCATGAAGCCCAGAGTACACTTAATTACACTTTCTTTTTAACCCAACAGCAAGGCATGGGATGGAGATTTCCACCTGAACTACTATAACCTAAAACATTTGCCTAAAATAAATCCAACTGTAAACTTACAGGAATTGGCCTCCCTGGGAGAATCCCACAGAATTGTAGCCGCCTTGCAAGTAAGGGTCCCTCGCAAGCTGGTCACAAACCAGTGCCACTTGTTGGTTCACGTTCATGAAGTAGCTGTTCTCCATATCCTGGAAAATAAACAAGAGGAACAGATAGGCAAATTATCTTTACTGTGGGTTCATTTTAATGTTGTTGTTCAAAGGATTTTTAAGATTTCTCCATTGGGGAAAGAGGCCACAGGCCTTAAATTCCTGGCAGGAGTTTACAGGTAGTACCCTACCAAATTCGCAACCACGAAAAATGTTGTGGACCGTCCAATCTGGGCTCCTCTATGAAATCTGATTTGTGTGTACTTCTACCCTATACTATACAGATTTCACGGGTAGAGTACAGCATTTCTCAAACTGGGGGGTTCTGTGGCAGGAGGGGTTATTGAATGGGGATTGCTACCCTTACTTCTATGTTGCTGCTTGGCTGGGGAGCTAGGGAATGGTGGCTGCTGGCCAAGTGCCCAGTTCTGAAGGCAGCAGTAAGGTGGAAATACCATGTTGCCTCCAACAATATCCTCACAAGCCCTGCCCACTGACTCCTTTTGGGTCGTGGCCTCTACAGTTAAAACACCATGCAATCAAACAATTTGGTATCTGAAATCAAAATTTACTATTTTTAAAATCCTAGGAGTGTGAAATTGGTAGGATCCTAGTTAAAGGCAGGGATCTGAAAGGTCAACTGGTAAGCATCACCCTTAATGGATAATGGTTATGGTTCCAAACAGTTAACCTGTGGGGGCTGGAGCAGCTACCCTGTCTGCAGCGGAAAGGGGCTTCTCCAGCCCAGTAAGGCCAGGAGCGTCCCCTTTTATTGGTTAACTGGTTAAATAATTAAATGGGATTTTACATCCCTAGTTATAGGTAGACCCCAATTTTACGAGACTCTTTGTGATCTCCCAGCCCAATAGTAAGTTGTCATAGATACCCTGATGTTATAAAAGTTTGGATTCTCCCTGGATTTCCACCAAACCAAGGGTTCTCTGTACTCTCTAAGAATCCAGGTAACAAGACATGTCCCCCATTTTTGTGACTGCTATTATTTGAACTACATTCTAATGCACTGCTAGTAAGGTAAGCCTCTGGGCACTCACAATCAACAATACAGGAGTCAGGCTATATCTTTCTTATACTAGTAAAATACAATATAAAATGAGTAAATAAAATGTGCTTAGCTTAATAAATAGGAATAGACTAGGGATGTAAGCAACTAATCGACTATCCGATAAGCAAAAGCTTATCAGACAGTCAACAGACTAGTCGACTAGTCACCTCCCTCTCCCCCCTTGCTGCCTTTATCAGAAAGAGGCAGGAAGGGGGGGGCAAGGCAGAAGAGCTGGCTTAAAAGCTGGTTCCCCCCAGCTTCGTGGGAAGTAGTAGGGGTGCAGTGGTGGCATTCCACCTTTGAAATGTACAAGAGTTCCCGCTGGGGCTCTTGTACATTTCAAAGGCGGAATGCTGCATGGCACTTCCACCTTTGAAATGTAGCAACAGCAGGGTGGGCTCTTGCCACATTTCAGAAGCGCCTCTATCGACTAATCAAATAGTCAGTGGAAATGCCATCAACTATTCAATTACTTGATTAATCTAATTTTAACATCCCTAGAAGAGACAAGTATCTCATCACCCAGCGAATATCTTCAGATGTTTCTACATGCTGATCGGAATTTGCATAAAAATCACATTTGAATCAGGGATTTATCATATCCCTGGTTTTCTTCCACATGTGATTAACAAGCAGTCAGTTTCTTCAAAACAGTTGTTTGATAGAGTAACGATACAATAGGGAAAGCTCTGCCTGTATCTTCATGGATCTATGTCAAAAGCAGAGACTGCAAATTATTTACAGCACCTTTAAGAGTCTGTGCAGAATCTGATCACTAATCAGTAAATATTCAATGGAAGCAGAAGCTTTATATAGAATAGCAGCAACTTTACCTGTAACAAGTTTTTTCCAATCTGTAGTGACAGAACATATATTCCTGGTATTTTATTTTCCACTATTTTTTTAATGTATCCCATGCTTTCAGGATTACAGCAGCTGTCTCCTGCAAAAAGAATGAGGAAAATTCCCATCAAATATCATAAAACCATCACACGCTGGAAGGCTGAGGTGCTGAAAACAAAACTTATACACCCAGGAAATCAATATGTGAGGGTTTTTTCCAACTGTCCAGGTAGCAAATTTTTGTGCCTCATGCACAAAGCCTGTAAAGGGACCACCTGAATGTACTTTTTGGTTCCATACTACGATGAACTCGTTTCACCCTCTTGCTGATAAGTTCATGACACTGATTTAGACTATCAAAATACTAAAGACAGCATGAACACTGAAATTCTCACCCAACCTTCCATGCCTTTCGCTTATTCTCGTCCTTATGGAAATTCTTTGCTACAGTTCTTTACATTTTGATTGAATAATCATGTTAATACAAAACCGTAAGTCTACAGACAATACTATAAAGTTCAGGACCCTGATTCCACAGGAATAACTTATTTGTGGTATCTTTGGCCCAGACACTTCCTAGTCTTGTGGTTCAAGCTTATGACTGGGAGCTGGGACTTTTACATTTTAATTGATTGTGTCAGAATTGTGTGTAAGTGTAAGTAAAGCCTTTTTTAGATTTTTTTTTATTCATTAAGCAACTAAGGAGGCTCAGACAATTAGTTATTGACACTGAAATTCAAAAAGTTAAAAGCTTTATAACCATTAAAACAAACTGTCAACATTACATTTCAAAATATACCAGATAAACATTATTTTCTTACTTTGACTTTGCCTATCTGTAAATTGTAGTCATTGTCCATGGACATTTTTTCATCAATTTGTACTTAACCGTGAAATCAGCATCTACGGATGCATGCCAATAAAAATCTAATTCTTTCCAACCTTATTGGTATTCATGCTCTTACACTGCCTTCCTCAAATGCCTGGAGCGAGGCTTTCTGTGCCCAAATCACCCAGGCTGTAAACAAGGATAATATCTTGAAAACATTATTACTATTATTAGACTGAACTAACCCTTACATTGCTTCTTATCTCAGGTAAGAAGAAAAAATGCAGGCAACATGATCATATGGAGAGGGCACTGGACAGAAAGTCCAGACTTCCCAGCTCTACCTGGGACCTGGCTGGGTAATGTTGGACAAGCTACATCTCTGTGCTTCTGTTTCAGGGATAATGATTTTTTTTAAATGATCTAGCAAAGTGTTTATTTAAAATCTCATCAGTGCTACAAAACACAGCCATGTTAAAACTGGTTTTGCGATGTAGCTGTAGGCAAAAAGAAAGTAAGTGACAACATTATTGAATCACAATCACAACCATGTTTAAACACAATTCATAACGTAGACAGGGCCTAAAATAGAAAACGACA
>JANRFK010002918.1:17625045-17641491 GCA_030068395.1 Apalone spinifera | reverse complement strand
TTTTCCGTTAAAAGTATTTCCGCAAAATCATGCCAGTCTAGACGTAGCCCTTGATACTGCAGCCTTCTGCTTCCTGCAGGACTGCTGGCTGGGAGCTGCCTAGGTAAATGCCTCCTAGACAGAGCTTGCCTCTGGCACACACACACCCTGTGCCCCTCCCCCTCAACTACCAGCCCCAGGCCATCACCCAAACCCTCTGTACTAGGGATTTAATAATGTAGTTGATTAATCAATTAACAGCTAAAGAAAAGCTTATAAGTTAATGCTATAGACTACACACATTCCCCCCTGCCCCACCAGTAAATTTTTTAGCAGACTGACCAGCAGCCTAGCTCAGTCCCAGCTTGCACTGCGTCCTGGACCTACTCCCACTGCAGCTCTGCATTTAAAGTGTATTAGGAGCTAGGTAAGCAGGCAGCCCAGCTCCGTTCCAGCTCGTGACAGGTCCAGGAGCGCAAACCCCTATCCCCACAGGACAGGGATTGCCTGGGGACTCTAGAATAGTCAAGTAACCGATAAGAATTCATGGGTTTAATTGACTATTCAGTTAACTGATATTTAACATCCCTACTCTGTACCCTTTTCCCCCAGGTCACAACTCCCTCACAGATCCTGCACCCCCTCTTAGAACCCTCCCCCCAGACCAGAATCCTCTCCAACACTCACACCCCCTTCTGGACTTTGCATCAAAGCTTCTGCCCCAGATCACAACCCCCTCCTTTACTCAAACTCCCTCTCAGACTCCACACCCTCTTCTACACTCCAGTTCCCTACCCCAAGAGGGAGCTTCTTGTGCATAAGAAATGGGATGTGCTGGGTTCCATACAGCGACACCTGTACAAATGCCTTTGGCAGCCCTAGGGTTACACAAGCATGGGGCCAGCAGAGTCCCTGTTAGTCATCACAGTATGTAGCTATGACTGAATACTTGCAGGGATCAGGTCCAATGAAAAAGGTCCCATTTTCACAGAGTCTGTTTTCACACTTAAAGGCTACTTATAGGAGTGTATAGCAAGGAAGAGTTAGGAGAAATCATGTAGCTGTAACATGCCAGAATGACAGACAGAGACAACCTCCCTCTGGGCCTTGGGCATATCACTCAATTTCTCCTCTTCTAAATCTGAGATAAGCACTATCTCACAGGGCTGTTCTGTGTCTTAGGTAATAGTGGCAAAATATTGTTTCATCAGCATTGTTTTTAGCATTAGAATCCATCTATCTCCTATTTACTAAAATTGTAAATCTGAATTAATTTTTAAAACCAGGTGTCCAGGCTACTAAGGAGTTAAATAGCATCACTAGTACTTGCCAAATTTATTGGGTCACATGGCTTGCCTCTCACGTGACTCACTTGTTGCTCCCCCAGTCTGAATTCGTGGCATCCCTGTAGGAGTGAGGAGCTGTGGACTTCCTGCTCAGAAAACAAGAGATTGTATTTGAAAAACTAGTGGTGGGACCTGTGTCTGCGTCTGCTTCTGCTTTCTGCGTCTGCTTTCTGCTTCTGCTTCTGCTTCTGCTTCTGCTTCATCTGTGAGTTGATCATTTAGATTTTATTTCTGGAGAAGTTGCTGTTAACTCAGAAAATCAGCTCAAACCTGCTTCACTTTGGGATGGGGGGAAGCTGCCCAGATATGGAGCTGTATGTTGGAAAATAGGTAGAATTTTAGTGTGGGAGGGTTCTCTTTTTGTCACAGCAATTCTCTGCACCTAGCCCTTCTTGCTTATCTACAGGGATCCTAACTTTCCTTGATTCAAGAACAAAAAAACCCAAAATGCTCCAACTGAAAAAAACATACAAATCCATGTTTTCCTGCCATTACAATGAAACTCTGAATTTTAAGTATCAGAGGGGTAGCAAAAGCGGCAAGGAGACCTGTGGCACCTTATAGACTAACCGAAGTGTAGGAGCATAAGCTTTCGTGGGCAAAGACCCACTTCATCAGATGCATGTAGTGGAAATTTCCAGAGGCAGGTATAAATATGCAGGCCAGAATCAGGCTGGAGATGACGAGGTGGGTTCAGTCAGGGAGGATGAGGCCCACTTCTAGTAACTGATCTGGAGGTGTGAATTCCAAGAGAGGAGAAGCTGCTTTTGTAATTAGCGAGCCATTCCCAGTCTTTGTTTAATCCTGAGTTGATTGTGTCAAACTTGAAGATGAACTGTAGCTCAGCAGTTTCTCTTTGAAGCCTGGTCCTGAAGTTTTTTTGCTACAGGATGGCTACCTTTAGATCTGCAATTGTGTGTCCAGGGAGATTGAAGTGTTCCCCTACAGGTTTTTGTATGTTGCCATTCCTAATATCTGATTTGTGTCCATTGATTCTTTTCTGTAGGGACTGTCCAGTTTGGATGATGTATATAGCAGTGAGGCATTGTTGGCACATGATGGCATATATTACATTAGTAGATGTGCAGGAGAATGAACCAGAGATGGTATGGCTGATCTGGTTAGGTCCTGTGATGGTGTTGCTGGTGTATATATATGGGCAGAGTTGGCACCGAGGTTTGTTGCATGGATTGGTTCCCGAGTTACAGAAAAAAATTAGCCTTATGATAGGCTATTTGACTTAATAATGCCAAACTGCTCTGAAAAGATCCGTCTGCAACTACAAAGTTCAACAAATCTATATAGCTGAACTTCAAGAATTTAACTTATGTTTGTATATATCTTTTAATCAATACTCTCTTTTTTTAACGAATTGTAGTTTAGTTTATAAGAATTGGCTCTCCGCATGTATTTTTGTGTAAGAGCTAAGTTAGATATTGACACACGGGTGTGACTGGTCCTTTGGGATTGGAAGAACTTTTTCTTTTATATGAGAAAATAAGATTTTCAGTAATTGTCATCATATTTGACTTGGGTACCTGAATGGAGGCCTCAGGGTGGTTCTTTAAGGGAACTGCATGGTTTGGACTTCTGCGTACCCCGGGCGATAGTACAAAAGCTCCCATGTTCTGGCCTGGTACATCTAAATATTAGAATATCCATCGGCTTTGGGGGTTTGTCCACCCCATTCTGTTCACAGCTCATCCTAATTGAATGACATCAGCTTGCTCCCATGGGAACCATGGCTATAAGCTATCATTGAAAACAATGTTTTATTCATGTATTTACAATTATGAAGCTGACAGCCAGAGACCCATCTCTTCTCCTGATTATCCAAATTGTTGATGATCCAATTTGGCCCTAAGCCCTATTAGAGCAGATAATCAGGGTTCCACTGTACAAGTTTCTATATTTTCACAAAAAGTAAAAACTAAAGAGTCTCAGTTAAAATGCCTATTCCATGTTTTTCCATGGCAAATGGATTTCTAGGAGCCCCACTTACGTATATGCATTGCAGAGGCTACGTCTAAACTACACCCCTCTGTCGGCAGAGGGATGTAAATTAGACGTATTGAAAGTGCAAATGAAGCGGGGATTCAAATATCCCACGCTTCATTTGCATAATGGCGGCCACTGCTTTTTTTCGAAATGGGGCTTTTTGAAAAAACCCAGCAGTTTAGATGGGGCATTTTTGACAGAAAAGCCCCGTTTCAAAAGATCCTGTACGCCTCATTTTTTGAGGCGTACAGGATCTTTCAAAACGGGGCATTTCTGTCGAAAATTCCCCGTCTAAACTGCCATTTTGGGGTTTGTTTGTTTTTTTGAAAAAGCCCCATTTCTAAAAAAAGAAGCGATGTCCGCCATTATGCAAATGAAGCACAGAAAATTCAAATCCCAGCTTCATTTGCAATATCGACGTGCCTAATTTACATCCCTTTATGTACGGCCTTAGACGTAGCCTCTGTGTCAAAGAATGTTTCAGCTGGGCAGCTGCCTCTGGAATGAATATATTTTTCTGGGCACAGAGGGTATCTTATGGGTGCAGAGAAAGGCTATTATTTCAGCAGAGAAGAGTATCTGCAATAAGGAATATCATCCAGCTGTGCAGAAAATAGGGCTCTGTATCCATTTTGAGGCTGTGATAATCAAAGGCAAAAATAGGAAAGACCACACAAGGCAGGGCCTAGAAGTTGTATCATTTTAAGTCACATTGTTCTTAAAAGGTGTCCCATTTAGATTACATGGGTAGTGTCCATATTCCACAAGCCTGTGGAGCTCCTGTGATGGGGCTGATTGCATTGTAGGAAGAATGGCATGAGATCAGTATTGAGGAAATGGTCTCAGGCCCTCAGTTTGCTGATGTCTAAGATTTTTCTTGTTTCAGCAATTGCTGAGACGTACCCAGGAGGAGGAAAAGGTGTCAGCTTTGCTTCCAGGAAAGGATGCAACAAAGCGCAGAGAACACTGAGGCAGAGGACTGCCGGGAGTTGGATCAGGAAGATGCTGCCCCTCTGCTCAACCAGGAGTTGTTCCTTAGGAAAGGTAAATCTACTTGAGGGGAACTGCTCTGAATCTGGGACTTCCTCCTCCACTTTGGTATAATGGGGAGAGTAAAAACTCAGTGCCTGCCCAAGAAGCTTGCTGTAAAGTGGATTATTATGTAGGAACCCTCTCCTGAAAGTGAGTGTGTGCTCCCTCTGAGCTGCCCCTGGGTTTCTTCAAGAGCTGGGTGTGTAAAGTAGGGAAACCAGGGTTGCCAGCGCAGTGCAGAATGGCAAAGAGGGTGGTGCAGCAGCCACACACTTGAGTGCTGCTGCTGCAGGGATTTGGACTGGTTCTCAGCACCGATCCAAAAGTAATTCTTTACTTCAACAAGAGTCCTGTCCCAGAGCTGGCAGACCTGTTGGGGGAGGGCAAAGGGGAAATTCTCTCACACCGTGTGTGTACGTGCATGCACATGTCTCCAAGGTGCACACTTCAGAGGAGAATGGTTTGTGGTAGAAATAAGGAGATTGTTGGTGTTTCCTAAAACAAAAGGAAAAACTATGTAGCACTTTAAAGACTAACAAGATGGTTTAATAGGTGATGAGCTTTCGTGGGCTAGACCCACTTCCTCAGATCATATTCGGAAGAGAATTGGCATGACCATATATACCAAAGGAATACAATGAAAAAAGTGAACACATTATTAAACTGACAAATCAGATTTAGTACAGAAGGTGGGGTGAGGGGGAGGGAGAAAGGGAGGGAATAGCTATTTGAGTCAATGAATGGCTAATCAAGGGTGATAAGTGGGAAGCTATCTTTCTAATTTTTAAGGTACTGGTAATTAGCATCTTTGTTAAGGCCCATTCGTAAAGTGTCAAATTTAAACATGAAAGAAAGTTCTGAAGTTTCTCCCTGTAGATCCATCAAGCCAGGAGGGAAGGGGCACCTTCCAGGTTAATCTGCAGCCTCCCTGACAGACTCCAGCTTGTTGTGATTTTTACCCATACCAGGCTTCTGCTCAGCTCGATACAGCCTGGCTCTCATCCTGCACCTCTCCCTCTTCATGGTGTATGCGCTCCGGGTCAACCTCAGCATCACCATCATAGCAATGACGAATGGCACCAACCCAAGCAGCCTGCCCAATGTCTCCATGGACGTGTGCCCCAATCACTCACATGCTCAGCCCAACGGCTCACACCGAGAATTCCCCCCGGGAGTAAGTGTAAAGGCAGGACCAGATTAGGGGTGTAAATACCGGTTTACAGTTAACCAGATAAACGATTACAATTATATTGTTTAACCCGGGGGTGGGGAACCTCAGGCCCGGAGGCCAGATGTGGCTCCCAGCTTGCCTGAATCTGGCCCCCGAGGCTCATGGCGGGGGGCTCCCCCCAGCATTGGGGAGCCCGTGCTGGCGCTCCAGCCTCCCCACTGTGGGGCTAGAGCACACAAAATCTACTAGGCTAGGCCTCCCTAGGCTCTGATGTGTGAGAGGAATATGGGGAGTGAATTTCTCAGTCAGGGGGCATGTCAGTGAGGGTTGGTTTGTTTGGTTTTTGTTTTTGTTTTGCTTTTCACTCATGTGCAGCCCCCAACTGATTTTTCTGTTGGTCAGTGGCCCCCGACACCAAAATGGTTTCTCCACTCCTGGTTTAATCGGTTAACCTTTTAACCTATTACATCTGTAGGCCAGATCCTTTCAACAACAACGGCTCTACCTCTTGGCTTTGCACTATGGCCCAATAGCAATGAGGTGCTGTTTAGAGAGGAACTTTGGGGCTGATTGCAGAGTATCCGTTGCATGTGTGTAAACTAAGGAGCCAATGTCCTTAGGAAATTGCTGGTCCCCTGAGTGGTGACAGGTCTGTGTGTATGAGCTACTTAACCCCTTCCTGGAGGGTCCGGGTCTGTGAGAATGGTTCTCCCTTTAGCTGGATCTTAAAGCTGCTGCAGTGTCCCCTCAAGGGACATTCCTTGTTTTTTTTCTCCCCCTTTTGATGCAAGTTTTGTCTTATCCAGGCCCCCGTGTATGACTGGAGCTCTAAAATCCAGGGCATCATCCTCAGTGCCTTCTTCTATGGTTACATCTTCACCCAGCTCCTCGGCGGATACTGGTCGGGAATGTTTGGAGGGAAGATACTGCTGGGCTGTGGGCTGCTCTCTACCTCAGTTCTCACCCTTCTTATGCCACTCGCAGCCAGCCTTGGAGCGGCATACCTCATTGGGCTGCAGGCACTGCTGGGCATGGCAGAGGTAGGTAGGGCCTTCACTTCTAATTGCTTTGCTCTCAGTGGTTAGCACTTTTCTGTATGTGGCACCATGCATAGACCTGGCATTGCAGAAGAAGTTAACAAGACAGGTCTCCGCCCCAAAGAGTTCACAAGTGAGAAACAAGGGCGAACCAAAGTGTGGGGATGGGTGGGGCAAGAGTCACAGCAGTGAAAGATCATGAGATCTACTAATGCTTTCCACCATGTATTGCTCCCAGAGTGCCCCCCTCCCTGCTGTGCTCACACACATCTGTGTTTTCCTTGGCAGGGGGTGATATTTCCAGCCCAGTACACACTGTGGGCAAAATGGGCTCCCCCCTTGGAACGCAGCAGACTCATGAATCTTGCTGAAGCTGGTAAGAAAGAGTGATTCTCTTTGCCATCAAACCAACCATCCCTGGAGTTCCAGCACCGCCCTCCTGTGTGACAGAGATCCCTCCTGATCCAGGCTTCTCTTGCCCATGCTCCAGACAAACGGCGCCACTCATGAGTTAGAGAAAGGTCCAGATTCTAGACCAGTGGTGGGCTATAAACTGCCTGCAGTCTGGATGCTGTTTGCCAGAGTTAGCTCTTGCAGGTCGCCACCGCTGTATTTACCTGTGTCTCAGCAGGTACGGGTGCTTGCAGCTCCTGCTGGCCGCAAATCACTGTTCCCAGCCAGTGGGAGCTGTGGGAAGTGGTGTCCAGGTCTGCACTGCTTCCCATAGCTCCCATTGGCCAGGAAGAGTGATCCATGGCCAATGGGAGCAGCAAGTGGCCGTAACAGTGGCTGTACAGGTAAATAAAACAGCCATAGCCTGCCAGGAAACTGCCTCCGTCTTCTTGCCCACCCCTGTTCTAGACCGAAGGTCCTTCATGGATAATGTTGGCTGCATAGCCACCTCTCCTGCTCTTTCTCCCTTTTCCTTCTCCCCTCTACCTTCTCCTCCACTTTGTCTTCTCAGCTTTGGCTCGATAGGGCAGTAACAGCTGTATGATGGTGTGGGAAGCCTGGGTCATCTTCTATAAACACCATCTTATCATCCCCTCGCTCTGAACTCTTCGTCATCTACTCCTCAGGATGCACTTTTGGTACCTTCATCACCTTCCCTGTGGCTGGGATCATCTGCCAGTACCTTGGGTGGCCTTACGTCTTCTACATCTTTGGTGAGTTGCTGTGGTTTCCACGGTTGAAGATTCACCAGCAAGTGAAACCACAAAAGAGTGAAATATAGGAAGGTCGTCTAGTTATCTCTGTGAGGAGTCAGGGCTCTTCATCCAGTTCCTAATGGAGAAATGTGCCCCTTCAGAGAGACCACTGTCAGAACCCCCAGTTGAAAGGGCTGAATGGCCAGAGGGACTGGACTTCCCTCCCGCTCATGCCGGACGTCTGTTGGGTGGGCAGTGCAGAGGAGGCTCGCGTTGCTGCTGCCCCAGTTGGGTCTGCTCCATGGATGAGAGGTCTCATGTCTGGCATGTTGGCACCTTTTGTTTTAATCTGTAAGGGAATAGACATTGATGAGGTCTGTTAGCCAGCACAGCCCCTTGATCTGCCTTGACCAGGATGTTTGAAAAGCTGCAGGAGTGTTGCACCACCTCTGTCTGTCCATCTGGCATTTGTGGTGCACCCTCACTGTCCTGTTGGGGGGGTCTGTGAATGGGCAGGTAGCTCCCTCTCAGCTCTACATGGCACACACATGAAGAGGAGCAGTGCCCCACACTCAGCCACTTTCCACTTCTTCCTTCAGTCTCCCACTGAGGAAAGTCAGGCAGGATCCCCAGCCCGAGTTGTTTGGTGCAAGGCAAAAATTCCTGCCCTGCCACTCATTCCTCCTTCCCCCAAGAAGGGGGACACAAACCCTTTTATACCATGGATCAGTGTTGAAGGGCCCCACCTGGTCGGACTGCCAGCATGAGTCAGCTGAACAGACCTGTCCATCCTTGAAGGTGCTAGTAACTTGCGGCAGTCTGTCACAGAGCTGTAGTGTCTTGCCTACGCATCTCTGTTGTATCTACACACCTGTGCCACCAGAAGATCTGGGACAGGAGCCATTGACAAGTCTTGTGGATAAGGGAGAAGCGGTGGACGTGGTATACCTAGACCTTGTTCAGACATTTGATATGGTCTCGCATGATATTCTTATCAATACACTAGGCAAATACAACTTAGATGGGGCTACTATAAGGTGGGTGCATAACTGGCTGGATAACCGTACTCAGAGAGTAGTTATTAATGGTTCACAGTCCTGCTGGAAGGGCAAAACAAGTGGGGTTCTGCAGGGGTTTGGGACTGGTTCTGTTCAATATCTTCATCAATGATTCAGATATTGGCATAAAGAGTACGCTTATTAAGTTTGCAGATGATACCATGCTGGGAGGGGTTGCAACTGCTTCGGAAGATAGGATCATAATTCAAAATGATCTGGACAAACTGGAGAAATGGTCTGAGGTAAACAGGATGACGTTTAATAAGGACAAATGCAAAGTGCTCCACTTAGGAAGGAACAATCAGTTTCACACATACAGAATGGGAAGTGACTGTCTAGGAAGGAGTACTGCAGAAAAGGATTTAGGGGTCAGAGTGGACCACAAACTAAATATGAGTCAACAGTGTGACACTGTTGCAAAAAGCAAACTTGACTCTGGGATGCATTAACAGGAGTGTTGTGAGCAAGACATGAGAAATCAGTCTTCCGCTCTACTCTGCGCTGGTTAGGCCTCAGTTGGAGTATTGTGTCCAGTTCTGGGTACCACATTTCAAGAAAGATGTGGAGAAATTGGAAAAGGTCCAGAGAAGAGCAACAAGAATGATTAAAGGTCTAGAGAACATGACCAGTGAGGGAAGACTGAAAGAATTGGGCTTGTTTAGTTTGGAAAGGAGAAGACTGAGAGGGGACATGATAGCGGTTTTCAGTTATCTAAAAGGGTGTTACAAGATGGAGGGAGAAAAATTGTTCTCCTTGGCCTCTGAGGATAGGACAAGAAGCAATAGGATTAAACTGCAGCAAGGGAGGTTTAGGTTGGAAATTAGGAAAAACTTCTTGCCTGTCAGGGTGGTTAAATGCTAGAATAAGTCACCTAGGGAGGTTGTAGAATCTCCATCTCTGGAGATATTTAAGAGCAGGTTAGATAGACACCTATCTGGGATGTCTAGACCAGGGCTACTCAACATGTGGCCCATGGCCTGTTTGTTTGTGACCTGCGGGTGGGAGCCAAAACAAAAAAGTTGTCAATAGAATGGTCTTCTGTTGATCTGTGTTTTAGTAATTACATTCCTGGACTATCATTGCTCATTAAAAGTGCTGTCATATGGGTGGAAATCGGGTAAATGTCACATTTTATTAACATCAGCAGAACTGACTTAAATGAGGCCTGCGTGTTGTGTTGTCTTGCCTTAATCTTTGCATTCTGCCTGTCAGTGTGACAATCTATTTGCATATATATTTGCATGTATATGCAACCACTCTTAAGTTGCAGCCCTCGGCACATGCTGAGAGTATCATTGTGGCCCTTTGAGTAGCTCTGGTCTAGACAGTACTGGGTCCTGCCGTGAGGGCAGGGGACTGGACTCAATGATCTCTCGAGGTCCCTTCCAGTTCTAGTGCTCTATGATTCTGTGATTCCCCTTCTCCATAGGTGGTATTGGCTGTGTTTGGTGTGTGTTCTGGTTCCTTCTCGTCTATGAAGATCCTGCATCTCACCTTTGTATTAGTGCCAGTGAGAAGGAGCACATTGTGTCATCACTGGCCAACCAGGTACTTGGAAAGCCTTTTAACTCTGATCTAGTTGCCCCATATATCCTCCTTTGAATAGAGATTGGGACAATGGGACCTTCTCCAATGAGACTATCTTCAGAGTTCTGCTGAGTGCATTATTTATAGAGCAGTGCCATTGTAAATAAAAGAAGAGGGCCCTGCCCCAAGGAGCTCACAGATTAGTTCAGACATTAGATATAAAGGACACATGAGAGAAGAGGTCAATGTGAAAGGGCCAAAGACAGGGCCAGGAAGGAGATCAGCCTGCCTGTGCTTCATAAAATGTGTATTTTAAGGAGGAATTTGTTGAAGCCAAGGGAGGTCTCTTGGCATATGAATTAGAGGAGGCAGCTGTATGTGCAGGGGCAGTCTGATGGAGCCTGAAAGCCAAGTGTGAGAGGAGATAAAGCTTGGGAGAAACCCAGGGGAGCAGAGGGAGGAGTTGGAGATGGAGGGTCGGGGCTAAGTTGTGGGGGGGAGCCTGAGGTGGGGGAAAGGAGCTTGGATTTGAGGCAGAGGGGTCCAAGGAGGAGCGCGATGGTGAGAGCAGTAGGAGGGGAAGGTGCTTTGGACCGAGTGTGGTGTTTTGGACCGAGTGCAGGAGTGAGCCATGGAGGGGGAGGCGGCACAGGTGAGCTCAGAGGTGCCTGAAGCCTGGGCTGAACCCTTAGCTGTGGAGATGAAGAGGGAAGGCTGAATTCTCCCTAGGAAAAGCACTAGGCTTTATCTGCGGTTGGATGTGAGAGGAGCCGGAAGTGAAGAGATGAGTTGGATCATGGGACTGTGGACCGTCATGGGAGAGGAATGGGCCTCACAGGAGCATTTCCTTCAAGGGCAGCACTCATGGACGGTGCCTTCCACTCCTGGCCATGATTAAATCGCTGCCTCTCTGGGCCATCGCAGTCGCCTATTTCTGCAATGACTGGCTGTTCTACATGCTGCTGACGTCAATGCCAACGTACATGAATGATGTGCTCCGTTTTGACATCAGAGAGGTGAGCTGTGCCGTCATGCAGGACCAGGCTGTCCCCTGAATGTAGGGGGATAAAAGTGCATTCTAATCAATTCTGGACAGGGTGTTAAACCCCCAGCTTCAGGACTTAGGCCAGTTTCTGACTATCATGGGTTAGGATGTTTCTTTCACCTTGCTCCAAAGTGGCTGGTTGGTGCTAGCCACTGGCAGAGGCAGGATGCTGGGCTGGATGAACCTCAGGCCCAAACCAGACTGGTGGTTCCTGTGGTGCTGACATTTCAGCCCCTCTGAGCACATCTAGATGCTGGTGATGCTGGGTCCCTCTGACAGCTCTGAACAAGATAACCAGTCCCTTACCCTCCACTTTACAGAATGGGCTCCTCTCTGCGCTTCCCTACATTGGGAACTGGCTGGGCACCATCATATCAGGGCTGCTGGCCGACTTCCTCCTGTCCAGGCATGTGTTCAGCACAGCAACAGTGCGGAAGCTCTTCTCGGGGCTGGGTAAGGACAGATGCCTCCTGCCCTCGGGTTCTTTCCATCAACCTTCACGCGGTCAGCCATATAATCCACATCCCCTCCTCTCCCTAGGGATGCTGCTCCCAGCCATCTCCCTGGTGGCTGTGTCCTATGTTGGCTGTGATTACCCAGCAGCTGTGGGCTTTCTGACACTCTCCATGACTATAATCAGCATGTGCGGGGCTGGATTCAACATTAACCAGATTGACATTGCTCCCAGGTGAGACCCCCCCCAGACCTTGTGTCACCCCAGCCCTCAACCATTTCAGTAGCCTTTTGCTTCTCCTCTCCCTGATCTTCCGCAGCTGTTGGCATCTGAAGCTGGACAGGCAAAACCAAGGCACAGAAATGCAGGCACAGAGCCCATTACAGCAGCAGGTAAAGGCTCTTAGTGGCTTTCAAGAGGACAGGCAGGGACTAAGCTGAGGAGCCACCGCTAGCTGGTGGAGACTGTTACATGCATAATGAGTTTATTCCAGTGGCACTTGCTGTCTTAGAAGCTGTTAGCAGGTTAAGTGCTATTGCCTGGGGGAGAGGGAATTGAAACCTAATTTTCTCCCTTGTTGCAAGTCTCTCTTTGCCTTGCTCAGGAAATTTTCCCTTCCCTTCTCCCCAGATACGCTGGGTTACTACTGGGAATCACAAGTACCTTTGGAACCGTGTCAGGAATAATCGCTCCCACTGCAGTTGGATTACTTACCAGCCAGGTAATTCAGGGTCTCTATTGATGGTCACATTGGAGGCCACCTGCATTGTGCCGCAGGCAGGGAGCTGCTCTGGCCAGGCCAGGCCTGCTTGCATCGCACCACGGGTAGGGAGCTGCTCTGGCCTGGCCAGGTCTGCCTGCATCGCACCACAGGTGGGGAGCTGCTCCAGCCTGGCTGGGCCCGCCCATCACACCGCAGGCTCTACAGTTAAACCAGTTAACTTTTTACATGACCGTTTACATCCCTAAAATGGAGGGGGGGCAGAGCGACTGATGGAGAGTGGATCAATAGGGAGCGCTGGGTACCAAGGAAGATAAAGCTGCTTGAAATCAGCATAGCAAGCAAGGAATTCCCAAGCGTGCTGCAGTGCATAGCTGAGTCAATCACATGGAGTCTGAGGAGTGAAATCTGCAGCTAGAGAGTGAACTGGCACTGCAAAGTCTTTAGCTGAATGAAAGCCATTCCATGGCTAAATCTACCCACAAATGGGCTCAAGTCCCAAGTTCTCTCTGTGAGTTTCTAGACCATGTGGTGATAGCGGGAAAAGAGATACTAATTACTCTTGTTTGGCACTCCCAGGACCTCTTGACTGGCTGGAGGAATGTCTTCTTCATGACAGCAGCCCTCAATCTGTTTGGCCTGTTGTTCTATGTGACCTTTGGCAGTGCAACTCTCCAGGACTGGGCGAGGGAGGACACTGCTGTCCAATGAAATGCTAAGGCATGCTGCCAGAGGAAGAATATGTAACAAGGGCAGGGGGTGAAAAACACCCCAGGGAACATAACAGTCAAGAAATCCCCTTTCTCATTCCAGCACCGAACACCTGAATAACACAATCCATTGGTTTGCCAGACCTAATCACCAAACTCTTGAATTCTGTGCCCTTTTCTTACATCCTTTCTCAGCAGAGCCATCCTTACCTGTATGCAGAATAGGTAGCTACGTAGGACACCTGAAAATTTGGGGCACCACTGGGTCTTAATGTTCACTCATCCACTTCTTCCTATCCCTGTTCTGTGGCTTTGCTTTCTCCAGAGAGGATCTAGTTAACTTACAAGGGAAAAAGGCTGCCAGAGCTATTAGCAGAACACCAAACCTGTGTGTCATTTAAGTAGTAATGAAGCCATTTAACAGTCACTTGTCAACCCCAGGTATATACTATCATTTTCTGAATGTGCTGGGTGAATCTATAGGATCTTAATTTAAAATTTGCTTTAACAAAATTGCATTATGTGTTACTGAAGATTTTTTTCACATATCTAAAAAATCATTGTCGTCCCCCCTCCCCCGGCTGCCATCAGGCATAGGGGCAGCAGCTAAATAGTACTATGTAGGGCCCCCTAAATCCTAAGGACAGACTTGTTTCTCAGCCTTCACTTGACCAAATGAATTTGGGAGGTAGTGTTTTCTAGTAGATAAACCAGTGGCTTGCACCTCAGACCTGGGTTCCCAGCTCTGTCTTTGGCCTACTTAGTGATCTTGGGAAAGTTATTTGTCCAGACGATTGGAAAAAGGCAAATGTAGTGCCCATCTTTAAAAAAGGGAAGAAAAACAATCCAGGGAACTACACACCTGTCTCTGGCTCACCTCAGTCTCTGGAAAAATCATGGAGAGGATCCTCAAGGAATCCATTTAGAAGAACTTGGAAGAGAGGAAAGTGATCAGGAATAATCAACATGCATGCACCAAGGGCAACTCATGCCTGACCAACCTGATTGCCTTCTATGACAAGGTAACTGGTTCTGTAGATATGGGCAAGGCATTGGAAGTGATATACCTTGATTTTAGCAAGGCTTTTGATACGGTCTCCCTAGTACTCTTGCCAGCAAGTTAAGGAAGTATGGCTTGGCTAAATGGACTGTAAGGTAGATACAAAACTGTCTAGATTGTTGGGCTCAACAGGTAGTGATCAATGACTTGATGTCTGGCTGGTGGTCGGTGTCAAGTGGAGTGCCCCATGGGTCGGTACTAGGGCCAGTTTTGTTCAACATCTTTATTAATGACTTGGATGAGAGGATGGATTGCACCCTCAGCATGTTTGCAGATGACACTAAGCTGGGGAGAGAAGTAGATAATTGAAGGGTAGGGATAAGGTCCAGAGTGACCTAGACAAATTGGAAGTTTGGGCCAAAAGAAATCTGAGGAGGTTCAACAAGGACAAGTGCAGAGTCCTACAGTTGGGATGGAAGGAGGTTCAACAAGGACAAGTGCAGAGTCCTACAGTTGGGACCCAAGCACTGTTACAGGCTGGAGACCGACTGGCTAAGCAGAAGTTCAGCAGAAAAAGACCTGGGGATTACAGTGAATGAGAAGCTGTATATAAGTCAACAGTGTGCCCTTGTAGCCAAGAAGGATAACAGCATATTAGGGTGCATTAGGAGGAGCATTGCCAGCAGATCTAGAGAAGTGATTATTCCCCTTTATTCAGCACTGGTGAGGTCACATCTGGAGTATTTCATCCAATTCTGCTCCCCTCCCTCCCTCCCCACCCCCTTACAGAAAGGATGTGGATGTATTGGAGAAAGTCCAGCAGAGGGCAACCAAAATGATTATGGACTGGAGTACTTGACTTACGAGGTGAGGTTGAGGGATTTGGGCTTATTTAGTCTACAAAAGAGAAGAATGAGGGAGGATTTGATAGCAGCTGAGAGGCTGTTCTCAGTAGTGACAGATGACAGAATGAGGAGCAACGGTCTCAAGTTGCAGTGGGGGAGGTCTAAGTTGAATAGTAGGAAAAACTATTTTACTAGGAGGGTGGTGAAGCACTGGAATGGGTTACCTAGGGAGGTGGTGGAATCTCCATCCCTAAAGGCTTTTAAATCCCAGCTTGACAAAGCCCTGGCTGAGATTATTTAGTTGGGGTTGATCCTGCTTTGGGCAGGGGGTTGGACTCAGTGACCTCCTGCGGTCTCTTCCAGCTCCAGGATTCTGTGTGTCACTCTGTGCCTCAGTTTCCCCATCTGTGCTTTGCGATCAGTGAATGAAAAGGACTGTGGAAGGGCTGGGTATCATTAGGCATAGTGATTATACTCATAGTAATTGATCTACATGGGTTGCCAGAGTCCCTGTCTTGAGTAAGGTGAAGGCTTTTGGCTTCAGGTTCTGGCCAGCTTAATAGGGAATGTACGGAAGTGAGGCATTTTAGAGTGTTACTGGCCGGAAGGGACCATCTAGAAAATGAGGTAGAATCAAGGAGCATTCATGTATTTGCCCACAAACTGGATGGTCATTTGCAATCTAACAGACCCTGACTGCGGCCAATGGGCTTCACTGTAATAACAGCTGCCAGGTCCTTGCTTAGCGATTATACCAACCAGCAATCTGTAATATTGGTCCAAGGGATTGTAGCTGCATGGTCTGCCCCTTTCAGGGCTTGGAGGGAGGGGACCAGTCAGCCCTGCTACACCTGGTGAAGGAGGAAAGCCCAGCAACTGAGGCCTGGAACTGATTGAGCCCTGCCAAAGGCCCTTGGTTGGAGAATGGACCAGGAGCTTGGGTTAGACTGGTTGTTGCTCTTGGGAGCCCACCTGTAAAGGGCGAAAGCTTCTTTTGATGTTTTTGGATGTGGCTGAGGAGGCTGAATGCTTTGGAGAGGCTTGGTAACAGGATCAGGTCACATCTGTGGCAGGAGGCAGCCACAGACCCAGGGTGCTGGAACAATTTTTATAGCGTGGGTGTTGTGATCCATGGACTCAAAATGTAAATATAATGAGAACCACTTTAAGCCAGGGGGTGCCACAGCACTCCTCTTCCCTGCCCCCCTTGTTCCAGAACCTATGCATAGACCTTGGGGGAAATCAAGGCAAAATGGCTCTGATACCCGATTAACTTTAAGGAGGTGATCTGCAATGGTGAGTCTTGTCCAATAGACTCTTCCGGCTACGTCTAGACTGGCATGATTTTCCGAAAATGCTTTTAACTGAAAAGTTT
>JANRFK010002918.1:17604288-17621689 GCA_030068395.1 Apalone spinifera | reverse complement strand
TCATTGTATAAGGAATACAATACAGCCGGCCACACACAGACCCACAGTGTGCAGCTCCACAGCCAGCCACGCAGAACCGCACACAGACCCATAGCATGCACCTCTACAGCCAGCCACACACAACTGCACACGGACCCACAGCGCGCCGCACACAACTGCAAGGGTGCAAGTAGACATACCCTTAGTAGGGAGGTGTGCAAAGTCCATGTGAGCTGTAGTATACGTGGAACTACAGCACTTAAAACGGCAGCCACCATCTTACATGCTTCTTTTTGTAGACAATTCTATCATCCCAGCCCTGATGGGAACCACTATTCCACGCGCACACTCACCACTGATTTTGTAGACATCCTGCAGGGGCAGTCCGAGGGGTTTGTTGATGGGACGGGAAGGAGGGATAATGGAATCCAGGGCTTCTAGCAGAGTTGTACCAGAAACACTGCCTTCCTTCCTGGTTATGCTCCAGCCTTTGAACCAAGGCATCTGAAATATGTGGATGGGCAAAGGGGCTTGATTAGGCGCATCACCAGAGATCAGTTACAATTCAGAGCTTAGGTGAACTTGTCAACAGGTCCCAGGTTATTCAGTTCCTAGAGATTCTTCCCCTCCATTCCCTAAAAAGCTTAAATTAACCAGGTTCAGGGCTTGAGATTTGTGGGAATGAACAGGAAACAAATCTTTTAAGCTCAGCCTTTACCATGCCATGTAGGACTGCGCTTTTAAGTGAAACTCTAGCTCAGTGCAGTGTGATACAGACAGTCCAGCTGAAAATCTCAGTTCCTCAGAAAAATCATTTCTTACTGCAACCCTGGGAGAGCCAAGGGATGTGAGCAGTAGCAACTTTAAGCTGAATTTGTCTGAGTTCACAAACCACCCACTCTCCCATCTGCAAGCCAATGCCCTCCCCATCCCCCCAGACATCTCCATCTCTCTACTAGAGAGGGCTATGCAGAAACATGCGGCTACTCACCTTGGCATTGGCCTGCAGCATATTGTCACCATGCCAGCCAGAGATGGGCACAAACGCCACAGATGCTGGGTTGTAGCCAATCTTCTTGATGTAGGCCCCCACTTCCTTGGTGATCTCCTGGTAGCACTTGCCACTGAAAGGGGGCTCTGTGAAGTCCATCTTGTTCACCCCAACAATGAGCTGCTTCACTCCCAGTGTGTAGGCCAGCAGGGCATGCTCATGGGTCTGCCCGTTCTTCAAGATGCCAGCTTCAAACTCTTCCCACGCCAGCTGCCACAATGAGTACCGCACAGTCAGCCTGGGAAGGAATCAGGCCATGAGAACAAGTTCCTACTAGGAACCATGGGCCTACTAGGGATGTTACAGACCATAGATAAGAGATATTACCCCTCCCCCCAAAAATCAGTCTTCCTCACGAGAGAAGGGCAGCCCTTCCCTACACAAGCCTAAAAGCTGCACCGCCCCCCACCTCACCCCCAAACTCAGAGCCCAATGCATTCTGTGGCAACATTATTCCCTGCAATGCTAAGGTTATATGCAACTGCAAGGCTATTTTGCACATACATTATAGCTTTCTTGAGACACCCCAAGCCCAATACAATCAAACTGTTTCAGGAGCTTGACTGCTCCAGCCCGTACCTGAGAGGTGCCAGTGATCATGCTCTTGATGAAGTCCCTGTGGCCAGGGGCATCGATAATGGTGATGTGGTACTTGGTGGTTTCAAACTTCCACAGGGAGATGTCAATGGTGATCCCCCACTCCCGCTCGGCCTTCAGCTCATCCAGCACCCAGGCATATTTGAAGGAGCCCTTTCCCATCTGTGTGGCAGGAGGAGGCACCAGTTAGAGGGGGCAGGAACCCTACTCTTGGAAGCAGCTACTGGAGAAAGGGCACACACCAAGGACAAGGCCTGGCCACCGAGGGGAGTGAAATGCAGGGGGGAGGTGTAAATATTTGAAGCTGGTTCTCCCTGCCTGGAAGGGGACAGCTACCCCAGCAGTGCCTACTTGCAGCACAGCAATGGCAGAGGGAACCCAGAGGTAGGCAAAAGATCCCTGATCTAGGGTGGGGGGCAGTGTTACCTCACCCCATTGTTATGTCATAACATCCAAGGGTTACCTTGTAGCCCAGAAAGGGTCCAATTCCAAAGGGCCCCGAGGCCTTTTTGGGGGTGTAATTAGCTAGAGGGACTGGGGGGGATGCAAGTAAATGGGAAAGGTCCCCCCACCTCGGCCGCCTCTTTCTCGAACTTCTCGATAGTTCGCTTGTCGATGCCCCCGCACTTGTAGATGAGGTGCCCGGTGGTGGTGGGTTTCCCAGAGTCCACGTGGCTGATCACCACGATGTTGATTTTCTCTTTGCCCATTGTGCCACAGGGACCTGCGAGGCGGACACAGGTTACAGCAGAACCCCGACGTTTGAACCCTGAGCCGCTCCGGTGTGACTGCGGAGTAACGCGCCACGTTCACACGGGGAGAGGCAAGGGATCACATTAGAGCAGGCCCTGCAGCTTGACACATTGCTTGGATCTCCGACCGACGCCCCCCGTCCGCAGTCCCAGCCCTCCTGATCGCACGCTTTGTTCACAGGAGCCAATGCGGATCGAGCGATCGCTCCCAGCCCACCCTCTAGCGAGCTGCCTGAGAGCAGGGCACCCCCTGCCCGACCCAAGAGCCCCACAAAGCCGCGCTCACCTCCAGTCCAGTGCCCCTGACGCCCCGATCCGTTTCCAAAGAGGCGCCCCCCGGACCTCGGGTCTTTTAAAGAGCCCGAGAGGGAGGAGCCGAAAGCCCGGCCCGGCGCTGCACAATGCCCGGCCCTCACCGCCCCACTGAGGGAGGGATTGATTCAATTAGACCCGGCACCTTGTCGGCCCCCTGCGGCAGGGACACCAGGTAGGGACCCTCCCCCCCGCCCTCTGGGCCAGCCAGGCCCCAGAACTGGCTGACTCCTTCCTGGGCTCCAAAGCTCGGACCCTCTGTCTGCAGAGCCAAACCCAGGGAGGGTTAGCGGGGGTGCTACTCCTGCCTCCCAGTTTCATAGACTGCACCTGCCCTGGACTCTGCCTGTTTTAGTCTTGGGCTTCCCCACATACCACTGTGCCCCTCCTTACCCCTTTTGTGCTAACCTTGGTTCAGACACTGATCCTAACAGCCAGTCCTGGCTATAGAGTGTGGTTCAGGTTTGGCGTCTTTCCCTTTCCTGGCCTTGGAGCTGTGGTCATGCCATAAAAACAAGGAGCAGTCCTGTGGCTCCTTAAAAACCAACAGATTTATTTGGGCATTAGCTTCTGTGGGCAAAACCCACTTTCTCAAGTGGGGTTTTACCCATGAAAGCTGATGCCCAAATAAATCTGTTAGTCTCTAAGATGCTACAGGACACCTGGTTGTTCTTGCAGATACAGACTAATACAGCTATACCTCTGAGACTTGTTCACACCATAAGTAACTTGTGATTAAATTAATATCTGAGCTCCATACTTCAGCCTTCAGCGAGACACAGGTTTTGTACTCCTGCTCCAAAGGAAAGACTGTGGTCCAGGGTGTCCCTTTATCTCAGTGGGAGATAGGAATTAAATGCCTTAAAGATTGGGCTGGAGTTATTAAAACGCTGATGACATGTTAGCAGAAAGAAACTCAAGAAGAAATCCCTCTCTGTCAATGGGAAAAATGTATGTGTACAAATGAGTGATAGGAAATCACAGAAACAGAAATCCCACCACTAATTCCCCTGTATTTTAGAGATATCTGAAATCATATTTATTAGCCCCCCAGTCTCTGCAACAAGCTGGAACCAAACATCCAGATGCTTGAAGAAGTGGGCCTCAGTGTGCTGTCTGTATGGCAGTCCCTTTTTGAATGACAGGGAGAGGGATATCTATTCAGTTGTGGTTTGGTTGGTTTTCCCACTACACTGAGTACAATCAAGGCCACATGGCTGGGCCTGCTTCTGTTAAAGTCATTGGAAAAATTCCTATTGACCTCATGGGATCAGAAAAGGGACCTGCATCTTGGATGTTGATCCTCCTACCTAACTGTTATTTTACAAGGATGAAATGTTTGCAAACCAACTCATTCTGTATTTAGGCTCTTGATTAAATTGGCCTGATTTTCAGAGCTCTGGGCAGCCAATGGTCTCATAAATAATGGTAGTTAATATCTAGTTCTTGTGGCACCTTTCATCCAAAACGAGCAGTACCATTACCAATGGGGAAACTGAGGTATAAAGCAAGGTAATGACTTGTCTAAGATCACCCAGTAAGCTAATGGATTAGTCAGGAACAGAATTCAGGTCTCCTGAGACCTAACCTGGTGCCCTTCCACAGGGCAACACTATCTCCACCATGTACTGGGGGGCTGTAGTACTCGGCGCCTCTGACCTTGAGGAATTCAGGCTTAAACATATTGCCCTAACTGTGAATAAGCCCAGAACAGCAGGCGAGCAGGTCAAAAGATTAATCCAACTAAACCAAGAGTAAAACTGCAGAATACTGACATTTTTCAGAAGAGATTCCTTCCCCTTCCACCCAGCACTTAGGGCTGCTTGAAGGATTAAAGGCAAGAAAGAGGCATTTTGTTTCATTTCTCAGTCTAGTTTCCTTTTTAGATTGTTTTTATTTCCAATGCAATAGAGGGGAGTGAAGAAACAACTGGGACTGGAGGGTGGGGGAAGAGGGGGGCCGGAAATGTGCAGAGGCTGGAATATGCACTCCTAGGATTGCCCCATCACCTAGAGCTTCGGGATCCCCAGGTGGGGTTTTAGGGATCTCCCCTCCATTCTTACGTTTTCTGGAGAATTGAAGTTTCAATTTAATAAAACAAAGGTCCCTTCAGACTGTGATTGAGCCAGAGGTCTTGGAAGACACTCATCAGAAAGAGAGGTCTAAGAGAGGTGTGAAATGCCCCATTCACTTCAACTGGGTATGAACTCTAATCTAAATAGCATCATCCAGAGGGGAGCAGAGTTAATTCCTTCTCTGCTGAACACCCAGTAGCTCCAGGGTGAGCGTGCTCCTGCTAAATGTGGAAAGGCTGCCCGGTGCAAGATGCCAATGCCAGGCTATTCTATGAGAGATTCAGTTTGGGGGCTCTCAGCCCCCTTGTCCCTCCACAGGGGATAGAAATGCCACAGCTTCAGGCAAGTGAGATGCCATAGCCAGTACTAAACCCATGGTGCTCCACAGATCTCCCCCACTCCCATTTATTGTCCCTGTGCAATCCCCTCCTCTTTTCGCCTTACTCAGATCCCAGCTAGGTGAGACTTAACATTTGGGCCACTGGTTTGAATCTGGACCAGGGTAATGGCAGGCAGAAGCTTTATGGCCATGGTGACTGTAGAATAGGTCACATGAAATGTGCTGTCCAGGGGCGTCAGCAGACAGGGACCCTTCTCACAGTAGTCTCCCTTTCTTCAGTGAGACCAAGGACTGAATGGGCCACAGAAAGAAAAAGTTGATCTAGTGCATGGAACTTGGTGGACCCTGCTCTGCCACAGAACTCTTGTGTATCCTTGGGCAAGTCACTTAGAGCTTGTCCTTGTACTGCACTAAATTGGCACTGATGCTAATTTAGTGCATATGGGGAAGGTGCATTGAGTTCATGGGAGAGCACTTTTCTGTCAATATAATTACTCCACCTCTACGAGGGTCAGAAGGTATGCTGTCAGGAAAGTGTCTCCCACCGCTAGAGTGTGGTGTAGACACTATTTTAAGTCCATATAACTTACATTGCTGGGGGGAGGGGATGTTCACACACCTGAGTTACCAGGCTGGACCCTC
Source organism: Apalone spinifera (assembly GCA_030068395.1). Taxonomy (NCBI): domain Eukaryota; kingdom Metazoa; phylum Chordata; order Testudines; family Trionychidae; genus Apalone; species Apalone spinifera. Next base: position 17,615,941 of record JANRFK010002918.1, on the reverse strand, counting down.
TCTAGGCTCTGGTGTGCATGGGGAATGTAGGGAGTGTCTTTCTCTTTCTTTCTCAGGGGCCATGTCAATGAGAGGTTTTTTTGTTTTGGTGTTTTTTTGTTTGGTTGGTTGGTTTGCTTTGCTTTTTTGCTTCTCACTTGTGTGCAGCCCTCGAATGATTTTTCTATGGGTCAGTGGCCCCTGATCCAAAAAAGGTTCCCCACCCCTGGTGTAAGAGTAGTGTAAACAAGGCCTTAGTTTCCTGTTGCCTCAGTTCCCCACCTGTACAATGGAATCACAGCAGCCAGATAAGTACCTAATACAATTTGCTGGAGGTCAGGCCTGAAGCGTGAGGGAAGCTTGCCTGGCCATTGCTTTCCCTGTGCTGGAGGTAATCTCTGCTCCTAATTTGGACAGGAGTATAAATAAGGGATACATGCAGGGTCCAAGTCAATATCCTGCCCATCTCTAGCCAGGCCTCTCACTACCCAGGGCAATGTGATTGCTGGCCAGGTTTCTCCTTGGATGCAGAGGCCTTTGCACCAGCAGTATAGTTATGCTGTCTTGCCACAGGCTGCAGGGCTGCATTTCTGGCCCCAGCTGTGCCTTTCTGTCACAATCAAAGATGGAAGATCTGAAGAGATCACACAGGGATATACCTCTGAGATGAGAATGACAGGGCAGGGCATTGTGGTTGTTGGCCCTGGGATAGACCTCAGGGATGTTGCTCAGTAGCTCTTGGAGATCTCATGTAAATTGCTTGATGGTCCGAGACCCCTGAATGCAGGTCCAGATTTACGAGTATTTGGATCCACAGTACTTATCCATCCTAGAGATAACACTGTGGAATTTGGTGTTTAGTCCTGTTCTGAACAACACCATTCATCCTCTGTAGGCCCCCCTCATAGGAACCCCCAGGAGTGGACATGTCAACTACAAACTTGGGCTGGGTGGCCCAGTGGAGGAAGTAGGCATGACCCTGACTTTCCTATTCAAGTCCCAGGTATTTCCCAGTGGTGTGGAGAAAGTAAATAGGGAAAAGTTATTTACTTGTTCCCATTACACAAGAACTAGAAATCACCACATGAAATTAATAGGGAGCAGGCTTAAAACAAACAAAAGAAAGTATTTCTTCACACAATGCACAAACTGTGGAACTCCTTGCCAGAAGATACTGTGAAGACCAGGACTTTAACAGGGTTCAAAAAGAGCTAGAGAAATGGTTATTAACCAGGGTGGGCAGAGTTGGTGCAGTCTTACCTTACCCACTGCTCTGCTTAGGTAAGCTCCAATGGAGCCCCAATATAGTCAATGGAGGCCTGAGGGATGCCTAGAGGAGTTTCCAGGATTGGCATCTGAAGCTATGAACCTGTTTCTTATGTGCCATTATTTTTCCTTCTTTCTCATTGGATTCATTTCTGTTGATTTCTTCACTTATTTGAGGCTTTAATTACCTATGCTATTATTCTGTAATAGTCTTTATAATATTGTATTTCTATAACCATAGGTATATGCTGTTCTACCTCTTTCTTATCATCTCTCTTTATTACCCTATATTGATTAGTCCTCATTATGCAGCTTTTTCTTACTTCATAGAGGAGGCAGGCTCTGTGTATTTTATCCTTGGCTCTGTTCCCCTTAGCTTTTGACTCTGTTAATTGGTATTCATCCATCTGCTGATCATTTATTCATTATTGTTATTGGGGGCTAGACGAGTTCTCTCAGCCCCTCCCCAGACCCAGTCTCCCCTACTGGCTCCCTAGCACCAGAGCCCTTGGGGAGGGGCGGGACTAAATCGGCCTTGTTTAGCCCTTCCACGTGTTTCTCCGCATGTGGCTCCAAGGGGGCGGAGCTAAGCGCCGCAGAATCAATGATTGGTGCCAGGCATTCGGAAGGGGCGTGGTTAGGGTGGTACCTGCGCCGGGCCAGGATTAAATGGTCTGGGAGGGGCAGCGTGAATAGCGTAGCTGCCCCCAGGCTGTGGACCTAGGTGAGTGCTAATTGTCTGGTGTTTGTGCTTCTCTGGGATCCCGGTGCCCAGCTCCCACCCGTGGGCTGTAGAAGGCAAATTTCCACCGCCCAATTTCCCTGTCCACCCCCTGCTGTTGGAACCCCCCTCCTATACTAGAGGCATAAGTCTCTTCCCATACGTAGCAGCCAGTCTGGGCTAGGAACAGGATAATGCAATGGGTGTGGCTGTTTCCTTCCCCTCTGGGAAGTCTGCTGTCCTGTAGCTCAGCTAGTAACCCTCCCACAATGAGCCAGGTGCGATTGGTGCCTACAGCTTTTGTGTGATCACTTGCTAGATCACTCAGTGCTGGCTACCTAGCAGAGTTCCAAGGCACTGACCTTGGTTGAGAGGCTGATAAAACTTCCTCCAGGAGCTGTGTCTGGTAGCTAACAAAAAACTTGGTCAGTGGCCACAAACCTCTTAGCCTAGTTACTTCTGGGATCTTCAAGCACTACTGCTTGCTCCACCTTCCCTAGTTAGTTAGGAACCTAGTCATGCAGTAAACCTGTGGCCTTGCTTGCTTTGAGGCAGCTCTGGGTGGAGCAGAAATTGTGCCATGAGGGCTAAGAGCCTGTTTAACTCCTCTCTGTCACAGAACCCTCCAGTCAGCACCATGGGAAAAGAGAAAATCCACATCAACATTGTGGTGATTGGCCATGTGGACTCTGGGAAATCCACCACCACTGGGCACCTCATCTACAAGTGTGGGGGCATTGACAAGCGAACCATCGAGAAGTTTGAGAAGGAGGCAGCTGAGGTCAGGACAGTGATGCCGAATAGACGGGCTCAGGAGTCCCTCGCTCTGTGGGGTTGTGTGGTGTTGCTGTTGAACGTGTGGCTTGAGTGTTGCCTAAGCTGTGATTTAGAGGCTTAGGATTTGTCATGAGGGTGGCGGTGGAGGGTGCCTGGAGAGCCAAGAGGCTGCTCCTGTTTTGAGGTCCATGGGTACATCTGCCGCTCAAGGCCTTACCTATATTAAAGATATTTGCATCAGCGTCACTCTGCTGATACTTTGACCCTAAGTGTGTTTCTAACCCTCCCCTCCCCACAAAAGGTTCCATAAGGATCAATGGAATCACTCTCTGTAAATGGGGAAGGGTCTGACACAACTTGCTGCAGTAAATGGCTGCTTTCAAACCCACTGGCATCCCACTTGCAAACAGTACCCGAGTTAAAGGCCTCTTGTGTTTCAGGTGGGGGAGCAACAAATGGGAGCTGTTCCTAGTGACTGTCTCCCTGCCCCTGAACATTAGTGTAACTGGTGCCTGCTCTTGCCACACAGATGGGAAAGGGCTCCTTCAAATATGCCTGGGTGCTGGACAAGCTGAAGGCCGAGCGGGAGCGGGGAATCACCATTGACATTTCCCTGTGGAAGTTTGAGACCACCAAGTACTACATCACCATCATCGATGCCCCTGGCCACAGGGACTTCATCAAGAACATGATCACAGGCACCTCTCAGGTACAGGCTGGCCCTGCTTGGGATGAAGGTGGTGAGGTGTCTGGAGCTAGAATTGTGGTATGCTCTTACTGTTTCCCTTCCCCACACAGGCTGACTGTGCGGTGCTGATTGTGGCAGCTGGTGTGGGAGAGTTTGAAGCTGGCATCTCGAAGAACGGGCAGACCCGTGAGCATGCCCTGCTGGCCTATACACTGGGGGTGAAGCAGCTCATTGTTGGGGTGAACAAGATGGACTCCACAGAGCCCCCTTTCAGTGGCAAGCGCTACCAGGAGATCACCAAGGAAGTGGGGGCCTACATCAAGAAGATTGGCTACAACCCAGCATCTGTAGCGTTTGTGCCCATCTCTGGCTGGCATGGGGACAACATGCTGGAGGCCAGTGCCAAGGTAAGTAGCTGGCATGTTTGTGCCAAAATGGAATGGGCTTGGGAGGGTCTGCAAATAGGGTTCTCCTGCTGCCGATAGGATCTGGGGGCTCACAGCTTTATTCCTTCAAGGTATGTTTCATATTAACTTCCAGACTCCCCCTCTTCGCTCTCCCCTTCCCCCTACTCCTAGTCTAGAGCAGGGTGGGTATGAATATAACAATGGCCCTCCTGTGTCACACCAAAGATCCATCAAGCCCAGTGGCCAGTGCCAGGTGCCCCAGAGGGAGTGAATAGAACAGGGAATCATCATGTGATTCCCTCCTCACTTGGCCATTCCCAGCTTCTGACAAACATTAGGGACCTCATCCAGGCTAATGGTCATTGATGAGCCCACCTAGGGTGTGGGGTAGCTTTTTTCCTTGCCTTCAGCATCCTCTGTCAAGGAGATCCACAGACTGTCCATCGGATGACCAAAGAATCTTTTTTTTTTTTTTTTTTTTTTTTTTAAACCTGCTGCCTATTGTCTTTGGGAAAGCAGTAAATATCTCTCGACTCTTATAGACCTCTATCAAACCCCTTACTCATCTCTTTTTGAAGCTGAAAAGTCCCAGTGTTCATTTTTCTTCTCATGGCTACCATTCCCCTCATCACTTTTGTTGCCTTCTTCTGAACACTTTTTTTCCAAATCCAAGATTTTTTTTTTTTGAGGGCAACCACATCAATGTGCATTATTAAAGATGTGCGTGTTCTATGGCTTTAAATAGAAGCAATATGATATTCTGACACTCTTAACGATTCTCAACATTGTTGCTTTACCTTTCCCAGAAGATGCCTGGCTTCAGTCTTGCCTCTTATCTATTGCAGATGCCTTGGTTCAAAGGCTGGAAGATCACTAGGAAGGATGGGAATGCTGCTGGCACCACCCTCATGGAAGCTCTAGATTCCATTATCCCCCCTTCCCGCCCTGTTAACAAGCCACTCCGCCTGCCTCTGCAGGATGTCTACAAGATTGGTGGTGAGTGGGGGGGGGAGGGGGCAGAGGGAAGTTCATTGGGTGTGGTAGCACCTTCTCTAGGCTCCTGACTGATGTCACGGTCTCATGCCAGGTATTGGCACAGTCCCCGTGGGCCGTGTGGAGACTGGCTTCATGAAGGCTGGCATGGTCGTGACCTTTGCCCCCAGCAACATCACCACAGAGGTGAAGTCAGTGGAAATGCACCATGAGGCTCTGGCAGAGGCACTCCCAGGTGACAACATTGGTTTCAATGTGAAGAATGTGTCTGTGAAAGACATCCGCCGTGGGAACGTGGCTGGAGACAGCAAGAACGACCCTCCCATGGAGGCTGGCAGCTTCACCTCTCAGGTAAGAGGTGCAAAACCAATGGGGCTTGTCTGAAAGCCCTTGGAGAACCTTGGATGGTGAGGCCAGAGGAGGCTGGGCCTAGCATGAGGTACAGTCTTTCAAATTGGCATTGCTGTTTCCAGTGGTACCACATACCTATCACATCTCTAAGCAGAGTGGCTGGAGCAGTGTCTACCATGGCACTTGAGTGGTAGACAGGACAAACTGGTCTCCCAGCTGGCCAAAGGATAGTGGGTGCCAAGCCCTTCCATTTAGGTCAAATTAGCAAGTTTGGAGCTAGTGTGGTCTCTCTCTCTCTTCTCCCCCCCGCAAGCTAAAAAGGGAAATTCTTAGGTGTTTCTCCAATACATTCCTCCACTGCAGGGTTTAGCTCCAGTAGCCACACCCACCAGCTCTCCTTCCCACTCCATATGCATGTGGCCAGAATGGGCCACTGGTGCCATTAGCCTTATAGTGGGAGCACACACTGTGGTTCTCCCTCAGTCACAGGAGGCTTCTGAACAATGGCTCTTCACCTGTAGCGACTAAACAATTGAACCAGCTAATTTTAGCTGGCTCTTATCAACCACTTAACCCTGCTCTCTGCCTGGTAGCTATTGCTAAGTAGCAGGCTGTTTTGAGATGCCTGATGTCAGCTGGTCATGGTAAGAATGGCCAGTGGTGGGCTACATGTGGATTTGGACCACAGGCTGCCTATCGGGGTTCTTTGTGGCCCACAAGACACTTTGTTAAACCTGTGTGGGGGCCACAGGAAACAGACTCCAAGCTTCTGTCCATATCAGTTTTTCCCACTAGTGGTGGCTTACATGGATGTCATTTCATGTGCCCTGAAAGTGAGGGGTGTGCTGACTGCACACTGAGTGGTGCACTCCCTCTGGATCCAATCACTGCTGCCCCAGTTTAATGTGTGCCTAGCATTTGGGGGGGGGGGTCCCAAAACTATCCTATCCTGGGAGACTGCCTTTGATAGGGCACTCCTGTGGCACAGTGAGATGGGGGAGGGGGGTACTTAGTCTTAGTTGCTCCCTGTTGCTGTAGGCTCTTGTCTAAGCCTCTCCAACTGCCCCAGGTGGATAGTACCACTTGGGGATGGACAAATCCTCAGTTCTTGCTACCACAGTCCCTGGGGTAGCAATAAAGACTCTTACACTCCAGGCTTATCAGCTTGGGCAAGCTAGATGGTGCCAGGGCCAACAGAATCAGGCCTTCAAAAATCAAGCCGCAGGACCAGTTCCCCTTAACCACACCAGATGCTAAGATGCTTCAACTTTAGAAGCCACATCAAGCAGTCTTGAATCCCTGCAGAACTCTCCTATGGGGCTTTCCAAGAACTCATGATCAGGAGGAATATTCTCCTCCCTGCTCTTCAGGCTTCCTAACCATGTCCTGTGCAGGTCATCATCCTGAACCACCCAGGTAAGATTGCTGCCGGCTACTCCCCCGTACTGGATTGCCACACTGCTCACATCTCCTGCAAGTTCGCAGAGCTCAAGGAGAAGATCGACCGCAGGTCTGGCAAGAAGCTGGAGGACAATCCCAAGACACTAAAGTCTGGAGATGCTGCCATTGTGCAGATGATCCCTGGCAAGCCCATGTGTGTGGAGACCTTCTCCGAGTACCCACCTCTTGGTAAGTCTGGAATGGAGGAGGTACAATAGCTACTCCCCTATGTAGTAGGGATGTAACAGTATAGTCAACCAACTGATAAGCAGAAGTTAACTTAATGGCTAATGTTATAGACTACATGCGTTTCCATTGTCCCCCTGCTAAAAATTAACTAGTAGGGTATAGCCAGCAGCCTGGCTCAGTCTTGGCTCGTGCCAGGTCAGATCCTACCTGGACAGGGGCTGCTGCCATCCTGCTGCCTCTGATAGAGGCAGCAGCACAGGGTGACAGGCAGCAGGCCCACAAGGGGATCTGCTCCTATATGGCACCCTGCACTGCTGCCTCTGATACAGTGGCAGGGGGCTCCTTGGGAGTGGGGCTGAAGCAAATTGGCTGCTGGCCCTGCCCTAGGGGCTATAGACTAGTCGACTAACCAATAAGAACTTTATGAGGTTACTCTAACTTTCAATTAACTGATATTTAACATCCCTATTCTGTGGCATTGATCCATCTGCCTTTGTAACTAGGCTACCTGGCAACTGGGTCTTTGACCAACCTAGATGATGGGGCAGATACTTGCTAGCATCTAATCTACTTGCGCTTCCAAGCAAGCCAGAACCACTAATAACTGTAGCCAGTACAAGTGCTGGCCCCTGATTGCATAGAAGTCTGGAGGGCATATGCCCTCCCAGGCAGGGCCGCGTCATGCCTCTGACTCTGTTCTTCTGTGGCTGCAAACTCTTCATGTGCCCTTCCCAGAGTGGCATGCCAGTGAACTGCTGTTGGAAGCCTGTGCCTGAAAGAGCTTTGTGCTGCACAGCAAGACCTATCTAACATCTCTCCTCCGGCAGGTCGCTTTGCTGTTCGTGACATGAGACAGACGGTGGCAGTGGGTGTGATCAAAGGTGTTGAAAAGAAGGCCAGTGCTGTTGCTAAAGTCACCAAATCAGCTGTGAAGGCCAGCAAGAAATGAACAGTGGGCAGCCCCAAACCCACCAGGCATAATCACCATCTGGACACTTGTATAGGGTGGGCTCAGAGCCACAAGTTGAGCCATGGATAGAATGGGTCTGCCTGACCCTTGCACTTCAACTTTTCTAACTGAATAAACTGTCCCTTTGAAAAAACAATGGCTTTGTCTGTCTAACCTACCTCAGGCAGGGTCAGTTGGTCCCCCTCAGCTGTAGCCCAAGGCCTCTGCCTACTGCTGGCTCCTAATCACGAACCAGTGCTGTGGGGGGTAGGTGGTTCCATGGAAAACTTGTTCAGACCAGTTGGGGGGGACCTTCAGCCAGCAGTAGAATGGATCTTGCACAGGAATACTGGTGCTGCTGGTTCCGAGTGGCAGTTGAAAGGGGCAGTTAGGGGCCACTGCAGCCGGGAGCAGCATCAGACTCATGAGAGGTACTGGGGGAGGGAGAGCAAAGATGGGGAAAACCAAAGTGACCCAGAGCATCTCCTGCCACAGGGGGTGAAGAGTGTCAGATTGTTCAGTCCACTCTTCAGAGGCGCTTCCCTCAACAGTGAGTGGTAGCAACCTTATGGGCTGGAAAGTGGGGGTGCATGTGGCAAGTTGGGGTAAGGTACCTTCAGGGCCAGTCACTACCCACTCTCCAAGCTGGATTCTTCCCTCCGCCTTGTGCCTGAGGCCCTCCCCTAGGATCATCCCACATGATGAGGGGAGGGACTGGTTTTGGCTTGTCTAATGACAGCCTCAGCTCCTCTTGGCACAGACCTAAGTGGGCTTTTTTTAATGGGGATTTGCCAACAGGGAGGTGACAGGCTTATATAAGCAGTGCTGGGCTAGCTGCTGCTGACTCCAGAGCAGAGCTACATGGTGTCTAAGGGGCACTTGCCTCCTGCTGGATCTAGCCTTTAGAAGGTTTAAGGGGTGACTTGGTCAGCTGAAGTATCTACAAGGGGCAGGACTATGTAGTAAGGCACTCCTCCATCTAGCAGAGGCAGAAAGCCAATCCCAGGGCTGGGAAGCTGAATATCCACCTACTCAGAGTGGCCAAGCTACATGCTTAACAGCAAAGGCAGCAAACCATTGAGGTCATAGTGGAGGCTCTAGCAACTTTAAAATCAAAATCTGTTTTGGGGCCATTTTTGGCCTGTCCCTTGTGGCCTTGAGTTGACAAATCTGCATCCGGTCCAGACTGAGCAAAGAATCACTTGAAGTAGGAATGGTGGTCCTCCCCTAGAGAAGCAACATTGAGGGCCAACCTATAGCTAGGCATGCTGTCCCTCTGGAAGCCAATATGTAGGATCCTTCCTCCCAGAAGCCTACTGGCAGAAGCAGACCTTAAACTCCCTCTGTTCAATTTCCTGCCCAAAAGGGTATGGGTTAAGCAAGCCAGCAAGGATCCTCCAGCATCCAAAGTGTAGCTTATGCTTGTCAATATGGATTTTGGGGAGGGGGGAGTATCTATGCCCCCAGAGCTCTACAGTTCTGCTGAGCTAACACCATGGCAGAGGCACAGCCAGGTTGACAAGGCTTCTGTTGAGCTATCGTTACTCAGGTAAACCCTTTCCTTGCTGCTCTGTGTATGCTCTTGTAGCACTTGTGTGCACACAGCTTGAGGCTACCTGTATAATGGCTAATTGAGGTTAGGACCTCCTAGGCCAGAGAAGCAAGGTGAGAATGAAGACTGGTTAGCAGGAGGGCTACTCCTCTTGGACAAGGATGCTCACATTGGATGTGGAGGCTTGATTAGGACCCAAACTCATGGAAAGGATTCTGCTTATGCTCTCTGATGCTTTGCAATTCTCTCACAATTAAAGGGCCCCACTGGTGCTTTTCTTCCTGAAGGCAATAAAAATCAGGACAATAAACTAGCTGGGTGATGGGATTTGTTAGACTCAGAGGGTGAGGCTACGTCTACACTGCAGGCTTTTTGCACAAGAACAGCTGTTCTTGTGCAAAAACTTGCAGAGCATCTACACTACACGCGTGTTCTTGCGCAAGTAAATTTACAGTACAGCATCGAAAACAGGGCTTCTTCCGGAAGAGTTATTCCTTTCCCCATGAGAGCTCTTCCACAAGAAGGTAGTGTGGACAAGCAACATGAATTTTTTGTGCAAGAAACCCCTTTGGCTAAAATGGCCATCAGCGCTTTCTTGTGCAAGAGAGTGTCCACAGTGCCATGGATGCTCTTGTGCAAAAGCACATGGCAGCATGGATGTGCTTTTGTGGAAGACCTTTTGCAGAAGAACTCTTGCGCAAAACAGTTATTGCGCAAGAAGCCTGCAGCGTAGATGTAACCAGAGAGAAAAGGTGGTAGCTGAGAATTAAAAAAGGAAAATGCTCATTGCAGCTGATCTCTGAAAAAAGCAAGCCTAAACTAGGGTGGGCTGGATCCTGCCGGTATTGGCTATGAAATTCTATCCAATTGCTTCCTCTGGCTGCTAACATTTTGGTGAGGGCATAAGGGATGGTGTGCCTCCCGCGTGTGACTGAGTCCAACACCCAACGGGACGCTCTCCTCAAGAGACAGAAGTAACTGGGCATGTGAGGGCTGGGATGTGCCCTTTAGCCAGGAAAGGGACTGGATGAGGCTGGCTGGATCTTGGTTGCAGTAGATGAAAGGGCACTGTCGCTCCACTGCTCTGCCTAGGCTGTGAGAGACACGGGAGCAAAGAGGAGTGAAGAGATATTACAGAATGGAAAAGTGGGCAGTCCGCATGATTTCTGACTGAGGGGGATAGGAACGGAAGCACTGGAGACCATGATCTTTATGGTTTATTTCCCCTCTAATTGGCCATTAGGGAAAAGAAACCTGGAACCACAATAAATACCTGGATTCTCTTTGAACCTCACAGGGTCCAAAGGCAAGATGGCAGGCTTGTCTCTAAGTGCAAGCTCTGTGCCCCTCAGTGTCATGCCAGCCAAGAGCCATGGGGTATGGCAGAGTCCTCAGAGGAAGGGCAAAGTCAGCAGAAGCACAGAGCCAGGAGACCCTGAGGCAGCAGCCAGCCGAAGAGCCTGGTCACCATCAGGAGCAGCAGACTCTTCAAACCTCAGGGTGAGGAAGCAGTGGAACATAGAGGCTTTGGGCTCCCATGCTCCAGAGACCTCCCAGCAGCTCCAGAGCCCTGGCAACCAGAGTAGATGGAAGGTGGAGTCGGACAAGCTCCACATGAAATTGGCAGGTCAGTGTATCTCCATTGGAGCTGTGCTGTTTGTCAATGGCCGTTCGGCAATGCTGCAGGCCATCACACTTTTCAGTCTGATGATCTCACAGCATGTGAGGTTGGAGCTAGATGACATTGCTTGTTGTCCACCCTTTCTTTCCCTCTGCTCCCTTTTGGGATTTGTGGGGGTTGGCTGTGCAGCTTCCCCCCCCCCCTTCCCTTATTAGATGTGCAGGCATTTGGCTCCATAGCATCTGCACTTACTGTAACTCAGCTAAAAGTTTTCCAAGCCACTTATCCTCAGGCTTCAAGCTATAAACTGCTCACTAGCTGAGGTCAGGAGGAAATGACCTGTGGGTGAGAATGAGGTGCTACTTTTCTGGACGTGCCCACTGCCAGAAACAAGATTCTGCTTAGAAATACCCCAACCCCCCACAATATGGTAATCCACAAATTTGTGATGGGAAGAGCGTGTCCTATCACTTCAAAGCCATGGACCTTGTCATTAGAAATGTCCTGTAAGTGCACCAGGCACTGCAGCCAAAATGAAGGCAGTTATAAGCCATGCCAGCATCACTTCTCTTCTGATTGGTCCGAATTAACAGAGATGCAGAATCTCACAGTACAAAACACACACACCAGCCTTCCCTTAGCATCCCTGACTAGTGTTCCCTGTAAACCAGTGGTGTCCAACCTTTTTACACCCAAGATCACTTTTTAAGTCTCAGAACA
>JANRFK010002918.1:17569554-17581495 GCA_030068395.1 Apalone spinifera | reverse complement strand
TGCGCTGTGTGAAGAACTTCCTTTTATTTGTTTTAAATCTGCTGCCCATTAGTTGCATTTGGTGGCCTTAGTTTTTATATTATGGGAACAAGTAAATAACTTTTCCATATTCACTTTCTCCACACCACTCATGATTTTATATACCTCTGTCATATCTCCCCTTAGTCTTCTCTTTTCCAAGCTGAAAAGTCCCAGTCTCTTTAATCTCTCATATGGGACCCCTTCCAAACTCCTAATCATTTTAGTTGCCCTTCCCTGAACCTTTTCTAATGCCAGTATATCTCTTTTGCGATGAGTAGACCACATCTGTATGCAGTATTCAAGATGTGGGCATACCATGGATTTATATAAGATATTCTCCGTCTTATTCTCTATCCCTTTTTTAATGATTCCTAAGATCCTGTTTGCTTTGTTGACTGCCTCTGCACACTGCATGGATGTCTTCAGAGAACTATTCATGATGACTCCAAGATCCCTTTCCTGCTTAGTTGTAGCTAAATTAGCCCCCATCATATGCAGGGCTCGATGATCACGGCGAAAACCACTCGCCAATCCTGCGCTGCGCATGCGCGAGACCCACGCTGCGCATGCACGAACTGCTGGTGAACAGGGCGACCGGCTGAAATCTGCGAGTAGATAAGCGGATTTGTCGAGCCCTGATATAGTTGGGGTTATTTTTTTTCCAATGTGCATTACTTTACATTTATTCACATTACATTTTATTTGCTATTTTGTTGCCCAATTACTTAGTTTTGTGAGATCTTTTTGAAGTTCTTCACAGTCTGCTTTGGTTTTAACTATCTTGAACAGTTTATCATCTGCAAACTTTGCCACCTCACTGTTTACCCCTTTCTCCAGATCATTTATGAATAAGTTGAATAGGATTGGTCCTAGGACTGACCCTTGGGGAACACCACTAGTTACCTCTCTCCATTCTGAAAATTTACCATTTATTCCTACCCTTTGTTTCCTGTCTTTTAACCAGTTCTCAGTCTATGAAAGGATCTTCCCTCTTATCCCATGACAACTTAATTTATGTAAGAGCCTTTGGTGAGAGACCTTGTCAAAGGCTTTCTGGAAATCTAAGTACACTATATCTACTGGCTCCCTCTTGTCCACATGTTTGTTGACCCCTTCAAAGAACTCTAACAGATTAGTAAGACATGATTTCCCTTTACAGAAATCATGTTGACTTTTGCCCAACAGATTATGTTCTTCTGTGTGTCTGACAATTTTATTCTTTACTATTGTTTCAACTAATTTGCCCGGTACTGACATTAGACTTACGGGTCTGTAATTGCCAGGATCGCATCTAGAGCCCTTTTTAAATATTGGTGTTACATTAGCTATCTTCCAGTCATTGGGTACAGAAGCTGTTTTAAAGGATAGGTTACAAACCATAGTTAATTGCATGGCTTATTTCAAAATTGGGAGCGCCTACACAGCACTTATTTCAAAATAGAGCACTCTTCCTCTGACTACCCTTACTCCTCGTACAATGAGTGTTACAGGAGTCAGAGTAAGAAGTCCTCCAGCTTGACAGTATTTTGATATTTCAAAATAACTGTGTAGACATATTTTGGAATAACATTGCTGTGTAGATGTACCTTAAGAGATATAGTTAAGCTGACTTAAGCCTCAGTGTAGGAGAATTCTGTCAACCTAGCTACCATCTCTCAGGAAGATGGATTAACTATAGTGATGGGAAAACCTCTCCTGTCACTAGTGAGTATCTACATGAAAGTGCTGTAGCTGTGCTGCTGTAGCATTTTACGTATAGACATAGGCTTTGCCTAGAGTTGAAATGCCAGTGGTGCAGCAGCAGCACTGCAGTGTAGACAGAACCTACGCCGCTGGGACAGATTCTTTGATAGCACAGGAATCCACTGCCCCAAGGGGCAGTAGCTATGTCAACTAAAAGTATTCTGTTGACCTGCTCTCTATACCAGGAGTTAGTTCAGCTTAACAATGTCACTCTGGGATGTGACTTTTTCATACCCCTCCAAGCGATGTAGCTAGATTGATCTAATTTTTTAATTGTAGACCAACCTGTGCTTTTCATGCGGAATTGAAGTGGCATAACTTTACATTTGTTTTTGAAAGAGTAGCCTCTGAAGTCAATAGATCCTGGCCTCTGCCATTTAATGGGGGGTAATGTATGTTACAATGATCCGCATTGTTGGACTGACGCCAGGAAACAAGCCTCAGCCTGGCTTCAGTGCTGCTGCATGTCACACCTTTGTTACTGGTCCAATGCTCCACTTGCCCCCCAGCTCTGCTCAGAGGCTCAAAGTGCTGCTTAAGGGAGGAAGAGTGGAAAGTCACCTCTCTCTCCAGCACAGTGCAGCCGTTTTTATCACACCCTACCCTCCCATTCCCCACGTTCCCAAACCCATTCATAATATACGGCCCCTTTCGTCTAGTGGTGCAAACACCTAGTCCATTAAATTCTACTCCTGGGACTGTCCTAGTCAAATGTTTCTCTCTCTACCTTTCAAGACTTCTCCATATTCCGGGTTCTCTGCTGTTGGGTTAACTGTGGGAGGAGTGGCTGAGTCCAGGTGCAGGTTGCTAGGAGGGATGTAAAATCCCAGTTAACCGCTTAACCAGGATCCCACAGCCAGGCTGGAGCTGTGGGTGGAGGGCTGCTCTGGCCCGGCTCAGCTGCCAGTTACAGGTAAGTTCCCTAGTTGCTAGGTGGAAGGTAAAAACATTAGGCTTCCTGAGACCATAGCTCTCCTGGCATAACTATTATTGAGATGGACTTCCTGGTAAAGGTTTGTGTAGTCACTTGTGCCCAATGCAGTGAAGAGGTGGGGGAGGGGGTTTGGTTTGTGTACCTATAATTGCAGGTCTGTTTGCATCTGTTCTAATTATCAGGAGCCCTAGCAACTCACTTTCCTTGATACTGTTAAAGAAGATAAATACATTTAACATGTCAAGAGTCGCAGTGTTCTTTCTTAGTCCTGTTTCTTTCTTCTGGCTAATGTAAAAGGATGTAACTACAGTAATTACTTGTTTAACATGTGCCCGCTTAACACATTTTTGCAATAGCACAATTTTTTTTTAGGGAACGTTTTTTCAAATAACACGACCGTCCCCGAAATAACACGAAAATAATCAAGTGGTGGACTACTTCGCACGGCAGTATAAGTTGGTGAAAACAATGGTAATACGCATGAGCAAAAGAATACACGTGGTCACAGTGCTTCTCCGCTCACTCTCGTGTTTATCTTTGTGTTTTAACAAACCGCGGCGACTTGTGTTGCTAGATATCTAATGTTGACGTTGACGACCCAGCACCAACAAAAAATTGACTTTGCCATCACCACCTGAAATGAAACCCCCACCTTTTCCATTATTTTTAATGGGAAAATTGACCCCGCGTAGCATGTTTTCACTTAGACGAACATTTTCAGAAATGCATCTATAGTGTTAAATGAGGAATTACTGTACAGTAATTTTTGATTGTCTGATCATTTTTACGATCCCTGTAATAGGAACTCTGTGAGGGCTGCAGTTTTTGTATATTTTGTTTTTGTTTTACTGAGCTCTCGTAGTGTCTATACTGCATCCAGCTTGGTGATCAAAATTCTCCTTTTCTTTCTGGTTGCTTCAGTGCGTCATAATCTGTTTAGCAACTGTGGCTTGGTGTTAAAAGTTACAGGCGTTCTTGGGCAGTCCATCAAATACTTCCCCTAGCTTTAAAAACGTGCCTTGGTTGAACAAGGAGAACTGAGAAGATGGTGGAAAGACTCCAACTGAAATGGCAGGTTTCCCATGCGCTATGAAACCAGTCATTGCTTCCCAGGGCTCTTGGTATGTTCCAATCTCAGCTGTCCTGCAACTCTGTTTTTGGCAGGGTTTGAACTCTGTGTTTGTCCCCAGCTGAAGATGGAAAAGCATCCTGCTCCTCCATTAGATGCTGACAGCTGCAGAGGCTGCTGAAATAGCCCTGGAGACCTTGTTTGATAGATGCAGGAGGGTGATGGTGCAGCAGGACACCCCCACAGTGGCCTCGGGGAGATCCTCCTCCTCCTCCTCTGTCCATTCATTCAGAGTGGGGCTGTAGCTCTGCTACATTCAGAGTGGGGCTAGTATTTCTTTCCACTCTCATTCCAGCCTCCCACTAGGTAGATGCGTTCCTCAAGGATTGTTACCCCGGCTGTGCTGACCCCAGTGGGCACGGGTACCACATGGCTCCACTGGCCTGTGTGAGGATTGTAGCACTCCACGGGGATTACATCCACCCGCTCACCTTGGGGCCCCAGCTGGCTGCCCTCTAGGACATAGGCACGATCAGCCACGGTGGCAGTGCAGTGCCAGCCCCTGGGAGTGCCGAGCTCTGCCTGGTCTCGCCACACCTCTGTGCTGGGCTTGTAGCTGCACGTGGTGCATGAGTAAGAGTTGTTGACGTAGCCCCCGGTGACTAGAATCTTGCTGTCAATGACGGTGCTGGCATGGCAGCAGCGAGGGATCTCCATGCTGGCCTTGCTCTGCCAGCTGTCGGTGGAAGGGATGTAGCAATGGATGACAGGAGCCCCTCTGCGTTGCACCCGCCGATGGCATAGAGAAGGCCATTGTAGGCATTGAGACTGAAGTGAATCCTCTTGTGCAACATGCCGGCCAGCTGCAGCCAAGTGTTGAAGCAAACATCATACCTGTGGAGAGAAGAAAAAGCCATCACCTAGCCCCTGCTCCCATGCTGTGGAGGGCTGCTCTGAACCTGCCCTGGGGACACTAGCCCTTCTTGGCAAAGACAAGTTACTGATCTTCATTCAGCTCTCCAGCCACAGATGCTACGTGACACCTCTGATTCTCCTCACGCTCCCTGCAGCACAAAGCCAACTGCTGCTATACAAACCTGAACACTACTAGGCAGTGCTTTGCAGTTTCTGGAGGCCTTTCTCAGCTGCAGGAAAAATATCTGTTGCAGGGGCTGTCCTGTTTTTGTAGTTGTGAATGGCCTGGGTCCAGCAGGCTATGAACATGCTGCTTGTCACTGAATATTCCTGTCCTAAGCTAGCCTGTACTTCCAATCCTGAGCCTCAAACGCTTGTAGCAGTGTCTCTTGAGTTATAAGAAGTCCCTCCTTAGATCTGTTCTCTTCTAGATGGGTTCTCTCCTCATTCATGTAGTATTTGAGAGCCTGCTTGTATGGCATGAAGTGACATGATGGACAGCTGTCCATGAGGTTGTTCTTTCTTTCATTCTCCCTCTCCCAGAGGCTAGCAACTGTTGTAACTCTGTGATGGTTTTGTGATTTGGGAACAATGTCTCATAAGGATTAGACCAAGACCAACAAATTCATGTCTGGAAGGGAGGCAAAATGCTATTCATTCGCTCTATTTTTCCTTTGTAGCATCAAGGTTCTGCTCTGCAAGTCCCATCCCAATTGTGTCTTAAATTTCAACAAATACTTGCTATTGCCAAGGTTACATGTCTCCTCTGTTAATTAAAATCCCTGAACAGTCCCATGACATGTTTCATGAGAACTTTCCGAAACCCCAACCCCTCCACTTAGACTGTGCAACAAAGTAGAAAGACAAGCAAAATACATTGCACAGACGGTGAGTTTTTCTTTCTCTATCTATCTATATAAAAACTTTTCCTGTGGGGCAACAGAATGATGCCATCACACCACTCTGCATTGCCCCACCCTGTAGCCTGAGCAGAGTCCCTAGGAGGGGAAGTGGCGGCCATGGCTTGGGGTTGTCCCCTACCCCCTCCTTGGGGGGCACCCTGGGCTTCCCTTTGGCCCCTGGATCCCTTGCAGGAAGGCCAGGGGATGGCGGCAGCAGCTCCTCAGTGCTCTCCAGGGTCCCAGTGCAGCAGGGAACTGCCACCTCCGCCTGCACTGGAAGCGTTTGGGCTGCCCCGGAGCGGAGTCAGCAGACGAGCTGAATCAGGTGTAGAGCCTCAGGGTTTCCTCCCTGCCCAGAAAGCCGGTGCCAGCACTCTAATCTTGTGGAGGTGGGGGGATGAGGCTGGAGCACCTGGCAGGTGGGGCAGCGGTTCCTCAGTAGGTCCCAGGGCCCTGGAGTGCAGTGAGGAATTGCTGCTGCTGCCCCGCCACCCCTTGGCTCGGCCCCAGCCCTCCTCCAGTTGCTGAGGGTGGGGGCAAGAGACAGGGGCTGTGGCTAGGGAAGGGGTTGGGGGAAAAGGGGGTGAGAAGCCAGGTTTAGTGTGGCCCTGGTGGCTGGGGGGGGGCCTCCCTTTTTCCCCTCCCCAGCGGCCCAGGGATGGGGGGCTGGTGCTGCTCTGGCCCTCCCTAGAAGCTGGGTTTGCCTCCCCTCAGAGACATAGCATCCCCAGTAATTTTTAAGCTAATTCTGCCAAACTGGGAATCAGCTACAGAACGGAAACTGACAATTTATATCTATAGCTATTTAAGCAATCTCTAGCCAGAATACAAAAGATAACTTTTAAGCGACACACAAAAGCAGAGAATGTAAATGAAAGTTGCTCCTGTTTTCTGGATTTGTATCATTATCATTGTTCATGAATAAATAATGGATGTTCTTCTTATATATTTCTATTATGGGAGAGCCTGGAGACTTCAACTGAAATCAGGGTGCTGTACACACCCAGTAAGCAACGTCCCTGGGAGCACAGAGCTTACACTCTAAGTAGGTAAGCTGGGCAAAGGGTGGGAGGACAAGCAGTCAATGTGACATGACAGTGATGAGGAGAAATTCCAGGTCTTTTGTCACCCGCTCCAGTGTCCACTCTGCTGGGCTACATTGCTTCTCTGCTGGGCTAGCCCTTAGCATAGCAATATTTCATGATCTGCTCTTGGAGCTATGTGTCTGTAGTAGATACTTCTGATGGGTTTAGCCTCTATTTTTCTCCTGCTCATTTAACCTTGTGAAAAATATCCTCAGTAAAAATGATGATGGAATATATTGCTTAGTTCATGTAATCCTACCTATCCCTAATGGTTGGGTCTAGAGATTATAACTGGTGGGGAACCTCAGGCCTGGGGGCTGAATTTGCCCCCCGGATTGACTGGATCTGGCCCTCAAGGCTCAGGGTTCCCCTGCAGCATCAGGGAGCCTGTACTGGCACTCCAGGCTCCCCCGCCCACCGTGGGGCTGGAGCACACAAAATCCAGGCTCTGCTGTGTGAGAGGAATGTGGGAAGTGTCTTTCTCCTTCTCAGTCAAGGGCCACATCTGTGAGTTTGTGTGCGGCCCCCGCATGATTTTTCTGTGGGTCAACAGCCCCCAACCCAAAAAAGATTCCCCATACCTGGATTACAACAGTTCTCCTTTAACTCATGTGATAGGGGCCTGCATTTGAGATCTCAGGTTCAAACCCCATTGATGATTGTGGTAGATATGCATGCAGTCACTTTCTTGTACACTGAAAACTTATTGTTTTAAATACACAATGGGGACTGTCTTGCCTAGAGGAAATTCTTGTTACCTGCATAGACTGCTGACTTCATGTTTAGCCTGGTTCCTAGCATCATTTTGATCTTCCCTTCCTGCCACACAGAGGAACCCATCCATCACAATGACACACTGATTGAAACTTTTTGCTGACATCTGAGCCAGTTTCCGTCCAGATCACTGTAGCTCATGGGTTCCCAAACTGGGGGGGCGTGTGAAGAAATTCCTGGGGGGGGGGGCCAACGTGACCCAGTCACACACACACACGCCCGTCAATCCCACCCCAAGTGTAGCTGCTATTTTTTTGGGAGGGGGGACATGAGGGTTTCTCAAAAATCAAAAAGGGGGCGTGATGCTGAAAAGTTTGGGAACCACTGCTGTAGCTGATATCTCTGCTAAGAGCTTTCTCAGTCAAAGCTGAATGGCCACCCATCGTGACTAGCACCCACTGGCCTCCACGGATTTTGGTTCTTCTGCACTAAAGAGTATTTTGCTGGTAAGGGAGCAGATGGTAATTCATAGCCTCCACTAGCAGCCTGTGGCACTCAGGATCTTGCATCATCCATGGAACTGGTTGAACTTGGCTGACCAAATCAGGAGCTGATATGATGCCAAATCTAATGTTGCTCAGGCGGCTGGCAGCGTATGTGACTCGCTTTGGATCAAACTCGAGCCATTTCATGGCCATCTGGAAGGCAATGTCCTCATTTGGGATCTGCAGGCCATCATCAATCAGCAGCTCGTTCAGCTGGTCAAAGGTGAGTTTCATGAACTGCTCGGTCTCAGAGAATTCCAGGAAGTTTTCCCGGATGAACTTTCGGGTGGCATCCTTGGCCCGGTTGAGGTTGTACATCTCTGAGATGTTGGTGATGTACATGCAGTTCTCTACATTGATCTCCTGAATGAGAAAGTCGCTGCACATGTTGAGCAAAGCATGTATCTGTAGGTGGCTGGCTGTTGAGATGATGCTGCCAATGGTGTAGAGCAGCGGTTCTCAAACTTTTTGGGCTCCGGAGCCCTTTACATGCGTAAACATTTATGCGGAGCCCCAGCAGCCCACTGATTGTATGTGTTGTACCTATCGATGTTTTCAGTATGTCAACCTCGCGGAGCCCTGTTTGAGAAACACTGGTGTAGAGGGAGAGATTCAGCTTCCCAGTGTAGGCGTAAATGATGATGGTGGTCAAGCCCAGAGGAGAGATGTTGTTGAGCTCCACTTGTTGCAGGTAGGGATCTCTTCACCAGGCTGTGGAAATACTTGCTGCATGAAGCCATGATAAGTTTATGGACATCAAAGGATTTGGTTTTGGTGGCAATGGTGAGGTCACAGAGGAACTGCTCTTGCTGCATTTGACACATCACCTCCAGGACACTGCCTCCATGGTAGGGGTTCTTCATCTCGGTGGCAGTGCAGCGGAAGCCATCGGGGCCATTTTCATACAGACCATTCAAGGGGTTGAGGTGATCAATGTCCAGCAAAGTGTCCTCCACTACCACGTGGGTCATGGAACCCTTGCCCCTATGCACTTTGTTCTTCTTGGGACTCTTCTTCTTGGGTGCCATCTCAGCAGAGGTTGGTGCCAGATGATAATCTACAGAGAGGAAAAGTTAGATGACACTATAACAAGAGGTACTGTAGATGTCTTGCTATGTAAGACATACTGCTAAGCAGTGGCTATGGTACAGGAATAGACAAGGAGTGGAGCTGGTCAAAAAATTGTCAGAGTTTTCCTTTGGAAAACTGAATTTTGCTGAAATTCCCCTCCCCCCCCCATCCTATAGCTTTGGACAAAATTTTGTAATGGAAAAAATTGGGGGGAATTGAAAATGTAGGTTGTAAATAGCTTTGAAAATTTGGATCATTGTTACTGTTAGAAATTAAATTAAAAACTTTAACCACACTCTGGATAACAAAGGTATATTTGGAAGCCACTTTTATTCTGCATTAGTAGTAAAGAATTGGCAATCTCTGGTAGAAAAACAGAGGTGTTGGGGGACTAGGTAATAACTTAGGGTATGTCTACACAGCAAAGTTATTTTGAAATAACAGCCGTTATTTCGAAATAACTTTCAGCGTCTACACAAGCCAACTGCTATTTCAAAATTAATTCAAAATAGTGGAGGGCTTATTTCAAAATTGGTAAACCTCATTCCATGAGGAATAGCACCAATTTCGAAATTGCTATTTCGAAATAAGCGATGTGTTAGACGCTTATTTCGAAATAGGGGGCCTCTAGCCCTTCCTAGGGTGCCCTGCTGGCCGCCCTGGCCAAAAAGTAACTTCTGACTTGATTCCCTGCCAGAACCAGTTCCAGCTGGCCTACGTGTGTAGACGTGTTATTTCGAAATAACTATTTCGAAATTAGATATTTTGAAATAACGCTGTAGTGTAGACATACCCAGAGTGTAGTTTTGATTAGACCAACCTGCTACCACACATTTCCTTGGCACAGTCATTTTTAGAATGTAAGCAAAAGCCCCCCTCCCTCCCCCCTCCCAAAAAAATTGTTTCCAGACAAAATTTAACTTGCACACCAGTTAGAGACTCTGTAGTACTTGGGCTATTTCTGTCCAGCTCCCACTTGGTGAATGTGCTTGGGTCACAGATGCGTTACAAGCCAGAAATAGCTGCAGTGTCTGTCTCACATACATACCCGGGGCTGTGTGTTACACGTCAACATAAGATCAGGTTTCTAGAGGGTTGAGCAATGGGGTTATATTTAGAAGTGGGGGAGGTGTCCTGCTAAATATAATTCTAGATAGTTAGGGATTCAGGATTTAGCCTGAAAATGGAGAGGGAAAAGTTTAGTGAAAGCCTTTGCTGAGAGAGATAATGTGTGGAACTGTGCCAGCCACAGGGTCAGAAGGAGGGGATGAATGGGAGACAGATGGTGCTTTCTGACTCTTTGCATGACTGACTGCATGTTCCCGTTAGGACATATGCAGAGGCAAGTAAGGAAGCAGGGGAAAGATGCCCTGTCTGTGCCTAGTTCATGAATTCCTGGCAGGTGCAGGAGGCGGGGGGGAAAGGGAGGTTGTAGGTATACCTCTTTAAGGTGAACAGAGGAAAGTGTTTGCATGGTGCTTACATCTAATTAAATCTGGGTTTGAAAGAGTTCAGCCGCTGAAGTGACCCTGATGCAAAATTATAATCAATCAGAAAATAATGGTACCATGTGCATCGTCCACCATTGTGTCCATGTGAATAGAGAACCCAGTTGTTCCCTGCTATCTATGTGGGTTTTTTTCAATCCAGACCAAAAGAGTGAAATCCTGGCCTCATGGAAGTCAACGGGAGTTTTGCCATTGACTTCAGGCTTCGTCCCTAAGGGGATTAGCTTTTTAATGTATCTCTAACTAGGAAGAGTTTGACCCTCACTGACATTCTCATTTCATTCTGGTACTGCTAAAATGGTTCAATAAGGTAAAAACATCAAAAATTCATTGGCCTTTTAGTAAAAATTAATTGTAATATTTTATTTTATACAGATATTCTATTTAATCATAAATATTATAGTTACTGCTTTACATTATATTATGTTTCAATTTTATCTAAATAAAACAGTTTTGACTTATCAAAACAAAATGTTTTGATGGTTCCAAATGGAAATGTTTCTGAATTTCTGTTCCACAGAGACTGTTGACACTTCAGCTTTTTGTTCTGACTCAGAATGAAAACAAATTTGAAAATGTTGGACATCGCCGTCCAAAAAAAGTCCATTTTCTAACCAGCTCTATTTATTCCATGCAGCATTGGTCCCCTTTCCCCTATGGCACAGGGAGGGTATGCCTCTGTTCTGCATAAGCAAAGTACAGAGCATCCAGATTTCAGTTGGGGTTAACTTGAATTTCCTGCCTCTTGTAGTTTGGGTCTCAAATTCAGCTTGATGTACGCTCAACTTGGAGTCTCTAACTATTCTGAGCCGGACATGCAGCTGGTGTAAGATGGTATAAGACAATGGAATAAATGTAGCTATGCTGAGGATCCGTCCCTATCATTTTAGCTTTCATGGAGTAAAGGAGCTTATATATGGCATTTCGGCTTTAAGGGAGCAAGGTCAGGGTTTGGTTGTATCAGGACTACTAGAAGCCCCAGGAAAGGAACTGTTTTGCATAACATGCAAAGGGAGGGGCTTCTGTTCTGAGGGATGGAATATGAGTGTGTCCATTGGGAACAGTAAGCCTGAAGAGCTATCCTGCAGAGTGTCCACTGGGAGCAGCCACACCACCAAGCGAGTGGCCAGCAGGGCTGAGGCTCCGCCATCTTGCCTACCAGCATACCAGTAAGTAGTCCCCCTGCCTCAAGCCATTTTCCCCTCTTCCAGCCCTTGGCTGCAGTGCTGTGGGGTGGGGGGAGAGAAAAGGCCCCTGGCAGAGGTGTGGGAAGAGAAAACACTCCTGGTAGCTGGAGGGAGAGAAAACACCCTTAGAGGCCATGGGGGTGGTGGGGAAAAAGAACACTCCTGGGCTATGTCTACACTGGTGTGATCTTGCGCCAGAGATATGCAAATGAGGCTAAGCGTGGAATATCACTGAGCCTCATTTGCA
>JANRFK010002918.1:17528996-17546234 GCA_030068395.1 Apalone spinifera | reverse complement strand
TTTTTTTTTTTTTGCTTATTAGAAATATTATGTACCAGTATCAGGTTTCTCTCAATGTTCTTGGCATGGTTTCACTATACCATGTACTCCCTACGCAATATTGTTTAAAGCACTCCTCACTCTCAAAGCTCCTCCCCCCCTTGGCTTGGCCTACGTGCTTACATGTACCAGAATTGAGTCAGGCCTGGGTTTGCTTAGAAATCCACACTTTGAGCAAGACCGCTATAGTTAGTCCGATCAAGGCAGGGCCGGACAATGCAGACATTATTATACTGCATTGATGGGGTTGTCAGTCAAGATGGGGTTGTCCAGGCTCCCCTACAAAATCCTACATCTCACTTCCCTCATGTTGTTGTAAATCTAGAGAGGAAGCTAGAGGCATTACAGAGTGGAAATCCTCTTTTTGAGATCTTCTGAAAATAGCTGTTACAAAAGCTCAGCCCTTTGATTAACACTAGCAGCTGTGTTGTAGGAACAGTGCTATGACTGTAGGGAAAAGAACTGACTGATTGAATCTATCACTTCCATGGCCTGACTCATGACTCTGTGGTACTAGAGACTGGATTGTAATAGCTGCTGTAGTGCTCTACCATGTGCAGTTAGGAGACTGTTTCCCACTATGGCTCCATATATTCCTCCTCTATCTTGAGGCAGCTGGTTTGCACTCTCAAGTAAGTTAGGGGTTGGAGTTTTCTGTACTGGAGAGATTACCACTAAAGCCCTGAACATTGTGCAGGAAAGAATCATTAATGTTTTTACTACGGTCAACCTCCAGACACTTATTCTTCTGTGTACCTGGTTCCCATCCATACTGTCCTTAGGAAGTAGCTTCTTTTATTCTTCTTGATGGGTTTTCTCTAATTATTGGGTCGTCTTTGTCTCTCTTAGAAATAACATTGATTCAGAAGAACGTGACTGTGAGAGGAGCAGCTCTAGGAAACGCCAACGAGAGCCTTCCCCAAAAGAGGATGAGGAAGCTGAGCAGGACTACTCAGAAGCATTCCAACCTTCCTGCAGCCAGTCACATGAGCCAAACTACAGAGAAAAGAAGGCCAAAAGGTATTCAGAGCCTGAGAGAAGCCATCAGGCCATCGGTTATGGCAGTCAGGAGGACAAAAGCTGGGGCAGAGTTTCCCCAGAACATTCCTCGGATCAGGAATACTCGGACTATGGACATGCTTTGTCACCTGAGCTGAGGGAGAGCCCTCAGGAACTGTACATGGATCACTCTGCCTCTGAGGAACAAGAGGCGGAGCAGATAGTGTTTCATCGAAAAGCTAATAAAGGCTACAGCTTCCAGGACAAGCTGGTGGTAGGTCAGGAAAGGAATCCAAGCGAACCCCAAGACAAAGGAAACCTGACTCGGAGCAAAGAGTTCAAGTCCTCACACAAGGAGAAGCAGCGATTGGACACCAAAGGGGAGGTGAGGACCTTGGCCTTTAGCCCAGAAAGACTACACAAGTCCTCTTTCAAGGAGCAGGTCCGAGAGGCTCCCTCAGCAGGTAGCAGCAAGGAGAAGCTCAGGACTTTAGATAGCACCAAGAAAGAGAAGAACAGAGAAAGTGGTGTCTCCAGAAAGGAAAAGTCACAATCTCACTTGGAGGAGGCTCTGGACAACCACATTAAAAAGCAAAAACACCGGGACTCTGAAAAAGCCAAACTGGAAAAACCCAACTTGGATCGGGAGAAACGGAAGTCAGAGGGTAACTCCTCAAACAGGAACAAAGAGAAAGGACTTTCTGGCAGCTTAAAGACTGAGAGCAAATCCAAAGCCTCTGACTTGGACAAAAAATCCATGGGTTTCTCACCGAATTTTGGGGAGGTGGAAGCAGAGGATGAATATGAACAGCCTAAAATGTCCTTTGAATCATACCTCAGCTATGACCAGCCCCCTAAAAAGAAGAAAAAAGTGGTTAAACCCCCTGCTACAGCCCCTGAAAGAGACAGAGGGCATGGCAAGCAAAATGGGTCTAAAGCCAGTACCAAGAGCTCCGACTCAAGCCGAAAGAACACCAGTCACAAGCAGGCAAGTGAAAAAAGGGCAGAGAAGAAACAATCTGGGACATCCAAACCAAAAAAGGTAAGATCTCAGAGAGTCTGAATGTGAGCAAATGGTGGCATTGTAATTGTCCCCTTCCATGCCAGGTATCCTCTGTGCTACTTAGCAGACCCCTGGCATTAATTTATGTTCTCTTTGCCATCGCAGATACTGAATTTAGCATAGGGCTGGTGTTCTGTGGGGCTGTGAAACCTGATACATGGGGACGTCCCATCAGGAACATCATGGGACTGCATTCTGTAATGCCTCCTTCTAAATGCCATTTGTGCTGCTGGGTGAGAGGATTCATCCTGCGCTTGGCTTCTTACTGGCGTCATTGAGCACAATACTTGATAGCTTATAGCGGTATGAGGGATTCTTGTGTTGGTAAGTGCAGGGATACTTAGGAGGCTCATGCTTGTGTCCTGTGCTGAAATTGCCCTGGGCTAGTCCACCGATAACATGGGTAGGATTATTAAAATGAAAAAATTTGCAGAAGCTGATAGGATGTATTCTTCCTCTTTGTTCAGTTTTGTTTCCTCTCCCTCCAGGTCTCCACTGATGTGATGCCAACCTTACCTGATATCCCTTTGCCTGCAATTCAGGCCAATTATCGCCCACTTCCCTCTCTCGAGTCTATTACCTTCTCCCAGACGAAGAGGAAAAGTATGTGCTGGTCAGAGAGTGGGGCAGAATCTTTAGGACTTGAAGAGTCCTTATCTACTTTGGGGGCGTAGGGGAGGAGGGAGATATTAGTATGATTAACCTCCATGTGCGGAATCCAATGTGATTAAAATTAAAGATCCCTGTGATTAACTTTGTGTAACCTCTCCCTACCCAGCCTCAGAATCAGTGCAAAGCTCAGGGGACTGGCAGCCTTATACTATGGAGCCACTGTTCTGCCTCTGGCAAGCACCAATACCTGGTCTTCCAGCAGAAGACTTCTCTCCCCCCCCCCCCTCTTTGTACATTATGGGAAGGATAGGGGAGAGCCCATCCTGACCCTAAAGCATGATCTTTGATTATCCATCCTTTGGTGCATGATGATTAGCTTGGTTCAGCCAACCTCTGCTGTGCCTCTGAGCCTTGTGTATTGTCCGTGATCTGTCTCGATAATTGCTCAGAACTTGCTCTGTGGTTCATTAAGATTCTCTTAGTGCTCAGGTGAAACTGTGATGCTGGTCTTGTTTCTTTCCCATATGTCATCTGATCACAGCAGTGTCCTCACCCATTGAGGAGGGTGAGGCTGGCTTTACAGGACGCAGGCTGAATTCCAAGATGCAAGTGTATTCAGGCTCTAAATCTGCTTACCTCCCAAAGATGATGTCTCTCTATGAGCAGTGCATCAGAGTTCTCAACAACAATATTGACTGTGAGTATCACTCCTGCTTTGCTGTCCACTATCAGAGTGAGGAGAGTTCTGTGTTTCTACTGACTTAGCATTCCACCAGTAAGGAAACCTACTAATGAGTGTCATGCAGCGAGTTGGGGAGGGAGCACCTGGCTTTGTACCATTTATGGCCATATCACTTAGAACAGTGGTTCTTAACCTGGGGGTAATTACCTCTTGTGGGGTAATTTGGCATATTTCAGGGGGTAGTAAGTTTAAAATACAATAGGTGTTCAATTTTGTTCAACATAAAGTGTGAAAATGAAGTATAATAAAAATGATTAATCGTAATTTCCTTTTTGTCTATTTCCATTTTAAAACGGAGGAGGGGTAATTTGGTTTATTGGTTAAGCTTAAGGGGTAACAGTGCCAAAGGGGTTAAGAACCACTGACTTAGAAGCTATGCAGGTATGGGTTATGCCAGTACTTGGATGTGAGACTTCATAAGAGCACAAGTGCTGCAGAAATTGGTAGCAGATGCTCTTGCTGTGTGTCTGTACTGACCAATGCCCCAGCATACGTTCCTGTGCGAAATAAGGCACAGAATTAGGATCTGATTTAGGAGGTGACAGGCCTTTGACCATATATGGTTCGATTATCCAAGGCTTTCTTTTGCAAGAATAGGTGTTGGGCCCAATGACTTGCTCAAATTCTGTTACCTATAAATTTTTCTCTGTAGCTGGTGGATACAGTATATTTCTCTTCCCCTCCTGCTAGGTAGTATTTTAAACTGCTAGGTAATATTGCTGTGAGCTACTTAACAGCTGCTGTGGTCTTCTGCGTTTTGTGATGGCCACAGTGACCCCTGTACATATCAGAGAGCTCTATTAAACACTTTCCCTCAGGATGAAAGCTGTCAGATAAACATTGCTGGTGTCTGTCTCTCTCTCTTATAGCAATCTATGAAGTGGGTGGAGTTCCTTTTTCGGTGTTGGAACCCGTATTGGAGAGATGCACCCCTGATCAACTGTATCGCATTGAGGAATGTAATCACGTATGTGTCTCCAACTCAAAGGCAGGAGCTAGGCAAGAGGGGACTGTTGATGCTTCCATGCACGAGTAACATTCTGTCCTCTGGGAGGAGGAGAATGTTCATGAGAAGGGGTGGAAGCCAAAAATACAGCTACTTTAAAGTAATCCAGCCTTGGGCTTCCATTCAGACAGCCAAGTCAAATATGATGACAATTAAAGTCTTGTTCACCATATAATAATCTGCCAGTCTCAAGGGATTGGACATATTGCCCACCAGGTCAATGAATATGTCATACTTTACCGAAATATACACAGCCAATTTTCATTAACTAAAATAAGATTATTTAAGGAGTGATTATGGTTAAAAGATCATTATGCATGTGAATATGAATAAAGTTCTTAGGTCAGTTTCATAATAGAGATTTCATAATATAGATTGCTGAGTTGCAGAAAGTTATTTTAGAATCAATTCTATCGGTTCTAAGACAACAGATAAGATTTATACAGACTGTACCTATGGGCTCTCTTGAGGAAACAGAAGGGTAATCTAAATAGGTTTCCAGCTCCACATCTTTCAACTCAAAACCTCCTCTCATAAGGAGACTTTAGATGATAGGCTCAGGCCCCAGTGTTCTTTAATAGATCTCTGGCAGGCTGTGATAACCTCTTGATATCAGATAGCATAGCAGGTATTCTATGAGTTGGTGAAGAATAGGTTCTATGAGTTATGGCTTTGAAGTAAATAGGGTGAAGAATAGGTTCTATGAGTTATGGCTTTGAAGTAAAACCTCCCATTTCCCATATATACACAAGTAATTAGTTGCATTCATCAACATAAGGTAATTATCCATTCAAGTAATTCAGACATGGTTTACTACAAACGCCAAGAGAAATATAGACAGTTACATTATTGCACCCAAGTCTCATCTAAATGTTAGTATTTCCTTTTGATCTCTAAATTAATAGAACATAGGAAAACAAATGGTCTGGTAGCACTTTAAAGACTAACAAAACATGTAGATGGGATCATGAGCTTTCGTGGGCACAACCCACTTCTTCTAAAGAAGTTCTGAAGAAGTGGGTTGTGCCCACGAAAGCTCATGATCCCATCTACATGTTTTGTTAGTCTTTAAAGTGCTACCAGACTATTTGTAACAGGAAAAACTTAAAAAACAACAGACTAACTCGGCTACCCCTTTTGAAGTTTTTAATAGAACATAGTAACAGACAGGAAGATACATTTATCATTGATCAGTTAATAAGATCGCATTGTGAAGTTTCTAACAGATATAGGTAAACAGATACATACAATTCGTATTTACTTCTAATACTTTGAGAATACAAGCTTGCATGTCAAACACGATGGTCTCTCTAACATGACTTTGATAACCATCTACAGCAAATGGCCTGGTTCACCATTTCTGTACTTGTCTAGTATGTTCTTAAAGGTTGATCTGGGTCACTTCATCCTGCTGACTGCTTAACTCTTTCTGGGTCATTGTCACACCAGGATACCCCACACCACAGATGAGTTATTTCTGCCAGGGATTACTGTAAAAATCAACCTTGTTTATCTCCTGTCTCTTGAAATCTGTATCTCCTTCATGCTCCCTTGACTTCCAGGATCTTAGGAATTTGGCCCTGAAACCAGTTTTCCTCCTTGGCCAGGCCACCAATTGAGATCTCCCAGCATGTGGCTGGCTTCTCAGCAGTGTGCAGTTGCATTAACGGCAAGAGGTGCAGAATGCTAGCTGGAGAGTCGAGCTGTTCTGTTATGAGGCTGGAAATGTTCTGGTTTTGAACTAACTGCAGCTGGTTCTGTCCCAGGCCTTTGGCACTGGATTATCTATTAAAAATCGTATTTATTGCTGTGCATTGCAGGAAGTTGCTGTTGGTAGCCCCAGGCACAGCTGCAGAGTGCGTAATTAGACTGACGAAACTCCCAGCCCTGGGCTCTGAGCTGGTGTCCCATATGTCTTTCAGTAGAACCCCTAGCCCGATAATGGGCTTTCATGTATCCTGCTTCCTTGCAAGTTGTATTGAGGTCCTGCCTTCTGTTTATGTAAGAACGTAAGATCCATCTAGCCCAGTATCCTGTCTGTCGACAGTGGCCAATACCAGATGCCCCAGAGGGAGGGATCACAACAGGTAATCCTCACGTGATCCGTCCCCTGTAATCCACCTCCAGAGAAACAGAGGCTAGGGATACCATTCCTACCCATCCTGGCTAATAGCCATTGATGGACCTAACTTCCATGAATCTATCTAGGTCTTTTTTTGAACCCTGTTAAAGTTCTAGCCTTCACCTCCTCCTCTGGCAAGGAGTTCCACAGGTTGATTGTGCGCTGAGTGAAGAAAAACTTCCTTTTGTTTGTTTTAAACCTGCTGCCTATTAATTTAATTTGTTGACCCTTAGTTCTTATATTGTGGGAATAAGTAAATAACTTTTCCTTGTTCACTTTTTCCATATCCGTCATGATTTTATAGATCTCTATCATATCCCCTACCCCCCACCCCCATAGTCTCCTCTTTTCTAAGCTGAAAAGTCCAAGTCTTTTTAATCTCTCTTCATATGGGACCTGTTCCAAACCCCTTGTCATTTTTGTTGCCCTTTTCTGAACCTTTTCCAATGCTGTACTGTATATCTTTTCAGAGATGAGGTGACCACATCTGTATGCAGTTTTCAAGATGTGGGTGTACAGTGGTTTTATATAAAGGCAATAAGATTTTCTGTTTTACCTCTCTATCCCTTTTTTAATGACTCCTAATGTCTATTTGCCTTTTTCACTGCCACTGCACACTGAGTGGATGTTTTCAGAGAACTACCCACAATAACTCCAAGATCTCTCTTGAGTAATTGTAGCCAAATTAGTCCCCATCATATTGTGTATATATAGTTGGGATTATTTTTTCTAATGTGCATTACTTTACATTTATCAACATTAAATATTAAATTAAACGCTGGGAGGGGGATTGGTGCTGAACATGTGAACCACTCCTACAGCAAGATATGCTTGTCAAATCTGTTAGTACTTGGCAACTAACTGCAGTCTAGGCAGGAGATGGATTGACTTTTGTCACTCAGAGGCTTCAGTGTAAATCAAGGCAGAATTGAGAGCAAAAAGAAATGCCACCTTCCTTTTGTTTTCCTTGCCCTCAAATATAACCGGAGAGCAAAATACATTAGCTGTTTGCTTCCCTGCAGCACACCGTGATTTCCCACACACAAGAAGGATCATGAGTATGCCCTGTGTTAAAGGCTGGTGGGGGATCTGGCCTGGAACTTGCCATAAGCTTAATCACAGTACTTCTGAATCCAGCTGGGAGGAGTGTTTTGCATTCAAGCAGACACTCTTTCATTTGAAAAGTGCCTAGCCAGTAGTATAGACCCCTCCTTTGCTGTAGCCAAATTCCCAGCTTCACTTTCTGAAAGGCAACAGGGCTTTGACACCTCACCTTTGGGCTAATGCTCTGGCCCCTTGCCGTGATCATGTGAAATAGGTAACTTCCTCATAGGGAGAGAATAGGCTTATTTACTGAGCCTTCAGTGAAATTCTGCCTTTTTCCTAAGGTCCCTGCAGTCTTAATATTGGCTGAGAGTAGGGGAAGGGCAGTGTGGCACAGCTATGTAAACTGGGATGAGCTGAGTGTGATAACTACTCCTCTGAAGAGGTTCCCTATCTCATTGCTTGATTCATGTGTCTGGGACATGCCGGATTTGTGAACTACTTAATAGCACTACAGTTTAATGATATGTGACGAGAGGTGGGCCCCTGGGTAGCATGTGGGTTAAAGGTCTGAACTTGTGTTCTCCAGAGAAATACCTGAAAACTCTGTCTGAGGTAACTCCTGGGTCAATTTTCCCAGGTTTTAATTGAGGATACGGATCAGCTGTGGCACAATCATTGTGTCCGGGACTTCAAGAAGGAGAAGCCAGAAGAGTTTGAGTCCTGGAGGGAGATGTACCTTCGACTCCATGATGCCCGAGAACAGCGGCTGCTCATGTTAACGCAGAATATCCGCTCAGCTCATGCCAACAAACCCAAAGGTAAAGGGAGGCAGCCAGAAGGGAAAGGGACCGATGAATGAGAGGGGGTGTGATCCTTCATGCTGGTGTGAAAAGAAAGGGATGTCCATTGAGATGGCTGGTTCAAATCTGGCCCATGTAAGGAGTTGGCTCAAATCACTGCTGGCTGAGTGAGGGGCCATTTCAGTAACTTTGTAGGCCTCAGCTCAGTTCCCAGGAGATTTGTTCCTGTAGCAAGCCAGACTACTATCCCTCCTTGCTGGGACATCAGATGCCACAGAGACCGAACTCCTGTTTTGTTCCTAGCGCCCCGGGTTGGGACTGAAGCCTGTTGATAGGGTACGCCAGGGTTGTGGCTACATCTCTTCTGAAATTCCCTTGCCACAGATCTATTGGTCTGGCCTCTCACTGGCAGAGGGTCAGGGAGGAATCTCTGCCCCATGTAATGGAGTGAAAGCAGCAATGGGCAACCAAGAATAGTGAGTGAGTTTCATGAGTGAACCTTCATCTCTCTGTGAGCTTCATGACCTGTGGTGAGCAGCCCACGCTCCACTGGGTTCCATCAGCACACCCTCTCGCACCCTTTTCCCCACACACCTCTTGCACACTGGGGCACTGTAGCTCTGCACTTCCCACTCCTCTCCCTCCCTCCCAGCACTTTTGGAGCACCACAAATTGCCTGATTTGCACTCTGCTCCCTCCTAAAGCTTGAACAGCTGTGAACAGCTCATTTGTGGTATTCCAGCTCTGGGAGGGAGGGGGAGGAGTAGGAAGTATTGGACTCTAGTGCGTGAGAGGCATGTGGGGCAGGGGGCAGACAGCGGGTCTGTGGGCCACAAGTGGAGCTCCAGTGGGCTGCATGCAGTCCACAGGCCACACGGCCACCACTGAGCAAACGGGTGAGGATGTGGTGGCAGGTGTTTTCACCAGAGAGGGTGGAGGCTTAGTGTTTTGTGACAGTTCAAAGGACTCACTTTGTGATTGGATCCTAAGGAGGGTGGTGGTGGTTTCTCTCTCTGCAGGCAGAGTGGCCAAGATGGCATTCGTCCATTCAGCAGCAAAGCCGCCTCGGGATGTGAGGAGAAGACAGGAAAAATTTGGAACTGGAGGAGCTGCTGTACCTGAGAAGATCAAGTGAGTCTTAAATCTTCCTTACCTGTCTGTTCAGAACCTATCCTTGGGGGCTTGGCAGTGGGAGAAACGCAGCAGGTTATCCCCTGAGCATAAAAAATCCCTCTTGTCTTATGAAGGCTAGAGGGAAGGGGGCAAGAAGATTGAGGATTCCCTCTTGCTGTAACTAAAGGGGAGGGACAGTTTTGCCAGTCAGTAGCAGTAGATGGCATGTGTATGTCTACAAGCCTGTGTCTCATCTGCCAGGCTCCTGAGTTCAAGCTTCCCCAGTTTCCTAGTTGGCTTCAGGAGTAACTTAAGCCATCAGTTTTGGCAGGAGAAACTGGAAACTTGCAGCACAGGCTTGGGGTGGCAAAGAACTTCTCAGGTCCCCTCTCTCTCTGGAATATTACTTGGCAGCCATTGAACGTACTGAAATCCTGTACTTTCGCAACATTACAAAGATTAAGAGATGTGATTTTGAATACTGTGTACCTGTGTGGACTGTAAACTACTTACAATGTAACGCCTGTTACCTTAGGCATGAATATGACTATAAGAAGAAAATTGTTAATCCATCCTATGTTACATTCACATTTTACATGTTGAAGTGCAGCATAATAATGCAGAAATTACTCATGTACTAAAAACTATTACAGAGGCAGGACATCGCTCCTGGTGGGAAACACTATTAGGGTGGGCGCCTTCTGCAACAGGGATGCTAACTATAATGGTTCACCCCATTGTGGTGATCTTTGGAATCCAGTTGGCTTTATTAGTGAGTATAATCGCTTTGGCGTGCTGGGTGAAGAGAACTGTTCGAAGGATACAGGAAGCTGGCATGCAAAGTCAAATAAGGCCCTTGTTAATACCCAGGAGGTGAGTCCAGTACTCAGTTACCCGCACAAATTTCTCTAACCCTTCCACACTTTAGTGACACACACCTTTACCCAGTTCCTAGGGCTCAAGGTACAACTCTGTTAATTTAAACACCCATCCTTACCCAATTCTTAAAGCTCATGGCGTAACTTCCTGCGGGTTTGCAGGATCTTTTGCCACTGAAAGAGCCTTACACAGTAATATTCTTATCCTCTATTTATTGACAATTCCCAAGCAAGCAGAATATACATGCTAAGCACACAGTGTCATGCTCACCAATCCTGATAAAGGCAGGCAGATTTCCCTTGTTGGCCAGGCAAGGTCAGTCTTTCTGGATCTTAGCTGCTGCACATCAGTTATGTAGAGGAGTTCTGGTCTTAGGCTGTATCCAGGGCTGGCTTGAGCCATTCCTGCGCCCCCGGTGCACTGCGCACCTTACAGCTGCAATCGGGCGTGCAGCGCCTGATTGCAGCTCTAAGGGCTGCCGCGCGGCTCCCTGCCCCGGGCGTGTGGTGCCCCTTACAACTGCCTTCAGGCGCCCCCATAGGTTGGCGCCCCGGGCAACTACCCGGCTAGCCCCACCCCCTTAATCTGGCCCTGGCTGTATCTTGGAGGTGAGTTTTTCTTCCAGGTCTTCCCTCCTTCTTCTTGGTGTTCCTTTCTTCCTTTCCCCTTTTCCTTCTTCTTGATGGTCTCCTTTTGTACCCCAGTGTACACAGTGAAACTTGAGGCCATCTTAGCTATACTGTAACCAATTATCTTAGTATAATTGTATAAACCAATCATAACATATTGTAACAGAATTACCTAACCAATCATACCCCACCACTTTAGTTGATTTACACCTAGCAAAATTAATTATACAGCAGACAGAAACAGTTACAAACCAGACAGCGATCACCCAGACAGATAATAGGGAAGTGAGGACAATAATCATAAAATGTGGATTCCACAACCACAACTATTGGTAAACAGTTTCTTGCCAGACAAAATGCTGTTAACTACATTTTCTCTACCCTTCTTGATATCTCTTTCTTTATGTGGTGATAGTGGGTGCTGTTAGAACAAGATCTCCTTCTCACAGCCTAGTGTGACACTATTTTAATGCAATTTAGATGGAATGTGAGTATGTGACTCCAAGCTATACAGCTAATGACTGCTGTTCTTCAGTCTGGCTGCAGATGAAGGCTTTAGTTTAGGCCTACCAATATAGCTACAGGTCTTCCAGTATGGCTACAGAAAAACCATATTGTTACAGTACATGATGCTGAGAGCAGCTTGGGCTATTGTGCGAGCCCTGGTCTAGGAGCCATTTTTAATCTTGTCTCCTCTACTGCCTGACTCTAGCTTTGGACAAGTCACTTAATCTCTGTGCCTGTTTCCCTAATCTGTGAAGTGGGGCTACTGATGCCCTGTTTGGACCCTGGAGATGAATTGTTTGCAGCATAGTAAGTGCAGTTCAGCCCTGTTGCTGGGGTTTCCACCTCAGGCGTGCAGTAAGTTGTGTGGTTGAGACAGAGAAAATCAATGCAGCCCCTACCTAGGAGTGTTTGGCATTGAATTGATTGAATATCCTCCATATTTCTCTGAATTGCAGGATCAAACCCGTCCTTTTCACGCCCAGTAGGAGTTACGCCCAGGTGGATGAGGAGCAGTCCTATGATGGGCCCAGCACTAGCAGTGCCCATTCTGGTCCATCCCCAGGCAGCACCACCTCTGCCTATGACCCCAGGAGACCACCAGTGAAGAGTGAGTTATGTGGACGTCATTGCTTGCACTGGCTATTTCTAGCTGCCATTACAATGGGCACATAAAGCTACTTGAACACAGACAGCTCATACGTGGAAGAGATCAATACAGGTTTTGCAGGGAAATACTCTAGAGAGGGGTGTTCCCTTTCCAGCCGTCCTTTTAAAGGGAAGAGTGGAAAACATGGTTCAAATTGCTTGCAAAGATTTAGAAATGGTCTTGTGGTGCAGATATTAGAGTAGGAATGGAGACTTGGGTTTGTTATCCTCTTCTGCCATATATTTGTTGGCAGTCTTGGGGAAGTCACTTAATTTTTCAGCCTCTTGTCCCCATCTGTTAAATGACAATATTGACCTGTCTCAGAGGGATCTTGCCATGGATAAATTCCCATATCTTTGGGGTCAGAAATATTCAGCAGTGGCAGATGGCATCGCTAAACCAATTAAAAAAAACAGGAAGGAATTTAGTCCCAGATTTAAGTGATGATGGTCATGGACTGACCCCAGCCTTGAGTATGTTCAGCTCAAAATGCAAATCCCACTTCTTTTGTTAATCTTCCTTTGATAACTGCACCACTCCAATGGAGAGGCAGGGCAAAAGTGGAGAGAGGAAACTAGGTGGGGGGGAGGGAGAGCACCATGGCCACTTCTAGAATTGCATTATGAATGGTGCTTGGATACCACAGTGGTGGGCACCTCCCTTATGACCAATACATAAAAAGGGTGAATGCCTTTCAGAGGCTTGCAATGTTACCAGTGGAAAGAGCTGATTGATCAGCTGAAGTTCTTGGTCAGTCAGAGCTAACCAGTGTGGTGGTTTTTGGAAAATTCTGAGTTTGGCACAGGGTTAGAATGCTCCCAAAAACTTAAAACTTTTGTTCTCCTATCTGCTAGCATGCTGACCAGCCTTTCTTTTAAAGGCAGCACTATAAGATCCTGATATTGCACAGTTAGTAGAGGGAGGATGGGTGAACCTTGGACTGTATGGCTCCTATTGAGTTCAATCCGTTTTCTACCACACTGGGGCTCTGCTTTTCCCTGTGATGGTCAAATCATGGCATAGCCTCCCGTGGAAACCTTGTTGCTTGAATTAGAGCCCTGTATGGGTACAAAATTTGTATCTGCCTCCAATCTGCAAATATGGTCCACGGTTATAAAGCAGATATCTACAGGTTTGCAGGACTTTAACTTGAATAATTAAATCTAGACTGGATAAAGCACCAGAGAATATAATGTTAGGAGCTGTTCTGTACTAATCTGGGCCTGAAACGGAAGATCCCAATAGGTCTTCTCCATGTAACTTCCAATTCTTTAGGCTGAGACAGTGTTGGCTTGTGCTACTTGAATGCCAGGGAGCTCATGAGAGCTGCAGTTCTGTTTTTTGTTGCGGGGGGGAAGGGGGGTTGTGCCACTGCTTTTAGTTCAGTTTTTTCCTTTGTTTCAGAAATCGCACCCATGATGGCAAAGACGATCAAAGCATTCAAAAACAGGTTCTCTCGAAGATAAGCTACTGGAGAGAGATGGGAATTCCCCTCGGAGGGGGAGTGGCATGGAAAGGGGAGGGGGAAGGAAGGCACCCAAGTTGCTCACAGTCCTTGCCTTGATTGTGCTCCATGGATGCTGCAGCAGCTGAGAGAGGCTTAAAAATCTGCACAAGGATGACAGCACAGTATTTTCCAAGCCAGGCCTCTGGTCCCTTTCTCTGCCTTCCCTGTCTTGCTCCCAATTTCTATCAAAAGTACCATGTTCAGAATTATAACACCATCAGAAAATGTGAAGTCTTGGTATCTGCTGAGAATGGAAGGTCTAGAGACTGATGTTGCTATTTAACCTCTTAATAAATTTAAAAAATGGTTTTAATGAATATTTCCCCCAGATATTATTTGCCACCCCCAAAGCCCA
This sequence comes from Apalone spinifera, assembly GCA_030068395.1. Taxonomy (NCBI): domain Eukaryota; kingdom Metazoa; phylum Chordata; order Testudines; family Trionychidae; genus Apalone; species Apalone spinifera. The sequence goes on along the minus strand of JANRFK010002918.1, from coordinate 17,532,168 downwards.
GTCCTGGTAGAAGGACCCTGCTTCTTTCCCGATGACTTGAGTTGGAGCCACTTCCCTCAATGTGGATGCTGTTACATGGGAGACTCTTCCTTGATTTCATGCCCACTACATGTTAAGTCCCATCTGGAACAGGTAATACTGGAGGCCAATCTTCTCACCAGCCCTTCAGGAAGCTGAGTTGGGCCTGAGACAACATTCTCCAATTGTGTATGTTAATGAATCCCAGCTCTCAACTTCTCTGATCTCCTCTTTATACAGATGCTTAAACTGCTGTGTGGGAATGCTGAGAGCTGTTGAGGACCCTTCTCCCTGCTCTGTTCTCTTCCGCTTCGCTTTACTGGAAAAACACAAGTATTCTTTGGGTGAAAAATCACTGTGCCGAAATTGAAATTTTAATCAGCCTCTTGGGTTTTAGATTGGTCTCACTCTGTAAGCCAAAACAATTTTAACAAAACCAATGAAGGAATTGGTTTTATTTCTTTTAGCAGAAGGAAGCAGCTATGTCTTGTTTCCCACACGCCACACAGCATTAGAAAGCATTTTCAGAGTTTAAAAGCTGGCACTTTATCCCACCCTTTCCCTGTAAATTATTGCTGGAAAAAACAAAAGCTTTAGTGTGTTTTTAGTTTTTTTAAGTCAAACCACTTTATGGGGAAAATGAATCACATCTTATGTTGGTGCAAACGCTGCAGTACAAATTCAAAACACCCAATGTCTGAGGAAAAATCCCAGCTGCGGAAGGGAGGGATGAGGTTTTACCTTTGAGTGAGCAGCCTCTGTTGAGCTTGACTGAAAAGTAATGATGACTTGGGAGCAAAATGCCATCATGAAGATGGTCGTGTAAGGATGTTGGCAATGTGACTTCAGTTAAATGAGCAGAGTTTCACTATGGCTGTAGCTCCTTCTGGCAGTTTTAAGGTGAAGGGCATTACTAGGGAGTCACTGTAGGTTATAAAATCCATATTATGGCGGGTAGTTCAGCACAAGCACTGAATCTGTCTTGGCAGATGTGAAAGCAAGTTTACCTGTAACACTATTAGCATAGATTTGACTGGGTTAGAGCCGGTACTGCTGTGAGGGAACCTGTTCTGCTCTTGATGGTTCAAGCCTATCTGATCTGTTCTATAATATCTGGAAATTACTCATTTGAATTGCTCCTAATTGAAATTGACTCCATAGGACATTCTGCCACCTTTCCTCTAAGGAGAGCAGCTCTTGGTGGTAGCTGCTCAACAGCATTGCTGTTATTTTCCTGTCTGGAAAATCCTGAACAAATGGAGTTGGCTGTGTATGCTGACCTGAGAACTTTGCTGTAAAGTGCTTATCACAGAGGGCTTGGGATACCAACCCCTTCTCTTCCCCCCCCCCCCACCTTTACACTTTGGGTGGTTCTTAGGCATTTTGAACCTCAAGGAAGCCCCAATTTTTATTTGCAACTTTGAAGATCTTGGAAGAGTTTTCTCAGAATTTCGTGTGTTGTAAATTTGTTAGTCCCAGACGCTTCAATGATGTTACCGTGCAGCATTTCAGTGTGTGTTGTGCTGTAAAATAATGCTTTTTGCTCTTGCATTTTGCTGTATTTAATTTGCTGTATTTTTAATTAGGTAACAATATATAATCTTCTGCCAACTGTTGTGCTACCATTTATTTCTGCTTTTGACTTGGGGTGTGGGAAAAGGGACGACTCATCTGCATCTGGGCCATGTTTAAAGAACCTTGCGTAAATCCTGAGAACCCTCTCAGGCACCATTAAATTGCTGAATAGCATTATTCAGTTAGAGATCCACATCTGGACTGTGGATACTACTTTTAGCTGTGCAGTGGGTATATATCCCATTAAAATCTATTCTCTCGCTGCAGACCCTGTCATCTGTCAGTATTTTAGCCTAGTTTGGTGGATTTGTGGCAAAAGATACAAATATGGTTGCCTCTAATCCCATAACATTTCAGTCCACTTGCTCAATGAGCAAATGCTTTGTATGAGACCAACACTCATCCCTCTTTTACAAGGTGCTCTTTCTTTTTTCAGTCAGACACTAAATCTCCCAGGCTGAAAGAATTTGAATGCCTTTTACTGAGGGGGAGGAATAATTTTTGTAAGACCCAAACTAAGAAAGCTGTTGAGTAAAATTGCTTGCTTAGTTTCCAATCTCTTCCAGCATTTGTTAAACTTGTGCAATTTTCTGTGCTATGTGCAAAGAAACCATCCAGAATCCATCCCCCCCCTTGAGTGCTTTGGCTAGGTTGGGATGAGTGACATGGGCAGGAGGGAGAGTTATGCTGATTAGCATTTGTACTTTAGTCCCCAACTATGTATATACAATTTTCTATGTTACTTTTTTGTGGTAACTATGGAGATTAATATTTTAATTAGATAAGTTATATGAAAAGAAGAAAATCATGTCTCAATAAAAGCCAAAACACTGGACAGTGTCTGTCTGTTCCTTTCTGGCTCTGGGTAATAAATGAACATAATGAAATAGCAAACTAGGAAGTATGATTGCATGGTACTGCTGATGAGCTGAATTTAGCTTTTTAATCTGACAGCCTCATTTCCAGTTTAATTTTCATTTTCAGAATTCTCCTGTTGCCTAGAGGCTATAATCCATGGATGGAAAGAAGGGTGAAATCCTAGGCTCACAACAGGATCTAAGCAGTTGTCTATCATGTTTCCTTTCCTCCCTATCTGCCACAGTCTGAACCAAGAACCATGAATTGATATTAAAAATACCTTTAAAGCAGTATAAGAAAATGGCCTCTCCCTCTTTATAGCTGAACATGGCCGCTCCATTTGATAGCTAGGTACCTGAACTTTGGGGATGGAAGGACTGGTCTAGCTATAGCACTCCAGGAACATATTTCAAGCTCTCCTGGTGGAGAGCTGCCAGTTGAGCCCTTGGCTGAGTTGTAACCCATTCTTATTAACTCACATTAAGTTTTCATTACAGCCTAACCCTTTCCCCTTTATTGTGTCTGCTGTGACACATCCATACAATGTATATTGAGCTCTTATCAGTACGCCCCTTGTCTCCCAAACTACAGCTTTATTGGTTTCCAGTCGCTCTTAACTAATCACTGCTGCCCTTATCTGCATTCACACTGAGCACTTAAAACACTGTGGCTAAGTCTAGACTGGCATGATTTTGCGGAAATACTTTTAACGGAAAAACTT
>JANRFK010002918.1:17506426-17517283 GCA_030068395.1 Apalone spinifera | reverse complement strand
CGTCTGGCACCTGAGGCGGCTGCCTCACTTCGTCTCATGGTAAGGCCAGCCCTATCTACCCGCAGCAGGCGGGGAGCTGCACCAACCCCCACCAGTTAACCAGACACTTGTTAAGGGTGTTGCTTACTGGTTAACCTTTCACGTCCCTAATTTCTGCATCCTCAAAATCACTGGCACAGTTGGCTCTGAATGGCACTCATCTGGACAGTGTCAGCAGAAAGGCCATGGCTCTCTCCAGGCTGTAGCTAAGAGATGCTGAAGGAACAATACGAGGAAGCGTCCTGTGTCCATGCTGCACACAATATGGAGGGCCGGGATTTTCAGTAGCTGGCACCTTCCGCAAGCTGTGAGCCTGCTTGGTGAGGTTAAAAGTGCAAATGGTGTTAGCCTGATGGTGGCTATTAACAGATGCAAAGATTTTGAAGGTGATATAGCTATAATGCCAGCAGAGACATGTTACTTGTTTTCTATCCAGCTGGGTCTGTGGGCGTAACTCTGTAACAAAGGGCTGCCTGGTTTATTAGCATAGCAAAATGTGTGTCATTGGTCTGCTGGAAAAGCTGAGAGCAGCAGGCAGAGCCTGCTTTGGAGCCCTTGGCTGTTGTGCCTTGTAGTCCTCATGGCTTCCATGACAGCCAGGGAGGCACGTGGAGCTCGAACTGACCCTCGACTCCTTCATTGTTCCCTGTGAGATCAATGACCATGACCTTAAGGTGCAATGGAAAGGGTCAATTTTAGCGGCCTAATCAGCCGCCAAGGTAGAGAACGCTCACTGATTTCTGATACCCGCGCAGCCAGAGTTGAGCTGATGATCGGATTTTCTGTTGCAATTAAATATGATCAGATGCTTCTCCCAGAGGCCTCCTCCCTGGAGAGCCTCTCAAGGCCCTTTGGAGGGTGCTGTGCAGAGCCTTGCTCCAGGCGGAAATGGGGAGATGAACCCTTGCCACAAGGTGCCAGGCAGTGATCGTCAGAGGGGATTATTAAGGTTGCAGTTATCAGTGAGAGGTCCTCAAGAGGGACTAGAGATGATGAAGTCCAGGACCTGTTTCCTGCCCTCACTTCTAATACTCCCCCAAATCCAAAAACCCTTAATTCAGAAGTGCTGTTTGCTGCTTCCCAGCTTTGCACTTTATCTCATGTGCATTCCCCTCTGTACGAGGAGGCAGGCACTTTGAAACTAGTTGTTATGAGCTAGGGATGTAAAATACCATTTAACCGGTTAAATGGGATCCCAGGCAGGGGACTGGTTGTAGCAGCCTCTAGCCCACGAAGGACTGCAGGCAGGGGGCTGTTCCCAGGCCCTGGTTAACTGTCACCCAGTTAGCATCATCTGGTAAAAGTGGTGCTTACCAGGTCACCAGTTACCTGTTCAGATCTCTGTTGAGCTCTCTTGCCTTTCCTGAGCCTGGAGTTTGACTCCATATCACCTTTTCTGAGCATCCACGGTGTGATGCATTATGAGTTGTCAGGTCAGGTCAATCTAAACCTGGAATTGGTTTGATTATGCCACTGGAGGTGAGCTTGGAGACCCATAAGTAATCTGACTACTGAGGCTGGAGCGTGTTAGTCACTATGCAACCAGCATGCGTGACGTTTCTCTCTGCGCAGGGTTTATCGGAAAGGTGATTGCAAAGTTCACTTCCTTTTTTCTTCATGTTCATTTCTTGTGAAAGCTGCCCAGTGGAGAGCTCTGGAGACCAGATCCCAGTTAGTCCAGGCAGGTGAGGTACAAGCTTCTCCTGTCCCCCACAATGTCCCCTCACAGCCCTGTCCTGAAGGGAGCAGCCGTAGGGAAAGAGAATAGTGTTGGTACCATGACTACTCCGAAGTGAATTGAGCTCCTCCGCTCCTGTTCCACCCAAGCCTCAGCAGTCAGCCATCAGATGGCAGCAGCTTCTCGGCACCACTGTGCTTAGCTGTCTTTGAGCTGGGATGTTCATCTGTCAGTAAGAGCCTCGTCTGAAACAAACCGCCAGCTGCTCAGACTGGAGCTGGGATTTACAACTTGATTTTTCTCTCTTTCCCACAGGTGCCAGCTGTTGGAGTCCCTTTCAGTGTATGTGTGGTAACAACATGTCTGTCCCCCTCCTTGCTGATGCGGTGACTGTTTCAGGGGCAGAACGGGAGACTGCAGCGGTAAGGATGGGCTCTGCTGTAGCCTGGGTTGATCAGGAAATTAACTGGCTTTTTTTCTTTTCCGCTGTTGATATTAAATGCAAAGGAGGGGCAGTTGCCCTCTAGCTTGGGCTCATCTTGAAATAGTGAGCTCAGAGGGGCAGCCTCTGTCAGGTTCAAGGTGTCTCTATCTCTTGAAATGAAAAACTCATGCTGCAGTTTGCATAGGACCTGCCCCAAACCAGTGTGCTCTCTTGTGCTCGCTGGGAACAAGTAACTAGCTGGCTTTAAGCAGGCTCCCCACAAGCATCGGATCCACCCACCCCCTCTGCTGCTGCTGCCTCTGATAGAGAGGCAGTAATGTGAAGAGGGCAGGCTAGAGCTGGTGCCAGGGGGAGTTGGCTTAAAAGCCGGTTCCCCCCCCAGCACTAGTTCGGTGGTGCGTGGAGAGGGGAGACTGCCACGAAGCAGCCTCTGTCCATGGGGGGTCCGATCTCCACAGACACAGGCTGCTCTGCATCCCATGGAGCAGCCTCTGGGTGTGGGGAGCTCGGACCCCTCCCACAGACAGGGGCTGCTGCCACCCTGCCCTAGTGCCTCTGTATCAGAGGCAGCAACATGGGGCAGCAGGCAGCCAGTCCATGCAGGGAGCATGGACTAGCTCTGCCTGCCACCCCACGCTTCTGCTTCTGATACAGAGGGAGCAGTGTAGGGTGACAGGGGGCTCCCCGGAAGTGGGGCTGGGAGCGCACTGGCTGCTGGCCCTACCTCCAGGGACTATTGAATAGTCGAGTAACCGCTAAGATGTCATGAGGTTACGTGATTATTCAATTACACGATATCTAACACTCCTATTGGAAAGTCAGTTGGAGCTAGGTTCTTAACTCCCATTTGTGCCTTCTCAACCTTCCATGCAAAGTTCCATGGGCAAACCCTTCACCCTTGCTGGCTGCCATTAAAGAGAACTCTCTTGCTTTCCCAAAGTCAGCAGTTTCAATTTGGTCTTGCTATGGAATTGTAGAAATAGCTAGAAAAGGCCTATCTCTGGGGGCCCAAGCCACATGTATTGCTACAGGGCTGTCTGGCTTTAAAAATCGCAAGTGCTGAGATTTCTGCCCTCCTTAAGGAGATTGTAAATAGTTGAGGAGCACCAGCCCAGCCTTCATGGCTTGATAGAGCCAGTGTCCATGAATCAGGTCATCATAAATCATGCAATCCCGACTGAGTGCATCATTCTGTAAAGGCAGAGCCATGTGATTAGCTTGAGTCATTTTTGGTTGGAGTGTTGCATGTACTTTTGTTTGTGACTAAATGGTCCCACTCAGTGCCCCGCATGGCTGCTTTTTATATCCCAGACCTGCCTTCCCACCGATTCACCAGCTTCTGTTCTTGCTAACACCCTTGTTTTCTCCTTAACTTAACAGGTCATTTTTTTACATGGGCTCGGAGACACAGGGTGAGTATTTCTGGAGCACTGGCTCTTGTCTGGCTATAAAGTGGTACTCCTGCAATCCATGCTGCCTTCTTTCTCTGGGATTTGGAAAGTGCAGTGTTTGGTAGCAGCACAGAGCAGAGATCAGGCCGATAAGCCCGTTGGATTTATGTTATTTAAGTGTATGGAGATTGCTTCCTTGCTTGTTTGGCTGGGGCATGGAATTGTTTGTCCCCAGATGGGGAGGGGATGATAAGAGCTTAGCTAGTTCACTGGTGCCTTGATTTTTTTGCGATGTGATCTCGTGACCTGAATGTGGGAATCTCTGGCCAACAGCTGCCTGGCTTTAGCTTTCATATGGACGATTTCCAGCGTTCTCACAGCATTCAGCTCTCCTGGCAGGAGCTTTTTTTTGAAGGCTAGTAAAGTATAATCTTTTTTTACATTACCCTGCCGGGGGCAGGAGTAAATTCTGTGCCTAGATAGGCAAGTGCTTTATTGTTTATTGTGTGAAGAGGACTTAAGGTTACTGAAGACTGCTGCATACGCAGAGCTTCTACCCCTCCGATACCACTAGTGTTACACTCTGCATGGCAGGTCTGCTCTAGGGCTCTCTGCCGCTTGGCTTTGTGCTGCCAGGGTTGAGGGTCATGATGCTCAGGTTGGGGGATTGATGGTATGGCCAGACTCTTCATAAACTACTGCCAGTGCGCAGAGCAGAATGGATGGGGATCTGTGCCCCGCCCGGAGGGCGGCAAAGGGGTACTGAGCAGTGTTCCCACTGACTTTTTTATGTCAATGTGCAGAATGACTTTTGTTATATGCACCAATAATGGAGATGGTGTGCGACATGGTGTGCATAATAAAATTCAATCTCCACATGCATAGTCTGTGGTGGGGGTGGGCCTGAGGAGTTGAAGTGTGGGAGGGGACCCTGTAAGCTGAGCTCTTGGGCAGCCACTCAGGAGAGATGCAAATGCTGCCCAGCTGATTAGCAGAGCGCCCACAACTGACAGCATGTGTTTCTATTGGTGGTGCATATCTGCACATGCCTTGGTGCACAGAACACATTTATTCCACTCATAGATGGAAAAAGAGGGAACATTGGAGGGGATTCAAGGTTGGGGGGATGGCTGGAGGTCAGAGCTCTGGGGTGGGGCTGGGCTTAAGGTGTTTGGGGTGCGGAGGGGACTCCAGGCTGAGGTCAAGGGGTTTGGAGTGTGGGAGCGGACTCAGGTCAGAAGTTTGGATTGGGCTGTGGGGTCTGAGCAGCACCCCCTGAGGGTGCAGCGAGAGGGCTCAGGGTTGGGGTGTGTGGGGTCTAGGAGGAAGCTTGCATGGTGGAGGGGACTCGGAGCTAGGGCAGGGATTTGGGCTGCGGGACACTTACCTAGGGCAGCTCCTGTTCAGTGTGTGGAGGGAGGGAATAGGTGGCTCTGTACTAACCCACTCTTGCCTATGGGGACAGCTTCCCAGTGCTCACAATGATGTAACTCCAGTCGGGGGGAAGGAACTGCAGTGCACTGGAGATCCCCCCCACCAGGAAGGGCTGGCTCAGAACTCAAGGGCTTTATGGACTGCAGCCCTGGGCTGAGCTGGGGCCCCGCATTAGCCCTGAGCCTTGGGGTGCAGTCCCTAAATCCCCTTTTTTAATCTGGCCTTGCTGCTGAGGCAGGAGGAGCGCATGTCTCCCCCAGCTGCACGGGGCTTTAGGTAGCAGCCTGGCCGCACAGCTTAGAGGAAGCCTTGGTACCCAAGTCTGGCTCTGTGGGAATGGCGTGGGGTACTAGTATACAGGTTAGTACCTGGCCTCACAGTCTGTCTCCTTTCTTGCATTAGGCACAGCTGGGCTGATGCACTCTCCTCCATCCGACTCCCATATGTGAAATACATCTGCCCTCATGCGTAAGTAGCACCTCTCCCCTCTTGGGAGTGCAGGCGAGGGAGATTCTGAAAGGCTGCAGCTAGGGCTTTCTTACCAGGTAGTTGCTGCCCTGAATGGGAATTAGAGTTGGAGCCTGCCCCGCTCTGCTGCTCCTGGTAGGGCTAAGTCTTCCTGCTCTGAGCTGGCTGGGACGGGTGGTGCTCTCACGCAGACCTTGTTCTGGTGAGAAGGGCTGTGCTGATGGGCTGTAAAGTTGTTCCTCTTCTTTGCCCCATCATCTCCTCCCACTGACCATCATTGCTATGGACTTTCCCCAAGAGCTCATCTTTCCCACAGTGGTGGTGAAGCTTTCAGGGGTGCTACTGCAGGGTGGGCTGCTGAGTTGGGCGCACACCCACCATACCTTGTGTGATGGATCCAGGCAGCCGCATGCAGACAGGCTCAGGAATAGAATCTGGGATCTTGGACTGAAAATCACAGGCCTCCCACTTGAGCTAAGGGAGACTTGGTATCAGCTCCCGTCCTCTGTAGGCTGCAGTTGCTTGAGGGCAATATGCTCTCTGTCACTGGAGTAAGCCTGATGGTGAATGCGGCAGAGGACGAAGTACACACAGGCCAGTGCCTTCATCAGCTGAAGGAAGAACTGGAGCAGAGCCAGTACTTGTGAGGTGACCAGTCAGCATCATGCCAGAAAGGCATGTGTCCAGTGGTCCCTGTAAGCTGAGAGCTTGAGCGGCCGGCCAGAAGAGACACTCGTTGCCCAGCTGATTAGCAGAGCGCCCGCAGCCTTCCACATTCAGTAGCAGGTGTTTCTATTTGCATCATACATCGGCACATGCCTCGGTGCACATAACAAAATTTATTCCGCACATGAATGGAAACAATTAGAGGGAACACTGCCTGTGTCTTCAGCTCTCTGGTGGGGGACAGCCCGTTAAGCCAACCTCTCCTCTGCTGGGCACTTGGGAAGGAGGAACAAGGGATTCTAAAACAGTCAAGGAAAATCTCCCTAGCTCTACAGGCAGCTGGCTCCCATCCCCTCCAAACTCCAAGGAATGTCCCCCAGTCTCTGCTTGAAGGCAGAAGGTTGGCTTCCGGGCAGAACTGCGTAATGAGTGAGATGCTGCCGCCCAAGTCTGACTTCTTCCCTGTCCTGTGGCAGCATTGAGCAGGAAGAAGCACAGGGAGGCCCCTTCTCTGAGCAGGCCATGGTCAGTATAAAGCAAGTAGCTCCTGCCAGGCCTAGCAGAGATGCCCCAGCAGCTCCTGTTTTGCTGCCAACACAGATGTGCACTCACCGGTCCCAGTGAGCAGAGACTCTCCGGTGCTGGGCATCCTGCCCCAACGGGTTGGGACTGAGCCATTGCTGCCTTGTCACCATCTCCCCAACTCGGCAGCAGCAAAACAAAGCCAAGGATAGAGCCACTCCCTGAATGTCGGCTCCCCAGATGGGCTGCTAGGCAACAGTGCACACCTTTGCCTGCTGCAGGAGGGATGCTGTGTGCATGGGTAACCATGCCAGTGCTAATGGGGCTGGGAGCCTGAGGCACATGGGGACGTAGCAGCTGGGGAAGGGGCAGGGTGGTGAGAATCGGACATAGATTAGCCAGGAGAGGAGCCCAGCCAGGGCAGGGGGTACTGCATGTGGACGGGAGGGGGAACCAATTGTTATGCAACCCCAGCAGGGTGATTTCCCAGGGCCACCTGCATTGGGTGTGGAGGGAGTGAGACCCTTGCAAACGTTGCCCCCTCCCTGGTGAAGGCGAATGCCTCCCTCTAGGCAGTGATCCTCTAAGGCAGCGATGGGGAACCTAGACCGGCGGGTGCACCGGCCTTGGGGGGACCCCAAGCCTCATGGGCTGGATCAAGGCAAGATCCTTCTGCATCCAGCCCAGGGGCTCTGCCTGGTGCGGGGAGGAAGCTGCTCTGGACCAGAGCAGCAGCGCAGAGAAGCTCTGTCTCCTGTGCTGGCTTGTAGGCTCCTCCCCTTTGTTCCCATTGGCCAGAATTGATGGGGAGTGGAGTCTGCAAGTCAATGCAGGGCAGTGCTTTGCCACCTGTACCCCCTCCCCACTAGAGCTGCACCAGGTAGGCGACCCACCCTCTGCCCCCTCCACCACAGCCCATTCCTGCACCCTAGTTCGCTGTCCGCTAGCCCCTTCCACATACTGAACTCATCTTTGGCCCCACCCCAGAGCCTAGGGGAGCCTCACACTGTTAACTAGCTCTGGCCCCCAAAAGAGCTAATGTGGCCCTGGGGGGGAAGCCCTGAGCTTGCTCCCCCCCCCACTGGGGTTGGTGTGCGAGGGGAGCCTTGGTACCCAGAGCTGCATGAGTGAGGTGCCTCCTTTTTTTCTGATTATCACTTGGAGGGCCTTGCCCATGAGAGGCTTTTCCTCTTGTGTGGCCCCTGATTGATTTTTCTGGGGTCAGTGACCCCTCCCCCCCCACACCGTGCTAAGGGAATCCAGCTAAACCCTATTCTGCCCCATGAGCTTCCAGGTGCACAAGGGGGTGCACGACTGGCTTCCTTCACTTCCTGCTGCCTTGCTACAGATTAGCCTCTTGTGCCGCGGTGGAAGCTTGCTGGCTAATGTGCCCTTCCCAGGCAGCTTTTCTGGGCTGGGTCCCTCAGGTGATAGGACCAGGCTTGCCTTTCCTGGTGAGGATCGGACATAGAGCCTCACTCCACCCCCCAGGTTGCTTCTCTTGTACTTGAATCTCTCTCTTTCTCTGCAGGCCCAGGATTCCTGTAACCCTCAACATGAAGATGGTCATGCCCTCGTGGTCAGTCTCTGGGACTGCTGGCGGGGGATCTGTGGGTGGCTCGTGTTACAGAGGGATCCTGAGATAGTTGCAGGTGGGATCAGGGCCTCTCTCCAGCCACTCGTGGAGGAGAGGGGTAAGGTAGGGAGGGGGATAGCTGGGGTGACCCCAGTGGAAGAGGGTGTGGATGTATCTGGCCCTGAGACTCCCCTGTGCCATCGACACTGGCCGAGCGAGGGGCTGAGCTCACTCGTGTTCCCTCCCAGGTTTGATCTGATGGGGTTGAGTCCAGACGCGCCTGAGGACGAAGCGGGAATCAAGAAAGCAGCTGAAAACAGTAAGTGATGGGTGTGACCAGTTGGTCTGTGGGCCTTTCCCCAGCCTCAGGCTTGCCCTGTCTACATCCCTGTTCCACCCCAGGCTCCTCATGGCCTCTGGCTCCCTGGAGGGGAACCCGATCTGTCCTCACTTCTGCCTTTGCCTCTGCTCCGCCTGTCTTTCCCATTGACCGTATCTTAGGGTTCCTGTGCCAGTGGCATCCGCCCTTTGTAGAGAACACACCCAGGGCCATGCCCTGTGCAGACCCTGAGATGACCCATCTCTCTCTGGCTTCTTTCAGTTAAAGCAGTTATCGAGCATGAGATCAAGAATGGCATCCCAGCCAAGCGCATCATCCTCGGGGGCTTCTCGCAGGTAAGCGCTATTGGTACGGGCAGGGGCCAGGGACTCGGGTCCAGCCCTGCTCTCCTATGGGAGCGGCAGCATTGCCTGGCTCCGGCTCCCTGGCTGTGTGTGTGTGTGCAGTGTGGCGGTTGGGTGGGCTTCGTAGCTTCCTCCGCTTCATTCACCAAGCGGGGGGGCCTTCCCCTGGTGCTGCCTCTGGGGAGGTTGGTGCATATGATTATAGGCTGGGGGTAAGCCCCTGACTTGCACTGGGAGGGGGCCTCTTCTCTCTGTGCCAGGCAGCTCTGGCAGCATCTCTACTGCATGGTGCTGTGCTTGCTGTGTTCCAGGGCGGTGCCCTCTCGCTATATACAGCACTCACCTCCCAGCACCAGCTGGCTGGCATCGTGGCTCTCAGCTGCTGGCTCCCGCTGCACAAGGCCTTCCCTCAGGTACCTGCATGCTATATGTCTCTTGCCAGGGCGCCAGGGGGTTGTGAGGAGATTTGGGAGCAGGCGGGGGATTGCGGAGCAGCAAGCACCCCAATGGTCGGCGGTACTGGGGGTGATGATGTGGATAGACCCTGGGCAGGACACTACTGATTGCTATCTGCTCCCCAGTCAGGCACCCTGCCCTGCCCTAAGCCCTCTTCTTTGTGCTGCAGGCAGCAAGCAATGGTGTGAACAAGGATATCGCCATCCTGCAGTGTCATGGGGAGATGGACCCCATGATCCCTGTCCGCTTTGGAGCCCTCACTGCCGAGAAACTGAAATCTGTCGTCACCCCCAGCAAGGTTCAGTTCAGAACCTACCCTGGAGTGATGCACAGCTCCTGCCCGCAGGTCAGTCAGCAGCAGGCGCAGAGGGCTGGGGGCAGGGGCACCGTGTCTGATCGTGCAGGCTACCCCAGAGTCTTCTACCATGGAGCAGCTTGTGTCCACCCTGGACTGCAGCTCCCAGCATGCAGTGCCCCCTTGGGCTGCACTTAGTGGGCTTCTTGGCTCATGGTGTGTCGCAGGCTGGGGTCTGTGCCATGGGAAGGCTTGTGTCTTGGCTGGGCTGCGGTTTAGCTGCAGTGGCCCCAGCTCACTAGCCTAGGGTGAGCATGGTGCCCTTTGGGATGAGCTCTGGAGCGAGGCAGGGTGGCTGAGTGCCCTGAACTTCCCTGGCCTTAGAAGGCAGGAGGGCATCTCAGCTGAGGGCTTGGGGAGGCCTAGAGTTGAATGAACCTGGGGAGCACCAGCCCCTGCTTCTGGTTTGGCTGGCGGCCCTCATTTGGGTTGGGCACTTGTGCTGCCCTCTGCCCAGGAGTGTGCTCGGAGCACCTGACTTCCAGCACTGTCTGCAATGGGCTGTTGGAAAGCCAGACCCAGGTGCCTCCTGCACTCTCCTGGCCTGCCCCTGAGGGGCGCTGCTCTGGGGTGCCTGTGACTGACTTGCATGGTCTGTGTGCAGGAGATGATGGCGGTGAAGGAATTCATTGAGAAGCTGCTGCCCCGGATTTAAATGGAGCCACTCGGGACTGTCACAGGGAAAGGACGCAAGGTCACCACCTCTGATCTTTCCCCCTTCTCCTGTCAGCTGCAAACAGAAGCCATGGCAACCAACCTCAACTCCAGCTGTTTTCCCTTCCTTCAGTCCCACCCTCTCCTGTCTCTTCTGCACCAGGGACCCTCGGTCAGGTGGGGTGCTGCTCCCCAGGGCTCCCTGAGTTGAGTGTGGAGCTGTTTAAGGTACTGCAGAGACTGTCCAGTGTGGCCTTATTTCTTGCTCTTTCCCCTGGAGAGTTTTGATCCCCTTGATTTTCCTGTATTACATCGATCGGGCTGGGGGGGGTGTAGCACTGGGTGGGGTGCCAAGGCCTCTTGCCTGTTACAGTATTAGCAGAGAGTCCCAATGGGCTCCAGGGGTCTGCTGGCCCACACTCCCCTGGGCTTGAGCACCTTGCAAAGCTGCCTAGAAAAGCCTAATGGCCTAGCATGACCGTCCCCCCC
>JANRFK010002918.1:17460895-17473508 GCA_030068395.1 Apalone spinifera | reverse complement strand
GGCAGCAGCGGAGGGTGGGAGAACGACAAGGGAGGCTGTCCATGGCGGGCCCAAGCCAGCACAGCCTCTAACAGCAGGGAGACTGGACACCCCTACGGACAGGGGCTGCTGCCACCCCACACTGCTACCTCTATCAGAGGCAGCTGTGCAGGATGGCAGGCAGGAGCAGGTCTGTGCAGGGAGCTGGTTTTTAAACCCTTGCGGACCGGCTCCCGCCTGCCACCCTGCGCTGCTGCTTCTAATAGAGGCAGCAGTGCACGGTACTATGGGGTTCCCTGGGAGCGGGGATGGGAGCAGAGGCTGCCAACCCCACTCCCAGGGAATATTAAATAGTCATGCAACCGATAATATTATCACAAACACTATCTAACTCCCTAATGTTAACCAGTGAGCCTAGGCTCATCAGTTGACTGTTTAGACAGGTACACATTCACATCCCCAGTTGTGACTGGGGTAAGCGTGCAGGAGTGGGAGCAGAGGGTTGAGAAGCAGGAACGGCTGGGGCACCAGGTGCAGACTCTGGCAGGATGGCACTTAACCTAGGCAGCTCTTGGCCAGCAGCTCATTAGGTCCCTCAGGCAGGCTCCTTGAGTTCCACACCGCTCAGAACAGCCGGCTGCAGGGACCGTGTGCTTCTCTAAGTGCCACGAGCAGCCGCCACCCCCCAATCTCCCCCATGCATCATTTGCATCACAAACCTGGCCCAGACAGCTCAAGTTGTGAGACTGTGCTATGGACAGGAGCAGCACACAAAGCCTCCCTCCCCTGGGCTTGCGGTGCTCAGAGGAACACATGGCTCCTGCAGCTGGTTGCTTTGAGTGGCATGCAGAGATGTGAAAGGCAGGGAGCCTACTCAAGGCTTTCGCTGGGCCCCGGGCCATATTTTGCCCATCTGAGTTAAAATTTCTCCTCTGGAGAAGCAACATGAAATCCCTCACGTTTAGTTTAGGGATGTAAAATCCCATTTCATCAGTTTTTACCAGTTAACCAATTAGAGGGGGGCAAGGTTGGGCTGCTCCACTGATATCCCTAATTTAGATTTTTTTTTTAAAGCATGTAAATAATCAGGGACTTCAGTTCTACCTTTCTCTACAGCTCTTTGTATTAAACACCCTGAAGGGAGAAGGGGAGGCAAAGGTGCCCCCACAGCCCAGTGATTCCCGAGGGCCCACTGCAACAGTGGCTGGAGCCTCTGGTCCCTTTGACTTGCTGTTGAAGCCCTCACAGCACACTATGAACAGCGCTGAAGCCACCTGGGGGAAGCTAAGGTGGCTGTGAAGCCCCTCTCCCCTTCACTCCCCCACCTTGCCCAGTTCACACCCTGACCTGGGGAGACAGTTCAGTACTCAGAGTGAATCAGTGTCTTTCTGCAGTGTTCATTTTTCTTTGGAGTCCTCAATATTTGGAGCGAGCTCAACCATTCTTGTGAGATCACAGCCTGAGACGTGGCTGTTTCAGCGTGGTCTTGTGTAAAGCAATCCTTACCATACACTGTCTGTGGTGTTCTCCATCTGTACTCTCCATGGTTTAGAAGCATAAATTGCCTCCCCATTAATACCCAGCCATTTTCCAAGGGAAAGAAGTCTTTCTTGGAAGATTGGAACAATCACTCCCTCTTTTGTAGGGCCCACATTGAGAAGATAGTTGCCTCCAAAACTCACAGTCTGCACTAGCTCCTGTGACAAAGACAGAAAGTACCAAGAATTCACTTTACTTTCACTCCTGAGAGAGACAGGCATTTGCACAAAGCTTTATTCTCTTTGTTCCTGCTACTTTAGACACCAACCTACCATACTGTCATGTCAGATATCTGGCATCTATTTGCCAAGCAAGAAGACAGCAAACTGCCTCTAATCCCCAGTAATCCCCTTATCTAGATTTAAGTTCTTACTGAAATAATACTTGATTCATCCATGAGCTCATTGAGTTGCATGTTGCTTCGATAGCCCCATGACCTTCTGTCAATAGACGTGCACATCTCCCACTTGTGCTGCGGCAGGGTGCCCGGCTTGTATTTATCAGCACAGTTATAATATCCTCCATGATGGCAGGAGCAGTTATTGCACCAACGGTCATTTACTACAACAGTATCCTAGAATGATGAGAAACAGTTTAGAGCAGAGACCATTGATGGGCAACCTAAGCTAGTGAGTGGCTTGCATGAGTGGCCCTTCCATCTCAGTGGCTGCAAGATTGTCATAACCAAGATGGTCTCTTGGAATAGGATAGTTTTGCTAACTGTGCTTGTGTACTTAGAATTTGCGGGATGCGGGGATCGCACCGTAGCAGCGCTCTGACTGGATGCAGAGGGAGTGCATGACTCTCACAGTCACTGTTGTGTGCAATCAGCACCCACCTCACTTCATGTGCCTTTGGTTTGTGTGTGTGTGTCCCTTTAGTAATACAGGTAGGAAAAAAAACCTAGAAGCCAGAAGAATCTGGTAATCCTGCACATGGGCAACAGTAAACAAAATGTCTCGCAGGCCACACATAGAACCCTGATGAACAGCATGTGGCTCTCAAGGGCTGCAGTTTGCCACCACTGACTTAAACACTCAATTGTTCTGCTACAGTGTTTCACAAGAACAAGTTGGTGGGGGTTTGCTCTGGTTTGGTTACTAGGCTCCCAAAAACAGGTTGATTCATTTTTTATTAAAAGGTCAAATACTCCTCAACAATTTATATACATTGATCATGAGAATTTGACTTAGATTCTGCCCGATTTTCCATATGTATGTAATGGCTAGAAGAAAAGAAATGCAGTACCTTGACAGGACTATCATTATAAAGCCAGGCAAGGAAAGAGGTAGAGTTCCAATATGTGTCTGGAGCCTCCCAGTCACCATCTGACCAAATCAGATCTGGTTTATACCTAAGATAGATGAATGTTACTACAAAATGTAACACTTCTGGTCCAATCCAAAGGGAAGACCTTCATAGGGAAATATCTTTAATTCTTGCTCATGAAGTTCAATTATCTTTGCTTTCAAAAGCTCCTCTTATTGTCTGATATAACCAGGTAATGTGTCAGTGACAGAGGACAAAAAAAAACTAAAATAAAACCACCACCACGCACACCCATGAGGGAGATCCTAGCAGCAGCAAGGGCTGGGAATGTAGCACTAACAAAAATAAAAGGGGAAAGTGCAAGTTGTCTCTGTGCAGGCATAATGGCCAGTAGATAATACTGAGGGAAAAAAGTGCTCCCATGCACAGATAAATCACCCTTTTCAGACCAACTCAAACGTATAGAGAAGTGAGATTTGCTTTGTGGTCAGGCAACAAATGTATCTCCTCCCCCCTGCATGTATACCTTTATCCCAAAAGACAGAAAGAAATATTCAGGATTGTTTAGACGGTTGCAGCTCTTACCTTAAGACAAGATCATAAAGCTCTGGCATTGTTTTTAAAAAGACAAAATTCTGTGTCTTGAAGCCATTTTTTTTGTCATCTACATACAGAGGATTAAACCACTCTAATAGTGAATGGTACAGTCCATAGCGTATATTCCTTTAATATTAAACAAAGAAATGAAAGTTGGGTTAACAAAAAAGTATCAGTTTGAAAAAAAGAGTTCACTGCATTTTCACTGCACTGTTGTGAAGCTTACAATATGAAATCAAAATGACAAGAACCTACTATTATAATATTCAATGATATCCATTCACAGGTTTCAAAATACTTCGTAATGTTAGGTAAATACCACACACCCCTCCTCACATGCGAAACAGAGATTGAGTAACAGAGACTGAAGTTACACAATGAGTTAGTAGAAGCATCAGAAATATGGCCCAGGCTGTCTAACTCTGATACACATGCTCTGGACCTTGCTGCCACCCTGTACACTCAACATTAGGGATGTTACATATTGGTTACTGAGTAGTCGATTAACCTCATGAATTCTTATTGGTTATTTGACTATTCTATAATCCCTGGAGGTAGGGCTGGCAGCCAGTGCAGTCTGTATCAGAGGCAGCAGTATGGAGTGCCAGGTGGGAGCTGGTCTGCAAGGGAAGCCAGTTTAAAAAAAAGCTCCCCTGGCCTGTCGCCCTGTGCTACTGCCTCTGATACAGAACAGAGCTGGGCTGCCTGTCCACCTGGCTCCTAATACACTTTAAATGCAGAGCCGCAGCGGAGGTAAATTCTGGACCCAGCACAAGCAAGGACTGAGCCAGGCTGCTAAAAAATTTACTGGCAAGGGGGAGAGCTTTTGCTAATCGGTTAATCGACTACACTATTACATCCCTACTCAACATTAGGTAAAGCAATTTTACATTGTACTAGGAAACCAACAGGAGATTGGATAGCAGAATTCTCTGACACTCAGGCAATACTATTTTGTTGAAAATTATGTGCTTATTGATAAACTTATAAAGAACTAGGAGATGCTAATGGTCATCTAATTCAAGAACTGGAAGTAGTTCTTGGGTAACAAAGTTGCGACAATATGTACAAGAGCAGTAACATACCTTTCTCTAAGAGCTTGTCCCAGTTCACCCACTAGGTCTCGATGGGGTCCTACATCCATAGAATTCCAGTTCCAGGACACAGGAGACCCCCAGTTAGTGTAGCCTTCATGATGCTTTGAAGTCAGCACCACATACCTGTGCAAATCAAGACCTCAGATCTTATCAGAAGGAAACAGAGCCTACGTGAGATACTCCACATCTTCTGAATCAAACTGGTACTTGGAAAGCAAAATACAGTAGACTTCCGATAATCTGGCACCTTTGGGACCCAGGTGGTGCCGGATTATCGGATATGCCAGAGTATCGGGAGGTCCCGGTACAGCTGTACTGCTTAACAGTGTGTGTCTAAGTGGCTCCTTACAACAACACTAAATCCACTTTAAAGCCACTGAGTGATAAATGTCTAGTTTGCACTACAAAAGTGCTCCCATGGTTCTAGTGAGTTTAGTGGTTTTGAGGCTAATTTACAAAACCAAGTATCAGAGGGGTAGCCGTGTTAGTCTGAATCTGCAAAAGCGGCGAGGAGTCCTGTGGCACCTTATAGACTAACCGAAGTGTTTGGAGCATAAGCTTTCGTGGGCAAAGACCCACTTCGTCAGATGCATGTAGTGGAAATTTCTAGAGGCAGGTATAAATATGCAGGCCAGAATCAGGCTGGAGATGACAGGTGGGTCATCTCCAGCCTGATTCTGGCCTGCATATTTATACCTGCCTCTAGAAATTTCCACTACATGCATCTGACGAAGTGGGTCTTTGCCCACGAAAGCTTATGCTCCAAACACTTCGGTTAGTCTATAAGGTGCCACAGGACTCCTCGCCACTTTTACAAAACCAAATCATTTCTGCTTTCTGTATGTGTGAAGAAACCACATTGCACTAAGATCTCAGAAAGTATCATCTATTGGCCAAAGGAGGAAGTGACTATGGTATGGACATCGGACATCCACCTGACCATTCTTCTGGTGGAAGGCAGAAGAAAATTATTCTCTTAGGCATCTAGTTTTGATTAATACAAAGTGTAAAAGCTAGGAATTTGCTCCTTTACTGAGAATGATGCATCTTCAGGACGCTGTGATCAAGGGATCAGCCAGGCAGGGAAACACACTATAGGAACCAGGGCTCTGTCATACATATTGTAGATGTTCTGAATAACCAATGATCCTTAGCAACATTTTGGGTGCACAATCACCACCAGTGACCAATGTTCCTGTTAATCTTTTCCACCATGTGCAAAACACATTTTTATGTGCATGAATGCATGTGTATCTGTAGGAGAAACACAAAGCCTGGCTGTGGGGGGCTGCTAAATTTGCATCAACTATTCGATTAGTTGATAAGGGCACCTTGGCCTTTGAAGTGTACCAACAGTCGCACAGCTGTTACTACACTTCCAAGGCGAAGGTGCTGCAGGCAGCATGGGGCCAGCAGGGGACTCAAGCAGTCCTCTGCTGGCCCCATGCTCCTGCAGCGTTTCAAAGGGCAGTGCCACATGGAGCCCGGGGTCTAGCTACAGGCTCCACCTGGCGCCCCCTCGTCCCATCCAACCCCGCCTCTTTCTGATACAGGCTGCACGGGGGGGAGACCAGTTCACAACCTTAGGACAGGGAACACGGCCAGCGACTGCACTCCTGCCCCAGGGGCCCTCGGTCAACCCCCTCCGCCCAGCACAGAGCGGCCGCCCCCCCACTGACCTGGCGCCGGCCTGCTGGAAGAGCCAGGCCCAGTAGCGCGGCTCGAAGTCGCGGGCGGCGAAGCGCGCGGCGAAGTCGGCGTAGGTGGTGTTGGGCGGGAAGTGCTCGCGCACGAAGCGCGCGTAGTCGGGGCGGCGCTCGGCCCGCCAGTGCCACCAGAACCACTCGGAGCCGTAGGCCGGCACGGCGAACACGCCCCAGTGCACGAACACCCCCACCTTGGCCTGGTCGAACCACGCCGGCAGCGGCCTGGCGTCCAGGCTGGGCCAGTCCGGGCTGTAGCGGGCCCCGCAGGCCGCCCCGGCTGCCAGCAGCAGCAGCAGCCCGCGAGCAGCTCCCAGCAACGCCATCGCCCCGCTCTTCCGCCCGCGGGACGGGAAGCGGGACGGGCCAAGCGGAAGGACACGGATCACGTGACACGCGGCGGTTCCTGTGGCAGAAAGGCACTGTCCGCGTGACGGGCAGGGGTGACGCCGTTGCTGAGCGACGCGTCGACCACGTGATCCGCTGGGCGACACCACTGCTAGAGAAGCACCGGCCGCACAATGTGCGAAGGCGATGCCACGCCGGGGGCGGCGCTGACCACGTGACGCGGGGGCGGGGCATAGTCCTGGAGGCAGGGGCCAGGGCCGGCAGGCGACGCGCGCTGGGCAGCGGTTCCCGCCCTCAGCCCCCCCCCCCTCTCCTGCTCTCTAAGGGGCTGCTCCCCCCTCCCAGCCTGCAGGCCACGTGGGGGGAGGCCGGACTCTGGGGGGTGGACACCCCCACGGCCTGCAGGCCCCAGGTTTGGGAAAGGGGGGCTGCTTACTGGTGTGCTGGCAGGCAAGACGGTGGAGCCCCAGCTGTCGTAGCCCTCCCCTTTCTGTGCCCTGTGTAGCCCCTAACCCTACCATTGCCCACACTTCCTGCTCTGGAGGCACAACCGAACCCTGCCCTTGGGTTAAGTTAGGGTAAAAGGAAGCTGCATGCCAGATTTGGTGGTCCTAGCTCGTACAGTTTAGGAGGTGTTCTTGAACAAACAGACACACGTGCACTCTAAAATAGACACACAACCGGCATGTTTACATATGCTACTGCAGGTAAGTTTACATGGTGTCTGAAAGATAGAGGTCAATTATTGACAACCCAAGTGTGCTTTGTTAAGTTTCAAATGTTGCTCTCTCATCAGTAGCTGGAAGACCAATTTTATAATAATCCTATTAATATGCTCCATCAAAGGGGCAAATTCAGTGGTACAAGTCTTTATGACCTGTTCTTGGCCACATGCACTGGCTGGTGCTTGTTACTTTTTCCTGTGTCTAGTTAACATGTTCTTAAAAAGATACTTAAGTGGTGTCTTATTTCCTATGCACAAATATCCAGCACTTGCCTGTTTAGAGCATAAAACAACTTAATCACATCTTGCATTTCTGGACAAAAAATTACAGCATCTTCTTAAAAATAGCTTTTCAGTAATTGCAACCACAGGGCTAAATTCTTTGGTGTAGTCCTAGTTAAAATCAGTGGATTTACTTTAGGGATAAATGTGCCTCTTTAGTTTGATGAGAAATGAAACTTACAAGTTTCCTTTGGAACCATATTTAGCTGCAAATGTTCTTAGAGAAACAATCAAACTCCTAAACACTAAGGCTGTGTCTACACTGGAGCGATCTCGCGCAAAAGCGGCTACTCTTGCCTGTCTATGCTGGCCGCATGTTCTTGCGCAAGTAAACTGACATTCTAATGTACGAAATCAGGGCTTCTTGCGCCAGAACTCTGACACTCCCGCTCAGGAATAAGCCCTTTTCCGCAACTGTTCTTGCACAAGAGGCCAGTGTAGACAGGAAACATGAATTTCTTGCACAAGAAAGCCCTATGGTTAAAATGGCCATCAGAGCTTTCTTGCGCAAGAGAGTGTGTACACTGGCATGGATGCTCTTGCGCAAAAGCACATGCCAGTGTACACGCTCTCTTGCACAACTACTTTAACACAACTCTTGCACTAGAGTTTTTGCGCAAGATCACGTCAGTGTAGACATAGCCTAAGGATGTCAGGTTGCCCAGTTTCTCCAAGCTATTTAGGAGCCAGTTATGGAAGTTAGGAGTCTAAATTCTTGAGTATCTGGGACTAAGATCCAAAAATAGGGTCCTACCAAATTCATGGCCTTGAAAAACTCATCACTGTCTGTGAAATCTGATCTCTCCCCCATGAAATTTGATTTTTTGTGGTTTTTTTACCCTGTCTAATACAGCAGGGCAGGGAACCTTTTTGGGGTTGGGGGTTGCTGACAAACAGAAAAATTAGCGCCTGGCCAGCTCTGATGGCAGCACTACTACCAGCATCAGCACAGAAATAAGGGTAGTTGTACCCTAATCCCTCTCTACAATAACCTTGTGACTATCCCACAACAACTCTGTGAAATTTCAGATTTAAATGGTTGAAATAATGAAATTTACTATTTTTAAAATCCTGACTATGAAATTGACTAAAATGAACTGTGAATTTATTAGGGCCCTTCCAATAAGGGCCACATCTTTCAAGGTACTCAGTTTAATGCAAGAGTAGGCCATGTCCAGCGTAGTAGTCAGAAGTCACTGTAGTGGTATCCTGACAGGTCTCCTGCTCCATTAATGATGGTATCTGTTTGGCTGTGCACACGTATACGCAATCCTGTGTGTTGTGTTGACTTTGTACAAGCAGTCAACACAGCAGACTCCCAGAGACCACACAATCAGATAAGGATCAAAGGCACCTGTCCAAGTTTATTGTCAAATGAAGTACAGTAGTAGTTGTCAGTAGACTCTACCAAACCACTACACATATGAACCCCTGACAATGGACTGGCTCAGTCAGTGGGAGGACTTGCTGCTCCTTAGGGCGGACAAAGACAGTCCCTCCCATGCACAACTTTATATACAGGTACAAACAAGATGCACAACCCTCTGACATTCCCCAGATACCACCCATCACCCTGAACCTGGTGATTTGATCAAAATGTCCCTATCCATCATGCTGTCATTTTAGGCCTTTTCCCTGGGTCCCTGTTATCTGTGGTGAGTGTGGGTACTAAGGTCCTTTTAAACAAGGTTTGTTACAATCCTTCTGGAATGTGCTTTCAACCTGTGCCCAGTACCAATTGCTATTTCACAGCTGGTGCTTATTACCAATTAGAGTTTTGCACAATCAGCCCTGTTCGTGCCAAGTTCCATGAGCAGGGCCCTGCCTCTTGCTCACAGCTTAACTTTATATTAGCAAAGTCTTGACCATTGTTGACCAGGCCTGTGCTACATGGGCTTCTGTTTCAGGCAAAATAAGTTGGTCAAGGGCTGGTAGGCATAGTTGTGGTCTCTGTCTGGCAAACAAAAATGGTGGGCACTGCTTCTGTTTATCCACCCACGCATGGTGTTTGAGGAGCACCATCACGGTCTATGACCGGGGTGGCCAACCCATTTAACAAAGAGAGCTGAAACAGCAGTGGAAAAGAAATACAAAGAGCCGCACCAGAATTGTCAAGCAAAAAGAAAAAAAGAGGCTGCTCCTTTAAGGAGCAAGAGCGCTTAGGCTTGTTGGCCATATCAGGCTCCCATTGACAGCCACCATCTTGGGTGCCATTTTGAATTGCCAACCCAGTGAGCGCATGGGAGGGGAGCGCAGGAACGGCTTTGCGAACTGCACTTTTGGAGAGGTGGGGAGAGAAGAGCCACGGGTTGGGCACGGCTGGTCTATGACACCTGCTATGCTCCTGCTCTAGTATTCGTAATGGGACAGCTGGTCCAGTCTTCCTTTCATTCGATGTGTCTGCTATTTGGACCATCAGCCTAGGTACTTAGGCAGCTAATTCCCTTGGAAATCAATGGGGTTTAGGTGTCTACAGCCCATGTCTTTTACTTACTAAGTAACATTCCAGTCACAAGGAGGGTGCAATTTGCAAATGTTTTGTAATACATCCAAATGGCTCCATTCTCCAGGCAAGGCATTCAGTCATTAATCCTTCCAGGAGCTACAGAGAAAAGCAGCATTAGCTTTTCTTCCTTTACAGAGAAACAATCCAAATTTGTCCCGTGTCTTCCCAGTCAGAGCTCAGGATTTCAGCAGATTCGTGTCTGTTCTGCACACAGTGTCTTCAGTGGGAAGGACTTCTGAGTGCTGTCTGCTTCCGGGGGGCTCTCTGAAGCTCAGCTTCTCTCTGAACCGCAAGCAGATGTTCTTCAAAGAGGAGCGCAGCTCCCTGCTTCGGAGGGCATAGACAAGGGGATTTACCATGGAGTTCACCAGGCAGAGGGTGCTGCAGAAGGCAAACACCTTTTTGATGTCGTTATTCAGGCTAGCAAAGAGGCTGTACATTATGACACCCAGCACTGGGGACCAGCATGTCACGACAACCGCCAGGACCATCACTAATGTTTTGGCAAGCGTGACGTCCATTCTCATCTTTGCAGTCCGCCGCCCAGCCTGGCTTTGGCGTCTCTCCTTGTACACTGTGTGCTTATGAGCCTTCCACAGTACCTGCACATAGGCATACACAATACACAGCAACAGAATCATGACCAGGCAGATCCAGCTGGACAGATACTTGTAATCAACAAAGGGAAAGAGATCAGAGCAGGCTGAGTTTACCCTGCAGCAGTTCCACCCCATGAGCGGCAGGAAGGCTGCCACCATGGCAATTACCCACATCACAGCCATCGCCATCAAAGCCCTTTTCCTTGTCACAATGGCCTTGTACTTTGAGGGCCTGTGGATACAGACGTATCGGTCAAACGCCATCAGCAGCAAGCTGCCCAAAGATGCTGTGAAGGACATGTTGACCCCTCCGAGCTTCAGCAAGAAGATTTCTTTAGAGGAGTCAGTTCTGTTGAAGACATGGAAATCAACAAAGCTGCAGACAAATACAATGCAGGCCAGAACATCTGCTAGGGCTAAGCTGCTGATCAAGATGTAGGAAGGCTTTTTCCTGATCTTAGGGGAAGAAAATATCAGACACATCACAGAAGAGTTTTCCAAAAAGCACAGAGCCCCCAAAACGAAGCATAGCGTGCCTAAGCCTATTTTCTGACTACGGCTGTTAAGGACCATGTAACATCCCATGGACATGGTATTCATGCTGCAGTTGGGCCCTTTTGCGCTTTCATCCATCTGGCATCTCTCCATTGTGATTATCCAGGAACAAGAGGAGTTTAGTGAACCTGTTCTGAAAAAAAGATGCAGAGGGGAAAAAAATTACTTTTGTACCCAGCACACAAAACACCACACACAGTTAGAGATGTGAAAGTCAGAGAATACACTCTTCCCCTAGTGACAGAATGTACCAACCCTGCACTGGACCTGCAAGGGTTAAGCCAGGCTCACCTGGCTGATAAAGCACTGCCCCCATAGTCCTGCTGGGCATGCTCCAGCTGGAGGCTGGCTATAAAGCCTGGAGGAGCAGCTCTGTCTGGGCTGCTGGGAAATGAGATGCTGCCAGAAGTCTGGAGGAAGAGCTGCAGATGGACTGAACCGAACTGTGGAGGCCAGTCATTGAGGAAGGTCTGGAGAAGCCCCCAGGCCAGAGGAAAGCGGAGAAGCTGCAATAGTGAGTCTGGTAGGAAGTTGCCCAGGGCAGGGAGTTAGATCCCTGAGAACTCAGCATGTTTGGGGTGGATTCTCTCCTGAGCTAGAGGGGGGCCTTCCCACCACTGACAGGGGTCTGGGCTGTGAGAGGATGGGCCCAGGTCTCTTAACCCATCAGCACCCAAGGAGGAGTGCTACAACCATTGCAATTGACTCTGGCTGTTCGGTCATGCTGCCCTATGTGAAGGGGATTGCTATTGACCCTGAAACTCTGGCTGCTAGGCCTCATTGCCCCAAGGGAAGGGAGTGTTGTTACTGACTCAGGCCACTAGGCCTCACTGCCCTGAGGGTAGGGAGGGGTGTTACTGACACTGGTTGTTATGCCTGACTGCTTCACAGAGAGGTGGTGTGGCCCTTGGCCATTGGAGTCAATACACACGTGGGGTGGAACACCTTTGGAGAGGCCGGAGAGGCCTAACACCCTACCCAAGAGGGATGGATGTGCTCCCCCCCAACACTCTTTTGTAAGGATTTAAAAGGATTTAAGGACTTGAGACCATAAAAAGGAAGAGAGACCAGTGAGAAATATTCCTAGGCTCTTTGTGTAACTCCAGGTGGGGACTGGATGGCCCAGGTAGTGGCAATAGGGGATGGTCTATCTAAGCAATCAGTTCAAATCCTGCTTCTCTTACTAAGGTGAGTAATTCCACTGACTTTATTGGGCTAAGCCAATGAGCCAGATTTGGTCCCAAATCAGAGCGATCCTGAGCTGATTTACCGCCAGCGGGCTCGCTCTCTGTGAGACGAATGGGTGATTTCACTCTGCGTTTACCCCTAAGCCAGTGTTTCTCAAACTGTGCTCCATGGAGCCCTGAGGTTGACAAACTGGAAACATCGATAGGTACAACACATACAATCAGTGG
>JANRFK010002918.1:17426003-17438316 GCA_030068395.1 Apalone spinifera | reverse complement strand
GCTCCAACACTTCGGTTAGTCTATAAGGTGCCACAGGACTCCTCGCTGCTATTGGTAAAAGGTGGTTTAAGTCTAAGATTCTGAAATAAGATATACCAAAAGAGGGAACACTTCTGTGTGATTTTGGATGAGTACTCAGCAGTAGCTGACTAGATAGTAAAAGACTTGGATGGCAACAGTTGGCAAGATTTTTAATCTTGGAGGAGTAAGGAAGACACATTAGATTTCATACCTGGGAGATGGGAATGATAGTGGAATTGTAAATTGAAAGAGGCAGAGGAAAACTACTGAAGCCAGGGCCTAGATACACTCATTTCCTCATGCTCAGCTGCAGGGCTTAACAAACAGCTGCAAAAACCGCTCACCAGCCCCGTACTGCGCATGCATGCGCCGTAAATGAACAGGGCGCATGGCTGAAATCTACACTCCATAGGCAAGTAGATTGTATAGTTTGTCAAGCCCTGCTCATCTGTGATTAGCAATTACATTTTGTCTTGTATTTAGACTGTAAGCTTTTGGACAGAACACTACCTTTGAGGGCCTGATTCATTAGAGTAGGGATCTTATAGGTGCTATCAATCAGAATAGCAAAAGAAATGAGGGTTGCAACTTGAAGGTACAACTGAAATCAGTGGTATAAAGTTAGCAGCTAAAGCCATAGGTGTGTTTAAGAGAAGATAGATTTAGTATTTCCTGGGGTTACTGATGAATCATTTTGATTATACTTTTACTGCCTCAGTAGGGACTACTTAATATGAAAGTCAGAAATTAAGACCAGCTACTTGTTCCTTAATCTGTGTATAATTCCAAAATTTACTAGTTTTTCTGCTAGCTGAAACATCTTACTAAGGGCTAAGTTTAAAGTTTTCTTACAAGGCAAGCATTCTACAAGGGATTCAATTCTCCTCCCCTTCACAACTGAAGCATGAGAACTTACTCTAGGGGATATACCTGTCCTATAAACAGAATTTTTAAAAAGTAAATCATTTTGGAAGCAACCCATACATTTTTTCAAATACTCAACTTCAATCAAATCCAGAATGTACACTGAACTTTAAATTCAATTTTTTTTAAACTCAATATTGGGGTAAACAGAATATATGGAATTAGAAAAATCTAGTCATCCCCCACCTGCCCCAGGATAGGTTGTCTCCCCTTAACACAGGATTCCATTGTAGGTGCTACAGAATAGTGCTTAAGCTATTTTTATTTGAAATAAGTGCTGGTGTTGTTCCAGATTGCGAGTTGCTGCCAGCGTATGAAAGAAAATGTCCATTCCTGGTTTATAGAAAATCCTGCATGCCTTTGACAAGCAAATAATTGTACCTGGATGCAGCTTTGTTTTAACTAAAAGTTTCATGCCAGCTATTAAAAAAAGCTGTCCAAAATGTTTCCATAACTTGTGCAGAAAGCGCTGCATATGATCTGACAAGTAGAAAGCTAATAATTTTCCAAATGTGAATACAATAAACCTATCTTGAGTAACATTGATCAACACTTGTTCATAGCTGCAACTTCAAAACAAAATTTCCTCTCCTATCTATGCATTAATCTCCCAATGGGTTTGAAATTTGTAAATACAGTACTTTAGCTCTACAAGTCATAGAATCCTAGGACTGGAAAAGACCTTGAGAAGTCATCGAGTCAAGTGCCCTGCTCTCATGGCAGGACCCAGTAGTCTAGACCACTGTTTCTTAAACAGTGTTCCACAGCTGTGCCATGGAGAACAAGAATTCAAAATGGCTGCCCTTAAAGGACAGGCAACCTTTATTTTTGCTCAATAACCCCCCCCCCCCAACTTTTTTTGCTCAACAAAAAATCCTTGGTGTTCCTCAAAAAAATGGTGTGCCTCAGTCTTGAAAAGTTTAAGAAACGCTGGTCTAGACCATCCTGATAGAATTTTATCTAAAGTACTTTTAAATATCTCCACAGATGGAGATTCCACAACTTCCCTAGATGATTTATTCCACTGTTTAACCACCCTGAGAGTAAGGAACTTTTTCCTAATGTCCAACCTAAATCTCCCTTGCTGCAGTTTAAGCCCATTGTTTTTTGTTCTATCCTTAGAGGCCAGGAAGAACAATTTTTCCTCCCTCCTCTTTGTGACATCCTTTTAGATACCTGCAAACTGCTATCATGGCCCCTCTCAATCTTCTCTTTTCCAAACTAAAAAAGCCCAATTCTTTCAATCTTCCTTCATAAGTCAAGTTCTCTAGACCTTTAATCATTCTCTAGACATTTAATCAAATAGGTGGAGCCAAGGAAAGTCTGCTCAATGGTATTTCAAGGTAGGATGACCACTATGTGACTGACGTGGAACAGACTAACTGTGGTCAGTCGAAGTCAGAAGGTGCTTACATTACAGTATAGCCAAAATCCTGTACATTTTCTTCAATTCGGTTACTTGACAGATTGAACATTGAAAAAGTAAGGCATAATGGTGAGGTATATGAAGAAAACCTTAACATCTTTTCCACAAACACAATTTAGTCTTCCCCCACCCTATATTCTATGAGTGTCTTCAGACAAATCTAATAGCTCTCTAGATTTTTAAATAGCATTGCCATATTTTTTTTTGCAGTTAGCATGTTGATTTTTAAATAGAGTATGAAGGAATGTATTCTGAGAAATGTGCCTGACAAATGAAACAAGTTATGTAACATACCTAGGATTGCAGTACAACGGTCCTCGTAACATTTCCAGCTATATTAACAGAGTTCATTTTAAACATTTTAAGAGACTCTTTCCAAGAGCAGAGATGTCAAAATATGTATAAAACTTATACCATCTATATTTAACATACATTATGAAAGCTAGAGTGAAAGCATTTAAAAAGGCACATAACAGAATCATCTGTCTGTTTGTGAGACGCCTGCATTTATCACCAGTTCTAGTCTGAACACCGAGCTATTTCATCCGCTGTATCTTGAAGATTTTCAGTAATATGGGACTGGACTTGATGATCTCTCAAGGTCCCTTCCAGTTTTAATATTCTATGATATTGGGTGCAGAGACTTTTGGATTTAAACCTAGTAACATGGAATGTAAGTTCTAGTAGAACCTTCAGTTACTGCTGAAACAAACCTGTAAGTTGCAATTTTTATGGATTGCAGGTCTCCCTTCTTTAGGCATTCTTATTTTGCTTCTAAAGAATCTGCATTGGGATAAATTCTGTTTTACCATAGAAAAGCATAATTCCCTCCCGCCTCACCACTCCAAAGAAAAGACATATATACATAAGCTTGCACAAGACGGGCTTATTTGTTCTGAGAGCAGTAATAAGGTGTATGCACTGGATAAGGATGATGGTGTCTGCAGGGGCTGTGACTTGACTGGCACAAATACACAAACATTCCCTCCTAACTTGGCCATGTCCTGATAATTCCCTTTCTGAAACAGCTGATTTCAATTGAGTTGTTAATATCTTATCTACATGCTTAAAATTCATTTAAGGCTCTAAACTCTTCCAAGATTGGGAATCCATAGTAAATTTTGTTAGGACATTATTTCCCCTTTTTGCACAAATTATGATTAGAACCACATGCAGCACTATTGCCAAATGCCATCTCAGCAAGAAGCTGATGAAAAGATATGTTCATTGTAGAACTCCATGTCATGTACCAGATAAATACTTTTGGTACTATGCATGATATAGCCATTATCTCAAAATTTTATTTCCTCTTCATTTTTAAATGCTGGTTAGCCCACAGTAATCACCCAACATCTAGCTGAATTATCTTAAATATGACAAATAAGGAAATCTGTACATTTGTTGCACAATATTGATCCTAGAAGTCAGTGCAAAATGAAAAAAGGAATTCGTGTTCCATTTTACCATTAAACTGTAAATAGCCATCTTACTTTACACAAGATGGCTAGCTTCATTCCTAATGCTGCTCTCAAATCAAATTCTAAAGCTTCAAAAACTCCAGTGGATCAGTATTTACTTCTTTTTTTTATTTCAGCATGTTTGCTAAATTTACAGCAAGCAGAAAATAAGCTAGGTCTTTAGTTATTTTGATCAAAACATTGATGTTTTAAAGGTAGTACACAATATCTGTTAAAAAGAACATATAAAAATACCTTTTTAGAAGCCCCTATATGAAAGAAAATACAAAGTTTAATCCCACAACTTTCCTCTGCTAGACCTGCACGCTACTGCTAGTTTTAAATAGACTTTGTTGTTTTAAAACTATACATCCAGGAAAGTCTACAAAATTAAAAGAACGTGCATATAAATGATTGCATAGCAGAACATGAACATTAACTGGAAAGAGTAAAAAAAAAAAGTTAGAAATACTATCAAGTATACAAAGGTTCTAGAACCAACTTCTTATGCACATTCAACAGCCAGTATTTAAAAACTGTCTGTTTCCTCAGAGGCCCTGCTGAAATTACTAAAACCAAAATCTTTAAGTAATTCTCTAAAAATGAAACTTTCACCAACATCTTAATATACTATACAGACAGTAAAGAACATGAGGTGTCTGATGCTGGCTTTTGTTTTAAATTCTACAAGTTCAATGCCAGAAGCCATTTCTTATACCATATCTTGCCTTCCAGAGAAATACTTGTGAGATTACATACTGATATTATACTATTTTCATATCAATTTACTCAAGATACTGTATGTGTGATAAACAAAATATCTAGAGATGCAGCTCTAATTCACACCCAACTTGAAAGATTTGTTCTTAAGTAATTTAAAATGAAGACTTGTAACCAAAGCACTATCCAGTCTTGGGAAGAAGGGACATAATTTAGGCTTGCTTGACTAGATACATTTTTAAAGTGTAAAAGGAAGCCTTTAGTTATTCACAAAGAGATGGCTAGAGTTTGATATTTATGAATACACCAACTAACCACAAGAGTAATTGGCATAAAAATTTAGTTCTTATATACTGTACACACACAACTTGAAACAATCTACTTGCATCTAACAGCAGGAAACTAAGCAATTTATGATTAATTGCTCACTAAAATTTAGAATAGATACAAAAACTGAAAAAAAAGGTACACACATTAACCTAATATTGTAGCTGCTCTGTCATATGCTTAAATTTGACCTTTGTATTTTCAACTGTTTTTTAAACCTATCATCAACCAGGTAAAAGCAATGAAGCCCTGTCCTGACAACACTCATGACACTGCGTTATTTCCCAGGAATCCTCAAGACTGGTTCTCCCCACATACCATATGCAATGTTAGTACCATCTCTCCAGATGGTGGGGTTAACAAGAAACTTCAACACCATGTGTCTACTTGATGTAGGTCAGCAAAAGAAAAGATTTCCTCCCTTTAAACAATGGAAATGTAATGTTGCCAGTCTATTTCACAGCATTGTACTACAGCTGCCCAGTTTTCCATTCATATTACAAACTTTTAATACTGAAGAAAAAGTTAAACTTTAGTTTAACGACTCCACACCAATTTGTACCAATTTCTCGGTGGATGTGAAATTTTTAATAGGACAATGTTGCAAATTATGGTCAAGATATCACCAATATTTTAAGCATCAAAAATGCAAATCTTTACAAAAATATACATAGACACCACAATCAAATCAACAGCTGCCCATGACATTTCACAAAGTGGACTCTCAGTGGCTTCTCAACACTGTAACTTTAATTATAACCATTGCCTGCTACAGGGAAAACTGACAAAAAGTTCTTTTTAGCACTGTTGCAACATCATATTCCTGATAATTTAACTGAACTGTGTGTAATAAATGATTCATGCCTAAAAACAAGATGGTTACACGGTTAGTGGCCACTGGACTTGGGACTAGTCCATGACCTTGATCTGGATTTTGACCTAGATCTAGAGTGTGATCTTGACTGAGATTTGGATCTAGCTGGTTCTTTTTTTCTTGGTTCCTTTTCATATCTTGAGCTGGATTTATACTGTGTTTTAGGATCTGTTTTAGAGGTGCCTCTAGATTTGGTGTGAGATGCAGACCTAGAACGTGATTTAGCCTTCATTTCTTTCTTGGGCTGTGACTTGGATCGTGATCTTGAATTGGACTTAGATCTTGAAAAAGATCGATTGCGGTGTTTGAACCTATCAGAATAAAGGGGAGAGAGATTTGAACATAAAAATGCTATTCGTAGACATCTAGAACATTTTAAACCATTTTTCTGCAGGAGTAAATTTTTAATTTAAAATTAAGGATTATCATAATCTAGTTAATTTAAATGGTGTAAAGTTACCTATCATTGTCCGAACGGCTCCTGCTACGCCGAGGTCTTCCAGTAGGTCTACTGCTAAAAAGGTACATCAGAAAAAGTAAACGGTGACAAATACCTTTGTATTTATATAGATGATTAATAATTTTAGGTTTTTTTGAGATGTGCATTTGCTTTTAATTCTTTAATATGAAGCACAGAATTGCATTTCATTCAATATTACCATTTTGATAAAGCATGCAAGATACAGTAACTCCCACACGTGTAATTACAATGTGAGCATACAAAAAAAAGTATTCAAAACTAAATAAGTATGGTTTTTCTTCTCCAACTGACTGCTGTGTAGTTGAAGCCAAACACTACACTTACTTTCTAGGACTATAAGATCTTCTATAGTTGTAATCAAAAGAACGACTTCTAGACCGCCTCCTTTCATAACTCCGGCTTCTAGATCGCCTATATCTGTCATAGTCATCGTAACGAGAAGAACTGTACACATTTCTCCCTTCCTTGGCTTTCATTTGATTTGGAGCTGCAGAAGAATAGAAGTATCATTTTTGTTAAAGAGTCAAATATAAGTTTCTAATTTCTAGGGTTCTCCCTGCTTCCTCTTTGAAATTCAATTATGCACTAGTGGCATTCATGTTTTCAAAATTAATTTAATTCAAGCCAATGTGTTCTTGATGAGGACTGGAAGGGAACAGGAAAGAAATGTAAGCATCGTGGCACACCATCTTTGTGTCTCACTACTGATGCTTAGAGCAGTCTTTAGGATGTCCAGCTGCCAGTCCTGAATGATGGCTTGGAAAACAGTATTGTTTGGGTATAACAGTGCTGCAAGCCAAACACTTACACTCACAAATACCAACTGGTAGCAAATAGGGATGTAAGTGACTAACTGAGTAGTCGACTAACCGATAAGCCAGGGGTGGGTGTGTGTGTGTAGAAAAGGAGGCTGAGGTGCAGTGGTCTAGGACCTGGTACAAGCTGGGACTACTCAGTCCTGGCTTGCGCCGACTCTGGGAGGTACCTGCCCTGTAGCTCTGCAGAGTGCCTCACCTTATTGACTAATCATGTAGTCGATACTAAGGATGTTAAGGACTAGTCAACAATCTCATATGCTTATCAGTCAGTCAAGTTGATTAGCGACTCCCCGACACTACGTCACAACATATTTAATTCAGACACAACAAAGCATTTCACTGTGTTTCAACATTAAATAACGCATGCACCGAAAATTGTGTTAAAGTTGACATATGCCTGCAAACAAATCACATTTTAGATTGCAATGGAAGCACATTTTATGATGAAATAACTGTTCTAGTTAAAGTTTCTCGACCAGTTCTAATATAGTCATCCTTATGGTAAAATAACCTCTGTACTTCAAGAAATTTTAGGGCTCTTTTCTAGACACAAAGAAAAACTGTGTTTGCTATAAAGTATGAAAAATATTCTTTGCTAAAATAATAGTTGCATAATGTTGTCTCGGGACTGACTTTACTAACATTAAGGCTAAAACCACATACTGATACTACACACAAGACAACTTACTTTTCCGATCACCCTGCGCAAACTGGATTTCTATCTGACGGCCACAAATCCACTTCCGATCCAAATTATGCAGGGCATCTTCAGCATCACGGACATCTTCAAATGTGCTAAGTGTTAAGGTACTTGGGAATCTGAGTAATTACTTCAAATTGACAGTTTTTCCTGTATTCTGTAATCATGCTACAGGGCACACTAAAAACCTGTCTCCCATTATTGTAAAGTTATAGGAGAATATTTGGAGAGAATATTAAATACAGCGATTAATCACTAAAGGTTAAACAGTCTTGGTTGCAACTCCATAGCCTTCTTTTCTCCATACACACCGATGTATCAAAAGTATTTTTTTAAAGAAACCATTAGTGAAATGATTCTCTAGGTTTGCCTTACCAAACAAACAGCAGAAAATTCCAACTCTTAAAATACTTAAGCAACATAAGCAGTAAAAAGTGAAAATTCTGCATTCATTACTGTATTAATGAAACTTACTCTTTCACTTACTCCTTTAAAACTAATTTTGACTTTCAGCAACTGTTACTCAAATACAGACCATCATGTTCCATTACAGAATAAAGCACAGCGTTTCACTATAAGCTACAGATTAGACATTCAATAATGTAATCAACATCTTTAATCCACAAAAATGATCACTGAAATTCACGCATATTCCTCTGTCTAGCTGAGCTGAAAGAATAAATCGTCTGTATCAGTCCACATACCAACTTCATCCATCTGCTGGGTACCACATAGGTATACTACTTAATAAATAAACCAAGAATGAATACATTTCATTCAAGACCGTTACAATTTCAATTCCACCCACAACTGAAATCATACAGGTTCTGTCAGACTAAACCAGAATAATTTATCAAAAGTTACCGCTTACACGAGAAATAGAGAAAAAACTGTTATTCTGTAGGATACATTAGGTATGACTCCTTTAATCTTGGCCACCATTCAACTTCATCTTGACCTTTAACTCTTTAAGTGCTTGTCAGAAGGACTTGTCATGAGATGTTGGTCAAAAATGACAGATGGCTTTATCTTTTACTTTGAAAAACAACCTTTTCCCCCTTTTGTAGATAAAGCGAAGCTTTGTCTCCCATTATGGCTTGTCCTTCTTCCAGCTTTTCTTTACTTTTTCTTTTCCCAAACTCTCCCTTCTCTTCAAGCCTGATCCTTAAGAGGTCTTTGGCTTGTCTACTTGCCTTAATTGTTGAACTCTACTCTAAAGGTTCTTTCATGCTTTCTCTTTGGGGTCGCCATTACTGTACAGCTTTACATTCTCTGAGGCAACAACAGAGGACAGTAAATTAGGGGACAATATGAAAGAAAGAAGTTTACCTCATTTTTTATACAATCTGCTTTTGATCAAATGATTCCAGTTTCCATGTTTTTAAATTAACAATGAATACCAGCTACAATTTAATTTGCTAAGTACAAGAACAAATTTACTTTCAGTATCAGTTATATTAAAAAATGTGGTAGACACTTCTGAGTCAGTGATAACTCATTTAAATTATATAATATCAATCTGAATGATCCATATGCAACAAAATAGCTCTTACTGGATCTTGTTTTAAAAAATTGGAAAAAAAAAAAGGTAATTTGTGAGGAGTTACTTTGGAGAAAAAAAAAAGAACACGCCACAATAGACATTTATTAGATACAATATTAAAAAAAACTGCTTTTTCATTGAGATTTGTTACCTCTTACACAAACTTGAATTTCAAACTTCAACACCCCTCACTAATCAGCCATCTGAAGAAAGGATATTGAACGTAAGCAAATCCTCTTGGGCGCCGAGTGTAGAAATCAAGTGGAACGTACACATCTACTATAGGCCCATAACGACCAAATTCACGACGCAAGTCTTCAGACCTGAAATACCATAAATACATTTTTATATATCCTCTTACTATTTATAAGTTTTCAGTTCGCAACTTGTAAAGAAACTATTGAAAAAATCATGAACAAAACATGGCCAAAGCATGTTTTTAGTTCTAATTAGATGAAGTACAAAAGCCCCTAGTTAGTCTGTGATAAAATTAGATCAGGTTTTTAATTTATTCTGATTAGTCATACATCAACTCCACAAGGTTTCTTTTAAGCTCCCTAAGAGTTTAGGATCTTGGAATAATTAAATTCATATGCTAGCACCTTCCCATCTGAAAACTAGTTTAAGAAAAAACTAGTCTGAGACTTAATACAAAAATAGCAAGTTACAACATTTGAAAAAAAAGTGAATTTTTCAGATACACGAAACAACAAAACTAGTCTAAAGCAGCTATTCAAGCCATTAGGAGTTAACTGCTTCATGGAGGTGATCTAACAAAAGAGTATAATCTATTGAACAGAATTTGGCGCTATTTGAAATCACCCCTCCCCCCACCATCAGCACTCATACAGATTTCATATGCATATAAAATGGCCCTGACTGGAAAAAGTCCATCAAAAATCTATGCTAAGTTACTGCTATTCTTCCCGACTGAGCAAGAGAGATGAACTCGGGATACACATCAGTCATAAGAACACAACACAAAAGATTCCAAAGGCAATCTATACAAAGGGCAGTTTTTAGAACAAGTTACTGAAAGGAACCAAATATGTTCCTCATTCTCTTCAGAATTTGTATACAATAACTTTTTTCATCAACTGTTCGGGTCATTAAATACATTTTCCTCTGAAACGAACCACAAGTATAATCACAAAGGAAAGACATGTGACTGCTCAAAAAGCACTCACACATAATTTGTTTCCAATTTAGAACTATTTGTATAACTGGGAAAAATGCAATTCCTATTTCAGTCCACCATTTTCTACTTCAAGGTTAATTGAATGCATAACTCTTTTAGGATAGGTTGTTTTCCTGATAACAAGTTAAACAATACAACCTTAGACCTTAATCCTGCATCTCACAAAAGCCACACACTGACTTAAATAGGATTTATGGAAAAATTAAAGATCAGAGGACGATCTTTAATACACAAACTACAGCCTCAAAAATACTTTAAAGAAGGTATAAAGGAAATGTGATAAAAGCAGCTGTTTGCTAAAAGCGCCCAGATTGCAAATAAGAAAAAAAAAGTCACAATTCCTTAACGCTTCTTCCATCGCAGGACACAATAAAAGTTACAGCGCTCTCTGGTATTTGGAACATGGATACTTTTACTCTAGACAACTATGAAATTCTACCAGACAACTCGCCTTATTTTTAATTGCTGCAAACCCATTAATCAACCCTTGGCAAAAAGAAAAGCGCCGTCACATCCTAGCCAAACAGGCCGCACCGCTGCACGTGGAAGGGAGGGCTCCGCTGCTTTTTCACCTGCTCTACTCTCGGGGCAATGGACCCCGGGCTGACGAGCGCCACGTGACGGTGCACCCGGAGCACAGAATCTGCCCCCCGAGTGACTCACGCACACACCCCGCGTAATTGCGGGGCGGCCACGTGAGCCCGCGGGGTTTGCACCGCTATCCCGCTTCTCAAGTTCTTCCCCGCCGTGCTGTGCCTCCCGGGGCGCGGCGGGGAAGGCGGCGGGCCGGGCGGTGCGAAGAATGGAAACGATGAGGAGAATGGGGAAGAAGGAAACGGCCGGAGCCTCCATTCCGCTTCCTCAGACACGCTGCCCCCTCCCCCTCCCGCAGGAGCCGCCTGCGCGGCCTAGCGAGCCACCAAAGCCCGCGCAGCCCTCGCGCCACGCTCCCGCCCGCAGCCCCTCCCGGATCCCCCCCGCACTTACACACACCTGGTGTCGTCGGCCACATTCCGCACGAAGAGCGAGGTGTTCGGGGGGCGCAGGTAGCGGGACATGGCGGCGACTGCGGGCAGCGGGCGGAGAAGGCCCCGACGCGGCGGCGAGACGAGGAGCCAAGCGACGCTCCAGAGAGACACAGCGCCGCCGCTATCAACGGCCTCGCCGCCTCTCGCGAGATTGCCGGGCGCTTCCTGCGAGAGTCGCCCAGGAATGGGAGGGGGAGAGCGAGAGAAAGAGCTGGCGCCAAACGGTCGTTCTCCCCTCCCCCACGCCGTGGCACCTCTCCGTGCGCCAAGTCCTGGGTCTGCCGCGCGCACGCGCCGAAGCCTCTCGCCGCCTCCCTTTGCCGCCAGCTCGTCAGATTCTCCCGCCTCTTACTCCGCGCATGCGCTGCCCTGTGCTGCCTGTGGACGCGCGCGGCAATAGCGTGCTGTGGATTGGTCGCCGGCCAACCCCTTTCCCGCCCGAAGAGCGGCCCGGCGCGAGGGGCCGAGCCGGGGGGGAGGTGGCGCCTGAGGGGCAGCGTTAGCCGCGGGGGGCAAAGACCCCCCCACGGGCGCTGCACGCCGCCCAAGCCGCGAAACCGCTTTTGTTGAACCAAACTGAACCGTCCAGCCAGGTTCGTCCCTGGCCGTGACCCCCGCACTGCACGAGGTACGGGGGTTGCTAGTGCGAGCCCACCTGGGCATCCAGACGGCAGGTGCTGTGCCAGCCAAGTGCTGACCTAACGCCTTGGCTGGCGCTGCCACAGCCTCGCTTTTGGGGCTGCTATAGACTCATAGACTTTAAGGTCAGAAGGGACCATTTTGATCATCTAGTCTG
>JANRFK010002918.1:17412247-17425903 GCA_030068395.1 Apalone spinifera | reverse complement strand
CAGCCTGAGGGTTACAGGAGTCAGAGTAAGAAGACCTCCAGCTTGACAGTATTTCAACATTATTGTGAAATAACTACCTGCTGCATAGACACAGACTAAGTTATTTTGAAATAATGCTAGTTATTTTGAAATAATGTTGCTGTGTAGATGTACCCGAGGTGACTCTGGGCAAGTCACTTAATTTTCTGTACTTTTTTTTACCCATATGTAAAATGGGGACAATTATACCATTAGCATTATCATTACTAGTACAGTGCACAATGCATTACTTGTGCATGGTGCATTAGACAAATAAATGAGATGTCACAGACTATTAAACCAACCTCTGTAGTGGCTGAGTCTACACTGCATCGTAGGTTGAAATAAGATACACAATTTGCGTAGCTCAAATTGCATATCTTATTTCAATGTTATTTCAGAATAGCTTATTTTGAAATTTTGCGCTGCCTATACAGCAGGCATTTCAAAATAAATTGCTATTCTGAAATGTCCCTTATTCCTCGTGGAATGAGGTTTACAGGGATGTTGGAATAGCGAGCCTGTTATATTTCGAAATAACGGACAAGCTTAAAAGATGTAAAATAGCTATTTTGGGATACCTCCGCTGCAGTGTAGACATAGCCAATATGTGCAAAGCAAAGTAGGATACATTTTGCAACAAGTTGTAAAGCCCTACTAATTACAAATTTATTTTACAAAAGAGAATATATTTTTAGTGAGACTTGGTCAGAAAAGAATCCAAATATGTCAGATCTCTCATACAATGATATTTACAGATGGAGCACCTGATTGTTGAAACATTGTGGTTTCCTGGGAATGTACTATTAGACAACTAGTTCTCTTTTATAGTGTTTCCTTATCTAGGTAGCAACAGTAGCCAAGCAACTTACAAACATTAACTTTCCAAGCTGTGTTGAATGGTTTCTAGCCCCACAAAACTTTAAAAGAGCTTTAATTCCAAGTTTGTTCTGGCCAGCATCTTGATTCTGTACCGGGGATCTTATATACATGTGCAACGCACACTGCACTCAAGTTTTAGGGCTTGTCTCTAGGGCTGAACTACAGGCTGCTTGCACAAGAAGCCTTTTATACTAGAGTTTTTGCGCAAAAACTTCTTGTGCAAGAGCACATCCACACCTCAAAGCACCTCAAAGCTTTTGCGCAAGAGAGCATCCACACTGCTGGATGCTCTTGCGCAAGAAAGCTCTGATGGCCATTCACAGAATGGCCCCCTGAAGCATCCACACTTGCCTTCTTGCGCAATCGCTGTAGCGCTAAAAGCAGTTATACCTCAGAAAAGGAGATTTACCTATGGCAGAAAAAGCCCTCTGTTCTGTCGTTTAACTGCCCATTTAATTGTGCAAGTGCTTGTTTGGTGTGGATGTTCTCCAGGTTTTTGTGCAAAAACAGCTGTTTTTGTGCAAAAGCCTTGTAGTGTAGATGTAGCCTAGGAGGGAAATTACAAGCACAGCAAACATACTAGCATTGCTGTGCTGGTAAAACTCCCCATGTGGACACATGTATCTCATTGAAGTCGAGGTTTTTTTTCAAGTGATTCAGTTGGGAATAGAATTTGATCTTCCACAAGCATTGCCTCTGAATAAGGGCTTGTCTACACAGGGAAAATTACCAACATAGCTGATAAATTTACATCCTTATCCCAGAGTGCTTTTTTCTGATTAAGCTTTTGTCACTTTCATGCTTGTGGAAGATCAAATTTTGTTCCCAGTTGAGTCATTTGACAAAACTTTCTTTGACTTCAGTGGGCGAAGAATAGACGCGATACTATATAGAATAGAATCCACACAACTGGTGACCTATTAAGTAGTGACACAGCCACGGTAGGGAATACAGTAGGGAACAGTTTCAATGACTATGAACCAGAGACCTGATGGGATGACAGCTCATAATGGCAACACGCCATTTGACAACATCAACTGTGGGATAACCACAGATTTAGTGTGGGATGGAGACTAACGTGTTAAAAGGGCAATGCACTTTGTAATGAGGGATGGTTGGGAGGTATAAGCACAACAGGACATTATTCTCGTCTGTTTCAGTCCTGTAATTTTCATACTTCAGCCCAGAAAGTCAGATACCGATCTGATCTGAAAGC
Organism: Apalone spinifera; assembly: GCA_030068395.1. Lineage (NCBI taxonomy): Eukaryota > Metazoa > Chordata > Testudines > Trionychidae > Apalone > Apalone spinifera. The sequence continues at coordinate 17,423,787 of JANRFK010002918.1, read as the reverse complement.
AAATATCCCAGCAATACTGTCTACAACTGTTGCAAATTGAGATGATTAATCATTTTCAATCTTGAAAATTTAACAAATAGGCAGCACATGTAATTACTTTTGGTCTCTCGGTGCCTCAGCTTTGTTTTCTCTGCTGAACGTGTACAACATTGTTTATAGCTTAAAAAAAAATTCTATTTCTATTACTATTGTGATGACAGAGAGCAGAAATGACACCGACACAGCAGTGACAGTTGTTGGGTAGGAATCAGACATCTGATTTTTGGCAGAAGAGAGAGAGAGAGGGTGTTGGGGTTCACAAAATTTATTTTCGTCCTTCATAAGAGGCAGAAACATTTTTCTAATAGCTTTCATAAAAGTTCTTTATGGCAAATCATCTTTATGGAAAATCATTGTTTCACTATGTGCCCCATCTTGTAGTCCTTAGGCAGACAAAACTCTTGTTGAAATCTGTAAGAGGTTTGCCTAGATTTGAATGGGAAGTAGGCCACCAGTTGTTAGTGTATGGGATGTGTCTCTATAGTCAGGGAAATGCATTCTTATATCTGTACTTCAAGTGAGTGTGCAGACAAAGGACAGACCCCGTTTCTTTATTTTCCAAAGCAGTTTTTAAAAATAACAAACTTCACAACTGACGGCAAATGCACTTTTAATTCTGGAATGTAAAAACGTCCAAAACAAAAATAGGTCTTCTTACTGTTTAAACTTTCTTGCTTTTTCTGATGAGTGTTGTTGAACCAACAGTCATAGTCTGTAAGAGACAAAAATATGTTACTTGTTTTTAGACTAAAGGGAACCTGAATGTAGCTAACAGCTTAGACGTTGCTGTAGTAGATTTATAATTCCATCTCATATCATTTGAAAATACAGTTACAGCATCTGCATATGGACAAGCTGGTTATATTCAGACTGAAACAATGGTGTTTCTGTACGGGAACCAGTTTTGAACACTGAGAATCAAAACAGTCAAATGTTATCTTCAAGTGCATTGTTGGAATAACCTCAGTCACAAATATGTTCCCTGTACTAGAAACCCACTGCCCCAGATAAGAACATTTGATCTGGCTTGCTGCAGATTTATTGTAAATAAAGTAGGCTGAGACTTTTAAAGCCATCTAAGGAAACTGGGCATTTAAAATCCCCAGACAGTTCTGAAAACCTTAGCTATAATTCTTGTAACAATGATCACACCATCTGGAACAGATCTTAAAAGGCTGTCAGGTGCAAGTTTATTCCCCTAGGAGAATGGCTGTATGCCAGCAGGAACAGTTCAAGACACATTAGAAACAGGTGAAAATGTAAATTAGCATGGCTTTATTCAGATTCCATTTTAAGGCTAAAAGGTACAAGCATGGCACCACTTTGTGGAAAATCTCGCAAAGAACCTGCCATAAGTGGTCGAAAGCAAACAATGCTAAATTTTAGTGCCTAAAATGGAATGATAATGGGAATAAATTGGTCCAATGTATCCTAGGAAGTGATGAACAACAACTTCCAGTGACTGAAATGAATAGAGTGAATCTATAACTGACAGCCATAGGCATCCATGTTTAGAGGAGATTCAATTAAGGCAGTAAATAATGCTATATAACCTGGCTGTAGTGAACAGTGACTAATGGCATTTCTTGCTGCTTGTGATCACCCTGGGATTATAAAGTGACATTCTTTCATTAATGTAGTGATATAATCCATGCTCATAGTAGTAATTCCTGAGCTCAACACAAGGACATTTTAAAGCAATGAATATCATTTTATAAGATGAGAGGCATAGAAAAATCTTTCACCATTGGTAAATAAAGGTCAAATAGGGAAAAAAAAAATCTTACCTCCACCATTTCATTTCCTTTAACTTCCTGTTCATGGGAAAACGTTTCCGATTTGCATACAAGCTTCCCACCTATCAGATTGACTGTGCACTGTGAACATAGATTTTTAAAACATAAATATCTATAGTAGCCCAGCAAGTACAGGCAGTCTAGACCATCACTGGGAAATTCAGTCAGAATGGGTATACACAGATATGAGGGCATGTTAGTACATAGACTAATATTTCATTAATCTCATTATGCTAACTTCAGATTGACAGAACTAATGAGTAACTTGGTTAGTTTCCCAATGAAAACTTACCTGTTTAAACAATACAAATGAATGTATAAATGCTACTCCTTGGTGAATGAATAATTTTCATGAAATACAGATATATTAGAAAGGCTTTACAGTTACTGGTATTGTCTGTAAAGCTACATGACAGTTGAAATATGCAGAATAGGAGTAAAATGTTTCCTATGGAATGTGAGACTATACATTGCCACATTGGATCAAATGATATTTTTCAGCTAGGATGGTATCCTTCTTCTGGAAGTAGTGCTTCAGAGCTAGGGTTTTCAAACTTAACAGAAAGATTGTTCCAGACTACCTTCACTTCTATCCATAAATATATGACCCAATTCCCCTGCCACAAATAACATTCTTGTGGAAACTATAGCAATTGCATAGATGGAAAAATTGTAGTAAGAATACAAGTGTGTTTTATCTTTGTAATGTGCTTTATTGGCTGGAAACTAAATGAAGAGCTAGCACCATGGGAATAGTCAGCTCTATTCAGACCACCAGGTAGTGCTTCCCAGACCACTGTCTGGGATCCACTTGTTTCAGGAGCAAGAGAAAAACTTCCGTAATGTTTATTTAGCCAGTTTTTCATGTACATGGGTAATAAAATTCCCCTCTGACCACTGGGTTGGATCAACTTAAGCACTAAGGTTGCCAGGGGCCTGGTTTTGAACTGGACAGTCTAGTATTTGAGCTTTCTGTTCGGGAAACAAATTGAGAAAATATAAATGGGAAAATATAAATGTCCGGTATTTTCTAATTAAGATGTAATGTAGAGTGTAATGTAACTTCAAGTGTGTCTGGTATTTTTGTTGAAACCATCTGGCAACCCTGTTATGCACCGAAGCAGCAGATTTTATTACCTTAATCAATGTTATCTTATACCTGAGCATTTTAATGAGCTGTTGTGAGACAAGAGCTGAATTAATGCAAAGCATTCATGTTTCCTAAAGGTTAAGGAACTCAAATTGTGCTTTGCAGCAATGATTTATCCAACGAAAGAGTCTGGAAACAACTTCTTCTGAAGCTAGAGGTGTTTGCTCTAGAAGAGTGTAAGGCAGTTGCTCCTCTTTAGTATGTTGCCTCCACAACTCTTTCAGGACCTGCTAACGTGGCCATTTATGACACAATCTTAGATTCCCTGTGTCACTAAGCAAAAAGTCATCTAGACAGTCTTTCTGGGCTTCTTTATTTACTATGCATGCCCCTATCAGAGTTTAAGTTTTACTTATTCTTTTACTTATCCAGAGAAACAAAGATCCCATCAGAATAAACTGAAGTTTCCGAATGGGAATAAAACACACTTGCAAAATGACACTGAAGTACTAGAATGAGGGAGCAGTTATTGTTCTTGAAATACATTACCTTTAGTTTTTTGCCATCCATGGTAGTGATGTCAGCCTCTTTCCCCAGAGTAAATGAGTTTGTCACAGACTGCTTAGGTGTTTTTGATGTGACAACGAAGTTGTTTCCATTTTGCTGTATTTCAATAACAGGCTTAATGTCTTTGGCAGCTTTGATGAGGTCATCTGGCAATGCTGCAGAAAGAAACGCCAGGGTTTGGTCATGCCAAGAAAAGGGGATGTGCCTGGAATGGGATTGCTTCTCATACAACCATACAGAAAAAGAGACAGAATCACCAGGCAGGTGTAAGAGGCTGTATGGGAGTGCCCCCCATCTGGAACTGCCCCAAACCCAAGCGTCCCACCTCCCAGGTGCCCTTTAGAGAGCAGGGGTTTGGGGGTCTGAAGTTCTCCCCCTTCCAATTCTTATGAGTTCATTGTTGACTGGTCCCCTTTGTCAGGGAGCGTGGGGAAAGTGCACAGTTTTGCTCCATTCTTCGCTCTGGCAGGAGAGCACAAGGGGCAGTTGAACCTGGACCTGTCCCAGCTGGGGGAAATGACTCTCCCCCAGGTGTGCCTGCTGAAGCTGTAGTGACCATGGAGAGGCACTTCTCACTTGGCCCAAAGCTGGTTGTCCTCTCTCCCCAGGGCAGCATGCATACTGAACCCCTCATCCCCAGCTCTACCCCAGAGCAATGATTTGAATTTAGCATATACATTTTCATTTTATTTTCCAAAAACAAATATTAATTGAGCTAAGGACCTGAACAACATTGGGTAAACCTTCTAGAAGCCAATATTTACAAACACTTTGAGGTAGTTTCACCCTAATAGTACAATACATTACTTTTTTAAAAATTTTGTGTGTGTTTTTAAGCTGTGGTGAGAGACTGGCCACCTTTTCCATTCTGTTATCCTGACAGGTTTGGCCAGGAGGTTATCAGGTGCTGGCAGTTCATCTCCCCCTCTCAGCACTGCTGTGCTGCTCCTGCCCTCTGCCTTAGAGGTGCCCCTCACCCCTGGGAGTCTCCTGCTTGCTGTGCAGTGCACTGGAAGAAAAGGAGGAAGGTGTTGATGTCAGGTGCCCCTCCTTTCACCCTATGCCACGTCTCTACAGAGCAGAGGTGGGGAAGAGTTGGAGGCTACTTTTGGGAGTAGTGCAGGGCCAGGGTAGGGATGAGCCTGCCTTAGCTCTCTGCACTACCACCCAGCAGCCAACTGTGGTAAGCGGTGTCCAGTGGAGCCTGCATTCCAAACCCTGGCCCCAGTCCTGAACTCCCCCTGTAACCAAACTACCTCCCAGAGCCCGCACCATGAACCACTCCCTGCCCCAGGCTCAGCTCAGAACCCCTCCCACACTCCAAATCCCTTAGCCCAAGATAAGTTTGCATCCCTGTCTCCCATACCCCAGCCTTCTGCCCCCAGCCTGATATATGTGCCGGAGGATGGAGTGAGCATGGGTGGGGCCACAGAGAAGGGGCAGGAAGGAAGTGGGGCAAGGGTATTTGAGTTTGAGGTAAATCATGGATTGCACTTAAATTCAAAAAGTGATATCATGCTTAAAAAAGTTGGAGACCACTGTTCTAAGGATACTTAGTGCAGCATTCACCTCCATTGAATTAGACTGTTTTGCTGCACCCGAGAATGCAGACTGTGGTGATTTTTTCATAACATTGACACCTCTGAGAACTAGATAGAGACCAGCAAACTCACTTCATGTAGGCTAACCAACTGCCATTAAATAATAAACTGCCATTAAATAATCTGCCATTACTGCCGGAGGCTGTATCTGAACTTGTAACAGTCGAGAGGCTCTGTACCCCATTTCTGATTCCCTACTAAAAACAAGTAGTCCGGTGAGAGTCTAGCTATTTGTTAGAGTTTCTATGGTACCATAGGACTACTCATTGTTTTTAAAGTTAAAGACTAACACTGCTACCCCTTTGAGCCCAATTCCCTACTAGTTAACCTTATAAACTAAAACAGATGAACTGATTGGTATCTACTGAAACACCTCTTCTTTCATGAGGAGACCAGTCTTGTGGTTAAGGCTGAGCAGATCTGAGATTCATCCCTGGTTTTTCCACAGATTTCTTTGTGACTTTTGGGAAAATGTTTTCACTTCGCTTGTTATCTAAAATGGGGCTAGTAATGCTTAGCTATTACATGGGAGGTGGTTTGCAAAAAAAAAACAAACCCACTTTTGATATTCCATGCTGGATGTTTCCTTAAATACAAAGCATGGACATTTTTCACAAACCCAGCAAGTTCTGGAAAAAGTAACAAGACACTTACCAACAGCTTTCAGAAATGCTTCATAGTTCTCTTGAGCATACACTTGCCAAGTTCCATTGAAAGCCATTACAGCTGGTGTAGTTCAGTCTGGGCAGCGATGCCAGAAAGAGAATGAAGCAGCCTTCCCCTGCATTAGATGCTATTTATAGATTGAGAAATGTGGCCATCTCATGAGATGATCTGCTAATTATTAACAATGAAGTATCAATTATTAATCATCTGTTTGTTCTTAATAGAAATAACCTCTGGTTCATTTGTCGTCTATGGAAAGGCTTACCTTGTCTGTTCCTTTTCTAGCTAGTTCATTGCTTCCAAAGTAGATTAAACTAAAGTACAAGAGGCATTCTTAATTCAGAATAAGATTATCCACATGGACAGCTAATGTGGAATATCTAATCCAGGCTATTCCTTCTGTAGGCAAGCCCTTATCTTATTGAAAGCTAATGGTACTTAGACTCCTAAATGTATAAGTGATGGTGTATAAGTAAAAAGTGTATCACTTTAAGTATAATGGCATATTTAACGCAATACGACCTCATTAGTAGGGATGCAATTATACCAATATAAATTTGCTTATTCTGGTACAGTATATTTTGTAAAGGAAGGGGGATAAACTATACTGGCATAAGGCACCTTTGAACAGGTATCGTGTCCACACTGGGAGTTATACTGATACATAAATAAAAAAGAATCACATACCAAACTGACAGCAATACTGGTACATAAACTATATAGACCTGGTCTAAGTCATTAATTAAAATGATAAGGCTCATAAGTCACGGAAGAACTTGAAAATTTTACCCATTTTAAAATGTTCAGTGTATATAAAACTTTAGAGTAGTCATGTTAAATATCAGTTAATTGAATAGTCGAGTAACCTCAAGAATTCTTATTAGTTAGTTGACTATTCTATAGTCCCTGGGGACAGCAGCCAGTGTGCTCCGGTCTCACTCCCAAAGAGCCCCCTTCCACTCCGTGCTGCTGCCTCTGTATCAGAGGCAGTGGTGCAGGGTGTGAGGTGGGAGCTGGTCTGCAAGGGGAGCCAGTTAAAACACTGTTCCCCTCATGGACTGGATGCCTGTCACCCTGTGCTGCTACCTCTGATAAGGAGGCAGCAGCGTGATGTAGCAGCAGTCCCTGTCAAGGGTGGGTCTGAGCTCCTGGACCTAGTGTGACCTAGAACTGAGCGGGGCTGCCTGCCCACCCATCTCCTAATATACTTTAAATGCAGTGCCACATCTGGGGTAGGTCCCGGACTCATTGCAAGCCAGGACTGAGCCAGACTGCTAAAAAATTTACTGGCAAGTGGGGGGGAGGAGCAATGCATGTAATAGATAGCATTAACCTATAACTGATTAACTGATAAGCAAAAGCATAATTGACTACACTATTACATTCCCTACTTTAGAGAACTAGTCGCTGGATGTGAAATTTTATTTTTTAGCTATTGTAATAAATTCATTGCCAGTGAAGAACTTCATGGCTCACTATGCTGCAAGTTCACACTTGGAACGTCACAGAGTCAGTCAAGAGAGAATCCGGATAATTCTCTTCCAAAAAAATAACTGGTCCCTACCATGTAATGAAAAAAGAATGTCTCTTAGTCATTATCAGTACAGGCCTTTGATAATCCACAGCTGCTCGGTTCCAGTAGACAGCACTGGGGAGCACCTGTACTAATCCGTTTGTTACAATATTTAAATGTGTTTAATGATGGTCCTATACACTCAAGTTTAAAGGGGAAATGAAACATAGAACTGTTGCCTGGGGACTGAGGTGGAAAAATAAATGGGTATACTTAATTCTTGTTAGTCATCACATTCATAACCCCACATCTCCTCACTCACTATACTCACAGCAATACTCATCCTTCCCTGATCAACCATGACTGCTGGCTTTGGAAGATGTTAGGTAATACTATATGTGGTGTGGAATGAACTTGCTTAACTCAAATCGTGCCCTACAGGTGACTGACCTGTCTAAGTCAACATTTCTATTACTTCACACTAGGCAGTAATTTTTAGCTGAGTGGGAAAATTTCTCTTATAGATTTACTTTTACTTTTTTGTTCAGGTGAAATGTTTAGAGACAATCCCAGACAGGGATCAGAGATTCATGTTCTTACAAAATTTAGGGCAATTCAGGTCCATTTCTAATTTACTACAGTTTTAATTAAGAGACCTGCATTCTACTGTTGGCTACTAAACCTCAATTGGTTTTCAGAGCATACTACCCTAAAATATTTTGTCTTTAGTAATTTAATGTTTTAAAATGAATGTTAGAGATCCAATTTATGATTTTAAAAGCTTCATATGTTTGGTAGTAAGAAATTTTAAAAGGTGTAAAAGATTTCCTGTAGCTGAGCAAACTTTTGATCCAACAATTTGGCAGCCCGTCCACAGCAATAGCTATTACTTGATGCTTCACAGGAAAGGGGGGATATATACAAACCACACATTGCCAGCAATGCTCCTGAAGGTGGAAAATCCCTTCCAGATGTCTGCATCTGTTTGCAACGGAAAGTTTCAATTTCTGTGAGGCGTTCTCGTGCACAAACACAAAACTCTGAATTTGGAAAAGTTCACTGATTTTGTTAAAGCTTTCACAGTGACCTGTCCTCTTTGTCTTCCAAAGGCCAGACCTTGGGAAGCTAAACATTAAACTAAAGTGCACATCAGTGATAGGCATCTATTACACTCATAATTAGGCTGAAGGGATTTTTCTCTGTGTATTGATTGTGTGGGTATAAGGGATGGAATTTACATGTATATCCATCCATAGACAGACTATGGGGTTACAATGCAGCATCTCTGCAGCTGCTACTCTAGCTAGAGGTTGAAACCGAGGCTGCGTCAAGGCTGCACCTTCCCCTTGTAGATGTTTTAATTTTGCAGAGGGGGATTGCTATTTTAAAGATACATAAAATAACTAGCATTGCTCGAGTCCTTCAGGGAAGGGCTTTGGGGATGTGAGCAGGGGTGCAAGAGGCTGAGGGCCAGGGGCATGTTTTGTCTCCTCCCAAGTCCCCTCACCCACCTGGGCCCTGTTCTCTATTCCCCCTTCCCCAGCTCGCCTAGGGTCTGATTTTCTATTCTCAAATACAGTAAAACTCCAATAGTCCGGCATCCAATAGTCTGGCACTCCTGATAGTCCGGCATCAAAATGGCAAGAGCCTAGTGAGTGAGCTTCATCAAAAAATGAGTCACAAGGTAACAGTGGCAGCAGCTGAACTGAGCAAAAAGGGTAAAAAAGGCTTAAAAAAACTAAAACATTACAGTATACTGCATACAGTATGTACAATAAAAAGGGTTAAGAACACTTTATATACAGTATATAATGTATACAGTATATATATAACCTGCTTATAGTACCTCCTGATAGTCCGGCATATCTGATAATCCGGCACCACCTAAGTCCCATAGGTTCTGGATTATCGGAAGTCTACTATAGTATGTCATTCTATCATTGATTAATAAACATGTTTATTATGACAGATTTATTGCGTAGGGACCAACCAAGATCACAGGCCCATTGTATTGGATCTCTACAAATACCTTGTAGAAGATGAATTCTGCTCCAGCTAATATAATTAATCATACAGGGAAGTTACCTCTGCTTCAGACAAGTTTGTATGTCTTGCTTTCTCTCTCCCTCACACACTCAAGCCTGTTTCAGAACAATCTTTTCCATGAACACTTTTAGGTATGACTTACTCCTGTGTTGTCAAGTTTCACAATTTTTATTTAGCACACACTTTTTAAACAGTGCATAGAATGCAGGATCAACTACAGTACGACAGGCAAACACTGTTCTTGATCAATAGTAACAGATAAAACAGTGGCATAGAAACCCTCTTCTGAAAGTGTGAATAGTTTAGAAACAGTAACTGTCAAACATTTTAAAAATGAACTTCTCCATTTGTGCCTTGATCTTTATTTAAAAAGGCATTCAATGTCATGTTACAAGGGTTATTTCCTTACTCTAGGTTTTATTGTCACCTTCTATAAAAATCATATATGGTCTCAGATAAAAAAAAGTCAGCTGTGCTACTGATTCTTTGCATTATTATGTCAAAAAGCCCATTGTACATGTGACACAGGATTCTTCAGTTAATTTTTATGGAAGCTGAATTCTGAAACCTGAAGAAAGGTTTGAATTCTATGCACATAAGGATTCCTCTTTGTACAGAAATGAAGTTTTAGTTTGGGGAATGGTGGGGCTGAGAATATTCAGAATGATGTAGAAGTTGCCTAGACATGCCACACATCTGTAGACCTCAAATATAAACTGGTGATCATGCCATGCGGGAAAGAGGGCTTTGCTTTATTATTTCCCATAAAGGAATATGTTAAAAAACATGAACTAATATTGTTATTTAATTCATTGTCATATACCTAAATGAAAAGTAACAAGTAGTCCTGTGGCACCTTAGAAACTAACAAAAATATATATAGTATCATTAGCTTTTGTGGGCCCCACTATAAATATTTTTGTTAGCCTGTAAGGTGCCAAGACTACTCATTATTTTTAAAGTTACAGACTTACACAGCTACCCATCTGAGACTTTTTAAAAACTAGTGTAAAACAAAATGCCCCATGATTTTTTTTAAACCTTCGCCTTTTGAATAAAGATCCCAATTCTGCCTCCTCACTCACAGCTGACCTTTAAAATACTGGGCTGGAATTAAAAATAAACTTCCCGGCCTTTCCGGTGCAAGGAAACATAAATTGCACCCCATGTCAGCCTAGTTATACAGCATGTTCACTTCAAAGGAAGGAGCTGGAGCAGCTTTATGGTAAGGCCGGGGTGAATTCCCCTCTGCGTGACCTCTGCAATGAATAATTGCATTAAATAGCTCAGTTTTCTGTTGTCCTGACCATACCCCCTCTCCAACAAGCTCTGCCCATCTTTGCACTGGTGAAAAGGAAATAGTGATGAGTAGGGTTGCCTGATGAGTAGGGTTGCCAGATGGTTTCAACAAAAATACCGGACACACTTGACATTACATCACAATCTACATTACATCTTATTTAGAAAATACGGGACATTTATATTTTCTCAATTTGTTTCCCGAACAGAAAGCTCAAATACTGGACTGTCCAGTTCAAAACTGGACACTTGGCAACCTTAGTGATGGGTTTCCATGCCAAAAATTCTCCTCTGGAAATATTCCTGCTATTGGAACTCTGTCGCTAATCAGGGTGGAATCAGGCCTGGTAACTGATCAGTATGGTTGTGATCATTTAAACACGTTCAAATATAGCATTATTGGGCAGTTTACAATACCTCACAGTGAAATAACAGCTGTGGAGTTTAAATAGGTTTTAAATCCCACCATATGGCAGCACACATACTCCTCCGCAAAGCCAATAGAGGCTCAGAAACACTGCCTTTCTTCCACATGGCTTAGTCTTGTAAATGTAAGTGCATCAAAGCCATTTCAGCGAGATATTTAGGAATATGCCTAACTTTCAGCACTGTGCTGAACTGGGCCCAAACAGGGGTGTGTTTTAACACCACCACACACAGCATTCTCTTGTTACAGGATTTCAACACAAGGGGCTTAATACAGAAAGATAAGTTCTTGTATACATGAACCCCTACTGCAGGGATCTCCACCCTTTTTAAGCACAAGACCATTTTTTGAATTTAAGTGCAATCCAGGAGCTACCTCAAAACCAAATACCCTTGTCCCGCCTCCTTCATGCCCCTTCTCCAAGGCCCTGCCCCTGCTCACACCATCCTCCCTCCCTCCCCCATTCTCCCTCCCTTTCACCAGGCAGGGGCAGAGG